>VZTJ01001265.1:3954789-3983425 GCA_013397795.1 Orthonyx spaldingii
TTTTTTTACCCCTGGTAAAACACTGTAACAAATGACTTACTCCCCTTTTAGCGAGTGCGAGGAAAGCGGACAGTCATTATTACCAAATGTGTGCACGCACAAGTAACTAAGGGAAAATAAATCCCATTTGAAGGTTAATTAACTAAGGCAGGGTCACAGCTTGACAATCTGCCCTCAGCAAAGGGGAAGCACAACATCGGAGGGTCTATGAAGCAGAGCCATAATGAATTGTGACTTGAGGCTTGTCTATACAGGGAAATTACTGTGCAGCCAGCTCGAAGCTGGATTTATAGTGCTCACTCCACATTTATAGCATTAGACCCTTTATGCAGACTAATTAGGAACTAGTTTACCTCATTTACCTTCTGACAAATGCTACTTTGCACAGAAGCCCAGAAAAGCAAATTGAGCCCCATCAACTCCTTGGTTTTCAGCCTCACTGCTGGCTTTGCTCAGTGAGTAGCAAGTCCAGGCTGGGGAGTGAGAAAGGGGTGAGGAAAGACACGTTCAGCCCCCAGAATGTGAGCGAGAGCTTGGGCGTGAGCTCAACACCCCTCAGTGCCCCCAGATTTGCCAGAAACAAGCGTGCAACAATAGTCACATGAATCCTTGTAAGAAAGTTGAGGGTGAAGCACTGGAGGAGTCAGGCTACATTTGTCATCTCAGCATCTCATTCAATCCACTCCTCACTCCATCCCTGCCTGAGCTGTGGTGCCTCTCACAGTCTCCTGTGCCCAATGGATCAGGAAAAGCCACAGAGGTTTAGCCCTGGAGGCTGGAGGGAGTCAGAGCAATGCCTGTGAGGAGAACCACATTTCCAGTGCAAGGCACAAAGGAGTTCTGGTGGAGCATGCCAGGGCTGAGACCAACCTAGAGTTCTTCCAAGGGGATTTCTAAGAACAACCAACTGGCTCACTTTGCCTCTGCCTGGCTTCTTGGCCAAGCTGAAGGGCACCAAGCCAGCACCAGGCCACCACAGTGCTGAACAAACACATCCACCACAGAGATTTTACACAGGTCGTTCTGCTTGCACCCCTGTGCCATACACCAAGCACAGAGGCAGCATGGAGTCAGCATGCTGCAAGGGGGGCTGTGCCAGGCACCAGCTGGCACAGGAAAAAAGGACAGAGCTGGCATGGGCAGCACCAGGCCAGGAAAGGTGACAGGATCAGGCTCCCACACACTGGTTGACAGCTAAAGTCAAGTCCTTTAAGGTTGCTTCACAGATGCAGGGTCACAAATGTGAAGGTAGTCAAGACACCAGGTGCCAAAAAGTGCTGGGGAAGGTCAAATATGCCATCAGCAGTTAAAAATAAACACACTTCTTTTGGCATTTTGGCCTTTTGAGGCACCATACAGACAGGGATGCTAACAGATGTCAGGAGGAGGAGGAGGCGTGGGAAGAGCTGTCATGTGGGACCCTACAGAGACCTCAAAGTCAGTTCACCTCCCCGTGAAGCTGCTGTTTCCCTGCAGTAATAGAAGACGAGTAGTCCCCTCTGGGGGAAAACTTTGCAAATCTGAAGGGGTGGCAGAGCTCTGATAAGCAGGAACTCAAGCCATGGCTTTCTAGGTGAACCATGGCTGCTTTCACACCTCATTTCCCCCATACCAAAGAGGACGGGCAAGTTTTAGGGGTAACCACAAGGTGCAAAACACACTTTTGTCCAACAGGGTCTCCAGCACAGTGAAACAGGCCAGCCAGTGGGGGACGCAGCATATGGTGGGCTAAAAGCTCCCCCTTTTGGGGAGATCCCTTTGGAGACAGCTCCAGCACAGGGAGGAGGTGTCTGGCAGACACATTTCCGTGCTAAAACCGGAGATAAGAGCAGAAATGACTGCCTATCTCTTGTCTGCTGTGGCAATAATGAAAGGGGTTCACTAAGAACATTCACTCCCACTCCTCCCCTTGGGGCTTGGAAGTCCACCATCTCCTGTCTGCAGCAAGTTTTTCATTTGTCGCTTTATCTCATTTTTCTTTTCCTGCTTAGAAACTGTGTGCTTCACAAAACTTCTGAGAGATATGCTTTACTGAAAAGGAAATGCTTAAAGCCAGCTTGACTACAAGGTGAGCCCTGCTGAAGGCTCAAGTCAGCTGGTGAAAAGACTGTCTTTTCCCCAGTAGTCCAAAACCCAAAGGACGTGGAGATAAAACCATCAGAGAAACTGCTGAAATGAGAAACAGGCACACAGGCCACCGAAAGACAGAGCAAACCCCAAGAGGCACCATCTAAGCAAAACCATATGGCAATCTCAGCCGAGCCATCAAGAGATGGATTCTTTTCCTACCCGGCGCCTGCCTGTGCACTCTCCAAGTGCCTCATTGCAGTCCCTTCCAGCACAGAAGCATCCCAAGTGACCTGCCCAAAACGATAACACCAAGCTAAAACCTCCTACATGACCCTTTTCTTTCCCTGTCCTCTATTTTGCTTCTGTTTCCCCTACACACACTTTTTTTTTTCTTTCCATGCATAAATATTCTTTCACTATTCACTCCTAACCCACCATCATCTAAGACTCTTCACTTTCACTTACTGGATATTGGGGAAAATTTCTTCACTGGAAGGGTGGTCAAGCATAAAAATGAGCTGCCCAGGGAAAAGGTGGAATCATTGTTCCTGGAAGTGTTCAAAAAACACAGAGATGTTCAGGTGGTGCTGAGGGACATGGCTGAGTGGTGACCCTGGCAGTGTTACGTTAATGGTTGGACACTATGACCTTGAAGGTCTTTTCCAGCCTTGATGATTCTGTGGTTCTCAATCCAAGAACTGAAGAATCAAGCATCTCACAAGCTCCCACAATGCTGGCATCACACTACCAGCACTGGCCAGCTCATGAGAAATCAATTACAAGACGATGCTCCATCATGGCCCATCAGATGAGCTCTTTCACGAGAAATCGAGAGGAAGGAAAAACACTAGTGAGAAGGGAATTAAAAAAAACATTAATCTGTGGGTATATAGTTTTATTTCCAATGGTCCATTCCAAAGTAGAGATTGCATGGCCATAAAAATATAGATGGCCCCTTCTCTATGAAAAACAGCCTGGGGAATAAATAGGTATAAAGCTACATAGTACATACTCTGCAGGCTGGTCCTATGAAGTCACAGCCCACCGATGTGTGCATACTGTCATATATTTACCTAATAAAATATAAATAATATTTTTATGTAGCAGTGAGTTTACGAGGCCGTGTGTATGCAGAAATGGGAGGACCTGTTATACAGGAGAGAGGGAAGGTTAAAAGACCTGCATTGTCACACTGATTTACAGGCTGATTTAACTGGTATTTTAATATGATTATTTTGGGGGATGTGGGTGGTCATTCACAAGGGAATGCCAATACCATTATTTAAGGGGTTTTCATTTATTTCTTGGGCTCATGTAGTTGTATGAAATCTAAATACACGAAACTGCCAAAAACTCCAAACATCCGTTTCAGGTACATTTGTATGGCGCCTTTACCCAAAACACCACAAAAAGCAGGTAAGAACCTTTATTCCTCATTCTCTAAGAGCAAGGCTGTAACATCCATTACACAGACAAACCCTCTGGGGAAAGAGGATGTTTAGCAGCCTCCTCCAGCACCAGGAGGAAGGCGGCTTTCGTCGATGCTGTCCTGACCATGAGGCTCCTCTCCCTCATACCCTCACGCACCTCATATTTCTATGCTGTGCGCACCCATATAGCCTTATTCTTATTTTAAGAACATGAATACATACATCTGAAAACCCAAATCATTAAAAAGTAGTTGGCTCAGACTTTTACTGGAACACGTGCACAAATATGTTGTTTGGATATTTTTACGGCCATTAACTTTTCCATATATAACCCAGACCTCCCATTAGGTGTTGTGAACTGGATTGCCTCTTTACTTGCCAAGTTATATTTCAATTAAATTAAAGTCACCTTTGGTCCTAATGAACCCCCGTTGTTTGCCTAATGCCATGATTAATTCCAGCTGCAAGAAATGGTATTAGCCTGGGTGGGTACATGGTTGAAGACTCTGATTCTCCTGCAAGATTTATGGGTGCTAGAGAAGGCTCCATAACTCATGTTGCCAAGTCTATAACTTTTCAGGCAGTAAACAGAAGCCTCTGCCACAACAGGCCTCCAACTGGTGGATTCACCCTTAATTTATTCCTGCAGCAGGAACTTGACACAATCCTTTGGGCATGGATAAACTCCTTTTTTTTCCCCCGAAGCTCAGCAGAAAGGGAGGCATCCCAGACCTTGGGCAGACACTTGGTGACAGGCACCCTCACCTGCAGAGCCAGGAGGGACTGAAGCCTGTCCTCTCCATCCACACCCTCCAGAAGTGAAAGGCTCCCTCAGACCATGCTACGACACCAGACTCACAGGGCCCAGAAGAGAAAAGCAAGCAGGGATTTTGTGCTGTGGTCTGAGAAGCGCTGAGCTCTGGTTCTAGAGCTAAACATTTCTTTTGGATCCAAGACCAGTTATCCAGTGACTAGTTAACATGGAAGAGCAGCACTGGAAGCAGAAGTCACAGGCTATTGAAACCCCAGGTGTCTTGCATACATGTCCAGCCATTGAGGTGCTCAGGAGGAAGAGGACAGCTCTCAACACCCATGCTCAGTGCCATTACAGTGATCTTAGACACACCTGGAGCACATCTGCTGGTCCTCCAGGAGATGCAGACATGAGAGTTAGCTGTGAGCCAAAACCCACCCTTGGGACGAGGTCTCAGCTTTGGCAAAAAGGGGCTGCCTCAGTGCTGCAGCAGAACCCAGACTTTAGGCACCCCCAGAACTTAAAAGCAAAGGCCCCTTCAAGTGCAGACCCTCTTTCTGAACAATTTCCTATGCAGTAAAGGTGTGCATGATCAACAGCCACTGATGAGCTCCTCCTTCCTCACTGTATCTAATCCCCTTGGATCTCACTTGCACTTACAGTCATCATGGCACCAAATGGCACAATCCCACCACCTCAGGTGCAGCAAGGGCAGGTGCCTGCCAGGCACAGCACAGTGCTGGAGGAATTGTACCAGCTCTGGCCACAGCCTCTAAATTCCCACTGTACCATGAGATCCCAAAGAGCACCATAGGGCACCTACAAAACCCTGGAGTTCTTGTAAATTACAGGTGAGCTTACTCATGGTCAGCCCCTTCTTCACTCCCTTCCCCTCCTCCCCTCTGTATTGAGGCCATAGAACTTGCTTGAGTATTCAAAACCACAAGATTATCAGTCCTTTTATTAGTGCCAGTGGCAATCTGATACCATGTCCCAGCCTGGCCACTTGCTTCACACCTCCCCAGCCAGCATAAGCCTTCCTTATTCATAGTTGCAGAGATTTCCAGAAAAGAGAGGGAACTCAGCAAGTCTGATGCCACAAACTCAGAAAATAAAGTACTGGTTGGGCTGCTCAGAGGTGCAATAGGATAAGAACAGATGGGACACCTCAGCTATATGAAAATTTCTGCCTTCTCGTCAAAAACATCATCCTTACAGATAAAAAAAAAAATAAGTGTTCTGTTGCCAGAACCCTGCTTTAGGTTTGTATCTGTGTAAGATGAGACCTGTTGCTTACATCCAAGGCAGTCTTTCCCTGGCAATGAGCCTATAGGATCAATTCTTAAGAGAATTATCACCTATTTAAACCCAGGTACATCAGGAGTAGCTCTATCTAGATGAAGACAGAGATGAGAATAAGGAGTGTGATTTCAGAGGTGCTAAGGTAGCAGAAGCAAATATCCCTGAGTCCAAGGTTCAGAATTGTCTTACTCCACACAGCAGCTCAGTACAAATCACAGCCTGAGTACAACATTATCACATTCAGGTCCCATGACTTCCCTGGCACCCACCTCACCTAGACCAGCACTGCACTTGAGCAAGAGTGAAAAGGCAGAGCCAAACCATGTTACACAACTCCACAAAGAAATACAGAGGTTCAATATGCTACAGACAAACCCAAGAATAACCATTACACTGTGGAAAGTATTTGCCACTAAAGCATTTTTCATTAAAAGTGGCATTTCTGAGAGTTCTATCCTGCTGAAAAGCAATACCAGCCTCACATCAGAAAGTCTTTAAGAAAAATTTCCATTGCTATAATTAACTTCTCTGTTGAGATTGTATTGTTCTTCTTTCACAGAAAAATCTCAGCAAATTTCCATGGTTTAGAAGCAGCCAAAAAGGTGTCCTATTCCAATTTTTAAGGAAAAACTTGTGGTCACAAGGCATCTAGGAGAACTTCGAGTTATACATGGGGTGCAGAGCAAACACGGTAAACATCTACTCCCCTGAGACCCAAGACAAGCCAAATGAAAGGCCTAGCTCATTCTGTGACCCTGGAGCAGCTACAGAGTCCTGTGTTGGCCAACAGTTGCCATGGGACCACAGAAGAGTCGGACATAATACAAGATCCAGGCTTGTACAGCACATTCCTGCCCCCCATACACCTTTTCTTACAAGCTTTATTATTGACTTGCAAAATATGTGCAGAGACTACAGAATGAAAACAAGACTTTAGACAAGGAATCTAAAAGGAAACCCAGGCAGCTCAAGCAAACTGTGCCCCTCACTGCAGCCAGCTTCTAACCCTGCCAGTGCTCCAGCAGTGAGAGACCCTCATACATGAACGGGTCTTAGTCCCAACAACAGCAAACTCACTTTTTCCAGACAGGAACAGCCTTGAATGAGGCCCTGTAATTCCCCTGATCTCTGGTTTTGGGTTGCTAACACATGCAGATTAATAGACCAGCCACTACAGGAACCTGCCCCACACGTTACTGCAAAGTCTTCTGGCTTGTGTGTTGCATTTCAGAGATGTGGAGAGGCAGGCAAGACCCTCCAAAGTAACATCTAGAACAGAACTTAACCCAGTCAACTTAACTAAGCTCTGCACTGAGCCCAGTAACTTCCAGATTTCACCGTGCAGCTTGCCCTCACTATTCAAACAACACGGGAACATGCTTTAATTCTACTTTGAATATAGGTCTGGTAATCAGGTGCTGCTTTTATTCACAAACCCTCAAAGGAGATTAATAATTATATTTCCTCCTAGCAATAGCAATCCACATACTGACAAAGTAATATTAATTTCATCTTTCTAATTTGAGAATATTTATTCTCTTAACATCAAGAGCTAACTCGGAAGATACTGGTGCACTGATGCTGTTGATTTCTCCATCCCTGTGAAAAGGTCAAAGCCATTCTCCCACTTTTTATACCACTTGAGCAGTTTTCACTGAACTTAAAAAATAAAGTTGCTGTGAATTGGGTAGGGAGGGGGCAGAAACAAAGGAGCAAAATAAAGAAAGTCTCATTTATGTCCGTCAAGAAAAAGAAAGCAAAAACTGTTCAACTGTCCCATAAAAATGAAAATATGACCAGCTAAACCCCACAAAGAGCTCAGAACCAGATGCATCTTATGCACACTGCTGCCCAGAGAATCATTAGAAGACCAAGCAACTGAGAATGCATCTTCAAAAAAAAACAAAAAAAAACCCAAAAAAACATGAGAGTAAAGGTTACAAGCACAATTACAGTGGATTCATTGCTCACAAAAGCCTTATTTCCATTTTGTTACAGCAGAACTTTCTTACATTTCAGGAAAAGGATGAGAAACAGCCTTGCTGTTTAAGCTGCACATTTCCAGGATACAATCTGGAGCTCACATGTCAGAGAGCAGGTCAAGAGACTGTGAAGCAGCTGATCCCATTCCCAGCCAACTCATCCTGCCTAAGAACAAGGCATCACCTCAGCGCCTCTGCTCCAAAGCCAAGTGCATCAGGTTGGTCCTCAAACCCCCTCCTGACCAAGCCCCCACAGTACCTGATCTGCTGCTGCCTTCCAGCATCAAAGCAAACCCCAGTATTGTCCATTTTTGTGGGTGCTGGTTTCCAGATCTGAAGCTGATGTTGCCAGATACAGGGATTCCCTTTATGAAAGCCACATCCTGTTTTGCTACAGAATCTTGGCTCAGGAAAGCTATCTATAACACATCTGCCCTCCCTCTGCCACTTAAATACCACTGACAAGTACAATTAACACCAGGTCAAACATACCACTCCACATTTTAGAGACTCTGGTTTCAGCTGTTGTAATGAAGCTCTTTGATTGTGCCAATGACTGGTAACAAACACCAGGACATAAAGCAGGGTCAAGAAATATCTGCAAGACATCCACCTCCCCAGTCAGTGAGGATTTTAGTCTGTATTTTATTTACTAACTGAAGGAAAAGAGATTTGTTAGGATTGCCATCTCTGTACTAATATGAAACCTATTAAAAACTATTTCATATATATAGAATACATATTCTACAGAGTTAAATGATACCCAAACCATCTAAAAACTCAACAAAGTTGGACAGACTGTTACCCTGACCCTCAGTCAAGGAGGCAAGTCACCCAGGGGAAAACCAAAACAAACAAAAAACCAACCAAACAAAAACAAAACCCAGAAACAATATCATTCCCAAATTTCTTCCAGGCCTGCTTCTGTTCCACTGGTGCATCTTCACTCCTTATCAAACCAAATGCCCAATTCCTTGTCTAGAGACTCAGATGAACAACTGAGTGAGGATATTCCAGGATTTCAGCAGAACATGAAGCTGATAGGAAGAACAGATGTATTCCCCAACTTTGAGTAGCTTCAGTTTGAAACTGATTTTGTTGTGGTGCCATTAGGCACTGCTCAATCCCAGGACTTGGTTTCACATGCAAGGAACACCCTGTGAAGGCTCTGGGTGAAGCTGCATGGGACAGGCACATTAGAGGAGCACAGCTTCTGCTCTGCTTGTGGTTTAACCCTTCCAGAAGGAAGAACTCCCAGAAATCCCAGATGCTGCAAAAATCCTTCTCCAAGAGGAAAGCAATTTTAACATGGTTTCACAGAGCCAAAAGACCTGGTTTGTTGATCTGGTATTTACACTCCCAGCCACACCTGATCCCCTTCACTGCTCACTCACCATCCCATGAGGAACACCTGTAGCAAATCACCCACTTGCCCTAAAACAGCATGTCTGGATAAGAAAAACTGAAAAATAAGACTTCAAAAGCAGGCTCACATCCTATGAAATGCTCCTTCTGCTACTCTGGGTCATTGCAAGCAAATCAGAGACTCACATGTGTGGCTCAGTTGCTTTGTTCATCGTGAAACCTCAGATTCTGCAGGTGACCTTCTCCCATCCCACCAGCCTGCACTAATACATGGGACAGCTGACAACACAAATACATCCAGCCCCTTATCTTCAGAAGGCTTCCAAACACCGCTCTTAAAAGATCTGCACAATGCAACAAAAGAACATTTCTTTGCAACAAAAAAAATAAATTTCACATTCCCATCAGATTTTGTTTACGAAACACACAGCAAATCAACTTTTTAACCTTCCCTTTAACAATATAAATCAAAGTAACTGCCATCCATGTCACATCTCAGTACTCAAACCTAGAAGAGAATCCCTACTTATCAGAGACAAAGTTGCCCTAAGCAGCACCACAAAGAACTTGGCCAGAACGAATTTTTTGAAACACCAAAGCAGAATGGTGAATAGATATGAATAGGATAACACTGCAGTAAGCTCCACATGGGTACAAGAAAGCCATAGCAATAAATATATGACAACAATCAGCTTCACCTTTAAACTCATCTCTCCAAGAAAAGCAAATAGTTCCCACCTGTGAGCCCATGGCAGATGGTGGCACACAAGGTCACGAGGATAAGGTGGCTGCATAGCTGGTGGAGCTTCTTCCTGAGGAATAAAGCCTGTCCTTGCCTTGCAATCCAAGTGAAGTTTATAGCCAGGCACTGCTGTCCTGGTTGACCACCGATCCCAGCTGCTGGCACACCAGGGAACCTGGGCAGAAGGCAAAACAGAGACACATCACAAATGGTCAAAATGTTCCTCTCCCTCCATACCCCAACCATCCAACTCCATCTGCCAAGAACACCTTTCTAAAGCAAATCCTGGTGGGTACATGAAGCATGGACTGCCCTGGTAATGGAGGCTCAAAAGCTGCAGGTAACATCCCACTGCAAATGGGTAGAAGAATCCAGGGCAGATCCTTCCCTTCCTCAAATGACATCCCAGGTGGAGTCACCGCCTGGAGATGGAGACTGACACTTCAGTCAGATTAAGTCAGCTAACAGTTTTCACCTGGGATACTCATAACTAAGCCCAAAATGGATTTGCTGGCAGTGTTCACCCCTTGCTGTCATATTGCTGGCACCTGGCCATACCCCTGAGCAATAAAGCAGACGAAAGCACAGAGAAAATTATGGGATGAACTCTTGGAGCAGCCATAGGCTCATCTAGAGTTTCAGACCCTTCATTTGCAAATCAGTTCTGGCTGACACTATGGCAACTGGGCCACAAGAGTCTTCCTTCTCCAAGGCGAGAGACAAATTAGCCCCATTCCCAATGCTTTTTTTTTCATGCTCAGCACTAAAAGCTTTATCCAGACTACAATTATTCCATCATTGACTTACAGCACAGGAAGGTTTGGAGGATCATCAGAACAAAAAGAGATGTCTCTTCAGCAGCATCTCTCAACTGCTATGCCTTAAAAAAAATTATATATACAGATGTCAGAGTTTTCAGAAGATAACAGAAGGACTTTTGAGCATTTAAGATGACTGGAATTTAAACTCTTCAGTTAAACTACAGATATTTTGCCAAAATTTCTTTCAAAAAGCGAAAGGTTCATCCCACCACAATACATCCCCTTCCATCCCGTGTACTTCAGAAGAAACAATGCTTGTTCTCTAAAAATGTTTTAGAAATACTTTTATCAAAAAGCCTAGGAGGGGCTAATCTTTTAAAATCCCTTTTTTCTCCTCTCCCAGCTCCTTTACCTTTCCCCTACCATTTTAGTATAGTAAAGAAGGAAATGCCACTTAAATACAAAGTTCAGCTCATGCTTTTTCATTCCATCAAAAATAGAATCAGAAAGTGAGCAAAACACTTTTTTCCTCAGGAAAAAAAACAAAAAGTCTTTAGGAAAAAAAAATTTAAAAACCCCTTCAATAAGCATCCCTTACTGAGTTTTAAGCTGGTCATCTCTCCAATTAGGGCTACACATTTAAAGTCCTTCTAACAGAGGCATAACAAACCAATATTAAGCTCATTTATTGTTACTTGCTATCTCAAAAATTTCTGCTTTCCAACTAAAACACCAACCTGCAGTAACAGCCTCAGAAAGAGCTAGATCCAAGATCAGAATCCCTAATCCCAAAGCCTCCTTTAATTTTACAATCAACAAATCCATCCCTGGTGAATATTCCAGAGATTACTTTCCAAGCAGCAGAGTGAGATTGCCTGCCTAACTGGAGGACAAGCAGAAGAAAAACCTGCACAAGGTTTGCTGGCAACCCGATGGTCCTATTGTCCCCCTCCAAGCAGGGCACAAAGCTCCATATCCCCCTGCTCAGCACCCTCTGCTGCACAGCTGACACTGCTGCAGAAAGAGGGGGTTTATATTGGAGAGGGGTCATGGGCTGGGCTTGTTGTCACTGGGCGGGGTCTGTTGGTAAGGGGAGGGGCCTGTTCATAGAATCCTGGAATCCTAGAATCACAGAATCATAGAATGGTTTGGGTTGGAAGGGACCTTAAAGATCATCTAGTTCCAACCCCCTGCCATGGGCAGGGACATCTTCCACTGGACCAGTTTGCTCCAAGCCCCATCCAACCTGACCTTGAACACTGCCGGGAATGGGGAATCCATGGCTTCATTGGGCAGCCTGTGCCAGGGTCTCACTACCTCACAACAAAGAATTTCTTCCCAATGTCTAATCTAAATCTCTTCTCTTCTAGTTTAAAACAATTCTCCCTTGTCCTGACACTCTCCCTGTGTAAAAAGTCACTCACCTTCTGCTGTATAAGCTTCTTTCAGGTACTGGAAGGCTGCAATGAGTTCTTCCTGAAGCCTTGTATTCTCCAAGCTCAACAATCCTGTCTCTCTCTCCTGTCTCCATTGGAGAGCTGCTCCATCCCTCTGATCACCCTTGTGGCCTCCTTTGGACCCACTCCAGCAGGTCCAATTCTTTCCTGTGTTGGGGGCCCCAGTGCTCCAGGTGGGGTCTCACAAGGGCAGAGCAGAGGGGGAGAATCCCTTCCCTTGACCTTCTGCCCACACTGCTTTGGACACAGCCCAGGACTTGATTGTTCTTCTGTGCTGTGTGCATGCCCAGCCTTTCATCCACTAGAACCCCCAAGTCCTTCTCCGCAGGGCTGCTCTCAGTGACATCTTGTCCCTGTCCTTACCCGTGTCTGGGATTGCCCTGACTCAGGGGGAGCACCTGACACTTGGACTTGTTGAAGTTTTGAGTTTCCCATGGGCCCACTTCTCAAGTTCCCTCTGGGTGTCATCCTGTCCTTCAGGAGTGTCACCTGCACCACTCAGCTTGGTGTCACCTGCCAGTTTGCTGACGGTGCCCTGGATCCCACTGTCCGTGGGAGATGGAGATTGATGTCATTGATGGAGATATTAAAGAGTGCCAGTCCCAAGACACAGCTCTGAGGGACAGCACTGGTCACTAGCCTCCACCTGGACACAGAGCCATTGACTGCCACTCTCTGGCTGCAGCAACCCAGCCAGATCCTTATCCACCAAACAGTCCACCTTTCAAATCCATGTCTCTCCAATTTGGAGATAAGGATGTCGTGTGTTAAAGGCCTGTTGTGACAACACGGGGCTAACACACACACAGGGTGGCCACCAAGCTGTGATAGATGGCATCAGGGGCATTGCTTCCCTGGCTCCAGACCAGTGCTGTTTCGCAGGATTTGGGTTCTTTAAATGTTCTTCTTCAAGTCCATGGCCCAAAGTGGTGGCACCTACTGGCTCTGTGGAAGGGTACAGCCACGCTGAATGTGACAGGATTCCACAGCACTGTTCAGTGCTCCACAGCAATACTTGGCCCTGCGTGCTGCCTCCAAGTTAGTGGGTGCCTGGGTTGATGCCTTAGCCAGAATATTTGTCTCAGCAGCATTCAAGAAATAGAGGACTCCAAGCCAACTCCTACAACAATTAAAGTCTCCAGTATTATGCCCAGTAGAATCCACACTGAAACTTCTGCCAAGCCTCATCCAAGTGCTGGCCTAGGAAAGCAAGAGAGAAATTCCCTTAGCTTGCAAAAGCTCAGTTTTAGTTCATGAGTGCTGTGAATTTATCAGAAGAGATGGGAAGTGTTGAGCATACCTTGACTGTCTCTCCCCTCCATGCTGAGCTCCATCACATGCTGGGTTTAAACTGGGTTGGCCACGAGCCTTTTGGATGTGAGCATGGAAACTGCTCCAGGACAGTGGAAGCCCAGCCAGGGCTTTGGTCGGTTCTGTGTGGTATTTCTGGGACTTTCCACCCAGAAGAAATCACTAAAACTGTGCTTTCCTGCATCTGTGCTAAAACCTGGGAAATAGAGCATCTTCCTGCTGTAATAGCTGGAGTAATAATTTCATGTTCCAAATAACAGAGTTCTTCCTTCTCTGTCCTCAGAAGCAATGATCAGATACAGAGGCTGCAGGATCAGGAGATCCCCTTCAGTTCCTTTTCCATGAGCTTGTTTTATATACCCCTGGGGGAACAGACCCTGAATTAAATCTTTTTAGTGTCCTAGCATATTGCAACTCAGACACCAACAGGGTTTCCAGGCAACTGCTGGATTCTCCTGAGAAAGCAGCATCTCCAGCCTGCTTTGCTCCTAGAAATACTTCACTCAAACCATGCATGAATGGCAGAGATATATCTGGATGTTCACAAAATAAATTATATAAACTGCTGCCATAGCTTAAGGTAAAGTCAGTTTTCACTACAGTGAGGTGAAATGAAAAGCTTTATTTACTAGCAAAAGAAGATGTCTGTTATCTGTATATATATATAGTTCCTTCCCCTGAATGGTGGAAAAAGTCACTTTGCTCCACAACTCCCTGGTAAGCATTGTGTCCCTCTGAAAACTAGGCCCAGACTAAGTCAATTAGAGCCAAGTATTTCCCTTCTACGCAAATCGGGCTCTAACAAAGCCAAGAACATCTCACTGTTTCCAAAGACAGAGGAGACCAAGGGTGCCTGCTGGCACGTGCCCTCTGTGTGATCTCAGAGCTGTGAGCATGCCACGGGAGCCATGTGGAGTGGGACAGGAGGGTGCAGGCAGCAGGGAGATGGGGTTAGGGCAGGCAGAGAACACCAGTGGGTGAGCACACAGCTTGGTCTCCAGCTGCCTCTGCAGCACCTTTGCGAGAAGCTCTCTGAGCTCTTCCTGAGCCAGCCACCTTTTGTGGGCACAAGGCCTTTGCAATATTTGAGGCACCATGTGCTGAGGCACAGCAGGCATCCAAATAGGGTTTTTTACAACCAGATGCAAATGCACCAAACCCCACTACACAGAGACAGAGATTTGCTGGAAGGTGCTGGGGAAGGGAGCCCTGACTCTCCCCCATATTTGCATTGCTTGCTGTGGTACCTGTGTACATCCACATGTCCTTCGCCAACTCACCCAGCCCTGACTGCACACACGTGATGGCTCAGCTGGGTTCTGGCAGCTTTTGCAGGAGGTCAGAGGGTTCATCTGAGGATATCCAAACTATTTCAAACATTCTGCCCCATTCCTTTATGCTACAGTGGTGTAGGAAATGCTGTCCCTTTCCCTGCACAGCACATCAGATGCAGAGCCAGGAGTTTGAGCACAGCTTTAAGCCGCTGCTGCAGATGCATCAGCTTTGCTGGCTTCCCTCAGGTCTCTACCTCATCGTGTATCACACAGCCCCCAGCCAAAGCAGAGGGAAGGATAAACATCTCAGACAGTCTGGAAAGGCTGGGTATTCCTCCCCTTTCTGCATGACTGCCATGGACTTGTCTTCCAGAGTTTCACAGCTCTCCCTGGGCTCGGCTGTTCATTTCATTGCTCCATGCTTGGCCTCTCCTCCGTCCTCCCCACCACTCCTCACAGTCGGGGGTCACTGAAGCTCGAGCTGCTGAGCCTCCCCAAGACCCCATCCCTCATTCCCAACCCGTGAGTCACTTCCTCTCCTCAAACCTCACCTTTCAACTTCCATTTTTCATTTGCTTATGATTTTCTCTCTATCTCCATAGGGGTTTTTGCTCTACAGCATTCAGTTGCAGCCCGGTTGGTGCAGGCAAGAGTGCTACCAGTGGTTCCAGCAGCAAACAGAGAGAGGTGAAGACATCACATAAACACACAGGACTAAGTTTTCCCTCCATGCAACACAGTGCCAGCCCCTGTGGGGTTGACCTGACTTGCATCAGCTGAAAATCTAAGCCATGTTGCTGTGATCACTTGAGGTTTCTTTTCTCTCAAGAAAACAAATCCATCTGAAAAAGAAAAAAAATCACCTCTTTTTCCACATGATTTGAAACTGACACCTTTTTTATGATTTTTCACCGGTATTTTGTGTTGAAATTATTGTTGGTTTTGGAAACCATCAGAAATATGGCTAGGAAAATGTAGTGTCTGGCCAATAAAAGAATTACTATCAAGATTTCAAAGAGCATACTGAAAAATCATCTCTAATAAAAAGTATGAAAATCTAATTAGTGATAAATTAGCTTCATAAATTTTCATTTTAAAAGACCTTTAAAAACTCCTCTTTTGTCTATGAAGCATCATAAACTTTTAGCTTGTAATAAAACCACGCAGGCTGAGGTTTGGGGGTTTTGCCATCCTCAACCCATGGCAAGCAGTAGCAAAAGGACTTCTGAATAGCAGGGTCTGTGTGGGACTTGTGGCTCAGTGGTCTCTGATGGACACATCCTTGATGGCTCTGTCTCATATACAGCACTGACTCTTCTGTGGTTAAACAATCCTTATTCTTTTACTGTGTCAGCTATGAATAGGAAAGCCCTCTGTGGAAGAAGTGGTTGTTCCACCAAAATGGCCAGCCCTGGGATTTTAGCATGCACAATAAGCTGTACCTATGGTCAGAGCAAAGAAAATTCAACAGCCACTACGGCCCCTTTCAAAATGTCACTCCTGCTTTCCACATCCTCCTCCTGAGCTCTTCTCCCTTTGCACCCTCACTAATGCTCAGTGACAGTGCCATTTCCTCAAGGACTTGTCACCTGAGCACTCCCCCTCCTCACTGAGGTGGTATAATTGCCCAAACAAAATTCTTCCTCCTGGAGTTTCTTCTGAAGGTCCTCAGCCTGAGCCCAGACTCCTCCAGCCAGTTTTTTCTTCCAAGAGAACACTGGGCAGAGATACCTCTAGGAACTCATGGAACAGGTGTAGTAAATCCACAACCACCCCAGGAGAGAAGAGCATCCTTCTTAATTTATGCCACTTTCTGACAGCAAGATCAGACCCTGCAAGGGCTCAGGTCTGAGCCTGCTCAAAGCCACCAGTCCCTGCCCTTGACCAAAGGGACCCAGGTTATGTTGGGGCCTGGGGTTGTTTCTCTGATTTACTGCTGGTTCGTGTAAATCCCAGTTTTCTCCTCCTGCTTGTTACACAGACTTCCCCAAATGTACTTTCCCAGCATCTTCCCAAATGCAAAGTCCAACACTTGGCCGGGCCTTGGTCACTCTGACCATGTTTGAGCTCTTCCTTGTCACTCCTGGGACAGTGACAGATGCAAACCAGGGAGGGGAGAGTGAATCCTGCCAGGGACCGTGCCCTCCATGGATGGGCCCCTCAATTCCTGGTGACCACCAGCCTGTGACAGTGGGAATTGAGGAATGCAGTGAACAAGGGACAGACAGGGCTAAGGAGGGTGCTCTGGTGCCTGCACTCACCTCAGGGAAGCCTGGTGGTGCTAGAGGCTCTTCCACATCCCCAGATCTGCAAGCCAGAGATGAATTACTGGGGACAGCTGAGATCGGAGGCAAATGGCATCACACTGAAGCCGAACAAGGCCTGTGACTGTGCACTGTGGGATCCTAAATATTTGGAGAGCAAAGGTCAGGAGAACAGGACACTTCTCAGAGATGATTTTCTTCCCACCCCAGGCAGGGACATGGAACTGTTATGCCTGGAATGACCCTGGGTGTCAGCCAGAGCCAGCGCCCTTCTGGGTCATCCCGAGGTTCAGTGGTCCCTGCAGGCAGGTCTGTGTTCTCCAGGTTTCGGCTGCCACCAGGGCCCAGCACGATGCCCTCCTTGTGCCTGGTCAGTATCCATGGCAGACCTGATGTGGTGCAGGCTAAAGGCAGGAGAAAAGTGCCCTCTGGCCAAGCCACATCCTCAGTGGGGCATGGTAGAAGCTGTTCTCCTTGCCATGATGGAGGATCCTGTCCCCCATGCCTGCTGGCCCGGCACCTGGCTGTTTCCAAAATAAACACTTGGGCATGACAACGCTGACATTTGCTTTCCACAAACAGGCACTGGGAGAAGGAGGCAGCCACGTTGCTTTTTGCAGGCTGGTCACAAGGCAGGAGTGACCTGCTCAGTGCAGGGAGTTTGGGATCATGTGCCACACAGCACCCATCCCTCCCCCGAAAAGAGCATCCCTCCACCAAGGGGCACAGCTCTTCCTGATGTCCCATGCTTGGCTGGTGGGGTGTAGGCAGGGCTGGTGAGATGGGTTTTCACCTGCTGGCTCTTTTCATGCTGGAAGAGGTTAAAAAGGCGTCTGGAGGGAGGATAGAAGGGTGGAGAAGTTGAGCCAAGGATCCTGCCATAGGTGTGCACATAGAGGATCTCAAGTGTCCCCAGAGCCCAGCCCACCCACAGGAACAAACATCTGTCAGACCCCAATGGAGAAGGGTCCATTGGGACACTCACAGGTGACAGGAAGAGGTTTCAATAAGAACACCCACCCCAGGGTGCCCTCTGATGCTTCAACCTTTCTCACCTGTCTCAATTCCTGTTCCCACTTGGGAATCAGGTAAGATCTGCTGACAGAGTGCTGCCATCCCTGGGATTTCCCCTGGAGGGAGGGCTGGGGACAGAGGGCAGTCCCTGGAAATGTGGTGCCAGTCAATTTTATTCTGGGAGAGATGCCAAAGCTGAGCACAGCTGCCGAAACAGGGGCTTTCCTCACGAGCAGGCTGCTCTCCCGCCGCCCCTGCCCTTGGCTGAACGCTGTGGGCAGAGTGGGGAGAGGTTGTACATCCCTCTCCTGCACCCCAAACACCCCCTGCAGGAAGGAGAGGCATCAACATCCCCCCCAACCACGATCCCAAACCCTCACACTGGAGCTGCGTGAGCACTGCTGTCACACTCACTAATTACCCAGATAATTCAGCTCAGCGAGAAATGAAGGGATTTATTTTTCTGGCTATTGCTCCAGCCAGATTAAGGCATCTGGAAACAACTCCCACGTCTTCAAGCTGAAGTGAATATTGAAGGACAAGTTGCAGCCACAAAAGGTCAGGCTGTTAAATCGCATGTCTATAATTAACACTCCCAGCACATTACGAAAATGGTCAGGAATCACAAGGCTGACCAGGGAAACTGAGGCACAGAGCAGCAAAGCAGCATCCCCCAGGAGCACATCATAGTTCTGCCTCATACCCAGCACCATCCTGATCTCCCCATTGGTGGAAAGGCTGGGCAGGATCCTCGCTGAGCCAGACCAAGGTCCTGTCCCTTGGAGAGCAGCAGGCAAAGCGGTTTCGGAGGGTATTGACAGCACACGGTCCTCAGGGCCCGTGCTAATGGTGTGGGTGAATTCCTTCAAGCTGCTGGATGCTTCTCGCAGCTGCAGAACAAATTCAATAACAATACTCTGAGCAATGCCTTTTTAATAGGCACGAGGTGAAAAGAACCCGACGAGTCAATATTTGCGGATGAAAACAAAATAAGCCGAGCTGTTAGCACAGAGGAATGCGAGGGAGGCCGGAGGCGGCTGGGGTAATTATTATTTCATCTGCCAGACAGCCGTGGTCCTGCCCACTGCCTCCTTCCCCCACTGCCCACGCTGGCTGTGCCGGAGGGAGGGCAGGGGGAGGTGGGGACGGGGCAGAAAAAAGCGAATTTGGCTGCGGCAGCACCGGCGTGTGGCTGGGGCTGGCTCAGCGCTGCGTCCGCCGGAGGGTGAGCGCTGCCCTGGCCCAAGTATTTAATGTCAGCGCCTGGAATGTGCTTAACACAACATTTTGCAAGGGAACATTAGTCAAGCATCTGCACTGACAGAGCGGGTCAGCGATAAGGAGCCAGTGCATGGGAGCTGCGGGGAGACAGCTCTTGTTTCAGGCTGAAGAGGGCAAATCTTGCAGAGACGGTGCCAGGGCAGGCTGAGGGGGTGAAAATGAGCTGGGCAGCCCTGCTGTTGGTCTAGCTGTCCTGAGAAGCATCACACAGTGACAAGCGGGGTCCCGCTTCCCACGCTCCCCCAGCTATTGCCTGTGGTCTCTGAGAGCCCTGCTCCAGTCCTCCTGCAAGGTGGGATTTGAGGAAACCTGTCCAAAAGCTGTTGCCTGCCACATGCCCTTGTTGGCAGGAATGCTGGTGTTTGGCTGTCCATGGATGGGAGCTTTTCATGACACATCTCAGGCTTTGCTCCCTTGCAGCAGGGTCTCTTGAGAGAGCAGCTTCCCCCTGAGCCAGCACAGTCAGGCCATGGCAAGAAGCATCCATCCCTAATCAGCAGGAGCAAGATGTGCCTGGAAATCGCCCAGAAATCAGGTCAGTGAAACATTAGTCAGCTTTGCCTGTGACCTGAAAACAGCACTTCCCTCCATCTATTCCTGGAGCTATCCCTGTTCATTAGCCTTCTTGGCCCCCAGGCTTAAAAAAATCACCCAGTGTCATGACTCCTTAATAAGATGTCATCTTCAGCCATGACAAACACGAGCACTCAGTAAATAATAGCACTGCCATGTAATGTCATGCCTCTACCATCTGTTGTAGCAATGACTGTGCCTCGCTCACCTGCCACCCTCTCCCGGCTGCTCTGTGTGAGCAGCAAGAGAGTCAGGCCAGGGTTTGGCCTCCCAGCCCCTCTGACAGCTGCCAGGCTTAGCTCTGGGGTGGGCAGGGAGCCATCACTTCTGTGGGGCAGGGAACATGCTGGGACACAGGTGGAGGTGTGTGATCCAGGACGGGAGAAAGGGAGCGTGGCCCTCGGCACCTGTCTGCTTTGGGAGATCCAAAGGGGCTTCCTCGCTTTCCTCCCTCTTTCCTCCTTAGTCTCACCCTTTTTCTCATTTCATTATTCTCTTTTTTCTTAATATCCTTGTCCTTTTCTTTCCTGTCCCTTTTTTATTTCCTTTCCTCTCTGCCACAGTCCTGCATCTCCGTGCTGACTTCCTGCTGGCCTGTCTGAGCACAGTCTCTCTGCTTTTGCTGCGAACCCACTTCCACAAAGCTCTCCAAGCATTGCCTAGGGGACAGAGCAAAGCTGAAGGCATTTGAAAACTCACCTCAGCAGTTTTGGAACAGAGTTCCCCCTGTCCTCCCCATCCTCTACCACTAGCGAGCATTAACCCTTTGTGCCTCAGTTTACCCATCTGCAGATCTGGGATTAATGACCCAGAGCAAACTCGGGGTGAGTTTTTGCCATGGGGTAGGTTTTTCACACTGGTTGACTGTGACGCTTAACTCTGCTCCCCAGTAAAACACCTCCTCTCTGAGCCATGAAGAGGAGACAGCACTACAGAGCAGCTGTTGCTCCTCACTGCTCAAGCAGCTCCTGTTTCCCTTCTCCACACCCCATGCCCATTCCCGCCCCTTGGTACAGCCCCTTCCCAGGGCTGGAGGGACACAGGCATCAGGTGGGAGCTGCAGAACCAGGAGGTAATTGTTGGTAGCAATTAAAAGAAAAAATAATAATTAAAACAACTTTTGAAATGGTACAGATTAATGAAAGCTGTTTCTGGGGGGGATTCAAGTGCGCAATGCCCTCGGCCTGCAGTGAAGGAGAAGGACACTGCCTTTTCAAGATGCCTTTTTTGCCCCCTCCCTTTCCTGTGAAACTTGGGTTACACCGAGTGCGTAAAGGATCGCAGGACGTGGCAGTGCTGTTTGCCATGAAAACTAATAGGGCCATGCCTGCTTTCATCAGGAGTGTAACCAGAGCCACGGATAACGTTTTAAAAGGCACAGCAGCTTCAAGTGCAAGCAGGGATTTATTAATGAAATCGAAACCACGCTCGAGGCTTTGCGAGTCTTATTTTAAGAGTCTGAAGGAGAAAGGAGCGGGCTGCCTGGCTGGGTGGGCAGGGAGCAAGGTGGCCAAGCTGTGACACTGAGCAGCGGTGACAAGGGCTCACAACACCGCTGCTCTGCCACAGATTACCTGCCCCACCCTGCTCATGTCACTTATCCTCACCGTGCTTCAGCTCTCAGCCTGCACCGGGGAACACAACTCACTCCCCTTCCACACCTTCAGAGAGAGATTATACTTCTGTACAAATAAGGATCGTGCTCCAAGGACACTTCCAGTCTCTGCTGTTTTCTCAGGCCCCTAAAGGACCTAAGGCAGCAGTCGAGGGTTCCCACAGGATCCTACCGGTTCAGAGAGCAGCTCTTGGACCTTTTCCCACTCTGGCACGATTGTGTGACAGGACAGCCACGCATGTGGGGACAGGATGAGACAGGTTAAAAATGTCCCAGCAGGTGGTTACATCAAGCAAATAGATGCCCAGACTCTGTGGGCCTCTGGTTCTTCTACAGACACAAAGTCTATTCATGCTTGAGGTCCCTGGTTTCTGCTGCTCTGAAACAGAGGCAGAGCAGTGGCCACTGCTGGAGGTTGAATTCCCAGTTTTGGTCAGGTCTCAGTGCTCCTGATGCTACTCAGTAGACTCAAATAACTCCTGTGTACTGAGGGATGTGTTACCAATCCTCAGTTAAGGCTACAGAAGGCAGCAAACACAGTCTGCTCCTTCTGTATCAGGAGAGAGCCAAGTATGACCTACAAGTGCATTTGAAAGCTGAATTTGGTGCTAGGGAAAAAGGAGACTGCTCCTGAGAGCATTTCTTGGTTTCACCCCAGCAGACAACTAAGTACCATCAAGATTCTTGTTCAGTCCCCCTCACCCCAGTAGGGTAGGGAGGAGAATTAGAAAAAAAGTAAAACCCATGGGTTGAGAACAGTTTAATAATTTAAATTAATTACAATATAATGTTAATTAATTAATAATAGTAAGGGAGATTACAAAAAGAGAAAGAGAGAGGACTAAAACCCAAGAAAAACAAGTGATGCACAATAGAGTTGCTGACCATCCCATCCCCAAGCAGTGATAAATGGCTCCTGGCCAACTCCCCCCAGTTTATGTACCAAGTATGATGATCTATGGTACGGATTATCCCTTCGGCCGCTTCGGGTCAGCTGTCCTGGCCGTGCTCCCTCACAGCTTCTCGTGCACCTCCACACTGGCAGAGCATGGGAAACTGAAAAGTCCTTGACTCAGAGTAAGCACTACTTAGCAACAGCTAAAACATCAGTGTGTTATCAACATTATTCTCACACTAAATCCAAAACACAACACTGTACCAGCTACCAGGAACAAAATTAACTCTCTCTCAGCTGAAACCAGGACAGAGCACGATATGGGTTTAGGGTCTGTTTCTCCATCCCAAGGACAGTGTGGCAGGTCAGCAGGTGTGATTTGTGCAGAATAGATACTCCTGCATCTATTTATCTCTTTTTAAAAGAGGGGAAACCCTGTAAAGTGAGCGTTTCTGTTTGGAAAAAGCCTGTTGGAAAGGCTTTCTTAGCCTCAGATGCCCTTGCCATCTGCACACATAAGAAACCCTTCATAAGGTTCTCATTTCCTCTTTACCTTTTTTATATAGCCCATAATAAGATCCCTAATTTTAATGGACTGTGGGAATCTCACTAGCAGGGAATGGCTCTAGCAGAGATGCTTTAACCCTCTGTTTCAACAGGATCAGCAATGGAACTTTTAGTCCCTTCCTAAATTCCACTGCAGGTGTTGGAAGGATTTCTGCAACCACCTCCACCAAACCCTCCCTCCCTGCCAGGAGATGCTCAGATGGACATGACCCACGTGGTGTTTGTGGGAACTTGTCCCTCTTCCTTAAATTCTTATGAAGCTGTACAAGGAAAATCAGCAGTACTTTGCCAAGCTGGAAGATGTGGAGAGAGATGGGTTTGTTCAGTCAGAGAAGGCTCACAGGTGGCTAAGGAGGCAACAGAGCCACCACCCTCCTGGAAGCGAATGGGGGGCAATGCACACAAGGCACAGCAAGGGAAGTTCTACCTCAATATTCAGAAAATAATTCCTAGTGACATTAGTGATAAGAGGGTTAGAATGGCACGTGGAAGGGCGACTTCTCTGAGATGATTCTCTAGGGGAAAAAAAGAAAAAAAAACAAAGATATGACCCAAGGGGAGTGCAAATGGTCACAGCCGGGCACCACACCAGTTCTGGGTCTGTCCTAAAACCCTCTTAATGGCTTGGGTGAGAGGCAGGGCAGAGTATAACCCAGCCCAAAGGATGTTTCAGTATCCCTTGCTTGGGGCACAGCTCCACTCGGCTGTCAGCAGCCTGGCTGGGATCTCATCTGGGAGAGGCAGCACATGGGAGCTGATGGGGACACAGCAGAAGGGTGAAGGCAGCACCAGGCAGGATTCACAGAGCACGTGTCAGCAGGTCTGGGCTGGTTCCTGGATTTCTGACAGCTCCTTTCTCCCAGAGCTCCTGGACAGGAGACAAAACGTGATTTCTTGCTTCTTCCACTCAAAGACGGCTGTGAAAGTCTGATTTATGCTGAACACTCTGGAAAAGAAGAAAGCTTGGCTGTGGAACCAAGTGCAGCTCCCAGCCAGGAGAACCTTGTATGGGATCAGCAAGTTTTAACCATGCAAATCGAATTTGAGTCCAAACAGAGCCCTGTTTCATGACTTCTGCCTCTCCCTTTCTCACTGCACAGGGTCAGGCTACCTTTTCCCTGAACAAGTCCTCACGTCCATTCCCAGGATCAGGGACAGGCTGGGATGTTGTAGACAACTTTTTTCCTTTTTCTCTTTTCTTTTGTCTTTTTTTTTTTCTTCTCTTCTGCAAGGCACAGCCAAATACGTCACAGCTCTGTCTTTCACTGAGATGATTCCCAGCTGCCAAAATGTACTGGAAGAGGTCCACCTGCCTGTGAGCCTGTCACCAAAAGCCATGTCTGAGCATGGCCTCACGCTGTGTGACCCCAGGCAGTCTGGAGGAGTGCTCAGGGCACTGGGGAGAAGGAATTTCTTGGCTCAGTTGTCAGCAATGAAGGTGAACAGGTGACCTTTACTATCCATGCCTTTGTTTCCCCAGGTGGATGCAGCAGGCCAAAGGGCACCATATGTCCTTTTCCTCCAGCCCCACCACCTCCTGGGTGATCCTGAAAGTGGGTTGTGGGAGTGATGATTGGATGTTGCTTGGGATGTCTCCAGTCACAGTCACAGCAAATCCTTGCCCTGTTTCCCAGGTGAGAGTGATTCAAAGGCAGCACTGATGCCCCATGGAGAGGTGAGATCTCCCATCCAGGCCCGCTCCCACCGGGAGAATCCAAGGTGCTCAGGAGGTCCAGGACCCTCTGTCTGAGATGGGAAATTTGTGCCCAACAGTCTGGTTTACAAGGGAGGTACAACAGGGCCTGAATGGCTCCTGATTAACTTGAACATCTCCCCAGTGTGCACACAGACATGGAAGGAGAGGTGATGAATACAGGTTGTAGGAGGGAAAGCTTGGATTAGATATTGGGGGAAAATTTACCCTGAGGATGGACCAGAGGACCACAGAGGACCAGAGGTGTGGGGGAATCTCCATCCTTGGGGACATTCAGAACTTCACTGGACAAAGCCCTGGGCAATCTGATCTAAGCTGACTTTGCTCTGGGGCTGTTGGACCAGAGATCTTCAGAGGTTCCCAACAACTTGAATTATCCTGTGACCTACCTCCACAGCACTACGCAAGATTCTCTTGCATCATCTAGAGTTCAATGAGCCCATCTGGTTTTCTGCTTCTAAATCAGCAGGATCCTAATTCTCCCTTATGGTTTAATCTCTTAATTCATTTGTCGTAATCCTGTAGTATGTGGCTGCAGGAAAAGGAAACAGAGCAGCAAAGAAAAGAGAGAAATGCAACAAGTGCCCCTGAGATTAGTATATTACTCCTCTTCTTTCCTGTTTGCCTTCCTGCTGTTCTGCTTCCATGAAAATTTGTGGGATTTCATCCAAAGCTCCAGAATCTCCTCTCCAGCAGTGCCTGGGGATAGATGCTTAGAAAGAAAATAAAAGAAACAGTGAGCACAGAATGATTGTCTCCCTGTTACTCTCTGTCAACCTCTGGCAACTGAAGCCTGAAGGACATCTGAAGTCAAAGGCCACATCCAGACTTGAGCACTTGGTAGTTACCATCTGAGAAGCTGCCAGCAGAGTGAGAGCCATGACAGAGTGAGTTTTCCAGGATCTCCCAGGTAAAAGTATTTCCTCTCCTCCACATGAAACAGGCTGTCCAGTTCTCTCACTGGGCACCTCCCTGTGCCCTCTCACCTCACCACTGCTGCCCTGGCAAAGTTCATCTGGAACATGGCCATCTGAGGAGCTGGATGGTGTGCCCAAATACCCCGTGTGTCTTCAGAGGTGTGAGTGAGCTGAAGCACAGCTTTATGGAGGAAAACAATCTACACACACACTCACCACTTCTGTCCACAAACAAAGCACACGGTGGTGGCACAAATTCCCCCTCCACGGCGTTTTGGGGTGCTCAAAGTTCATACAGCTGCACGAGGAGAGAGAGGGGATGCCTTGCCTTCCCCCGTGCTGACACACAGGGCTGGCTTCGAAAAGATGTCAGTGGAGTTTGGAAAAGAAGCAGAAATATGTATTTCCCTAATAAGCTGAAAACTTCAATAAATGTTTTCCCTCAGTAGGATGTAGCTGAGGAATCTGGGGACCATTGCTGGAGCCAGCCTCTCTGAGAAAAGAAAGTGAAAAGCCAGTCCAAGTGCAACAAATGCCTGGACAATAAAGGGATCTGAAGGGGTTCAAGGGTAGGAGGGATTTTTTTGTCTCTCTGTTGTTGTTTCTTGATTAATATTTACATGTCAGAACCAGCAAAGCACACCTCCAGATCACACACGGGATCTTTTTCTCCTTACTTGGGCAACAGAACGTATGGGCAGGACAATTGTGCAAACAAAGCTGTGTGCCAAGCCCACCGCACCGAAGGGAAGAAATAAAAATACCAGTTATTTAAAACATGTGTATTAACAGAGGGGTTGACCTCTCCCCTGCCTTCGTGCTCTGCTGACACTGAGGAGGGAGATGAAAAACCTCTCTGGAGCATCAGACTGGCCCCAGTCCCCAGGGGATGGAGAGGCTTTGTTGCACTGGCCCGTGGGTTCTCTGGGTCACCCGTGGGCACCTGCTCCATCTCTCACCATCACCCACGATGTCACACACACCTCTCTGCCCCAGCCAGGTCCTGGGGAGCAGAACACAGCTGCAGGAGAAGCTGGTTGGAGTTCCCAGCCCTTCCCTAGCAGGGAGAGGTGCAGCTTTGGTTCAGACCGAGGGGCGAGGCAAGCGGCTGCAGTGCTGTGATACCTCTGGATGCTTCTGCCATGGCCGAGCCTCATCTGTGTGTGGTTTGCAGCATCTCCTGGATACAGTGACAGATGACAGCCACAAAGGGACAGGACTCAGACAGATCAACTTTGTGCCAGCAAGGCTGTAGCTCTTCCTCCTTCTCATGCCCCTCTCTGCACCCTTCTTCCCCGTCTCCCCTCTTCAAATGCATCAAAAATATTCCAGCCCAAATGTTCCAAATTTAGGGCTGAACAGTGTTCCCAGCATTTTTGCTTTGTGAGGGGGATGGAGGGATACAGAACAGCAAAGGGCTGGTGTCACCCAGCCCCTTCCCACTGCCCAGCTTTGCACCAGGTTTCCAAACCCTGAAGAGAAGTGCCAGGTCCTGCCTGGGGGTTCTCCATTCCCAAGCAATTCCAGCGATCTGATCTGGGTGCTGCAGCACCGTGCTGAGGAGGAAGGTGCAGGGCCCTCGGGGAGATAATGAGAGTCGGAAGGCCGGAATGTCTTGTCAACTTCTTCGAAAGCAGAGTCAAGCCGTTCAAATGAAAGCCCTTGAGGGAGAGGAGATGATCTTCCCTCAAGTGTCAGGCACATTTCAGCAGTTTATAAATACCACTGTCCTCCCTCCACCACGCTCAGCCTCACAGCTCCCGGAGCTGATCCTGACAGAGCTGAGCACCTGTGCCTGACTCAGGTGGGGGAGCCAGGATCAGGCCTCGGGTGTGTGAGTTTCCAGGGGCACTTTCAGCTGCCATTTCTTGGTTCAGCCTTCCCAGGTTTGAGCTACGTGGTTTTCCCTATGCAGACCAAAGAAGGGGTTAAACCGAGTTTACCTTTTCAGGATCAGGACAAGACAGTCACTTGGCTGGAAAGGGAGGAAAATCCACCCCCTTTCTCTCTCCCTTCCGTCCCATTCCTCTTGCCACCCTGTTTCTCTCCTGCACACCCCACAGCAAAGCTGCTCCGGGTGCCCGATGATGAGCTGTGAACCCTGATGCCGGGAGAGGGGACAACACCCTGTTGTCCTGCTCATCCCTCCCGGATCCTGACATCTGTCAAGGGCAGGAGGGTGATATGGGAAGGAACTGAACACAGCTGAGCTCACCCCGCCCTGTTGCAAGGCACCTGGGGCTGGTGCTACTGGCTTTCTGTGAGATTCCAGGTCTGCGTTTCCCCTGTATCCACCTCCCGTTTAAAGTCGAAGGGGAATTGCCCCAAGAGGTGCACGAAGTCGCTGATTTTGCTCTTCCAGTCCTGAGAACAAAAGGAGCATCCCGAGACGGAGCCTCGAGTCCGCTAAGGCAGTCAAATCCCAACTGGTGGTCATGTTTTATCCACGGGATGAGTTTTGGGATGGGCTCAGACACCCAAAGCTGCACAAGGGCCGGTGTTGTGGCTGGGCTCCCGGGAGAGCGGCTGGAGGGGCTGAGACGGCGGAATGGATTTGCCAGCTCTGCCTTCTCCAGGACAGCGGCCAGCCCGCCCCGCGCCGGCTCCTGCCGCTGCCCCCGGCTTCTTCCTAACGAGGTTTCCAGCTCGGCTGGAGCCCCGCGTTGCTTTCAGGACCGCAGCCGGCCAGGGCTGAACGGGTCGGGGGAGGGAGGTGGGGATCGCCGCTCCCATCCCCCGGGTTCTCCTCCACAATATTATGGAGGGTTCGGGTTACGCCAAACAAACGCGAAAGAGGGGCAAAACTGAGGAGGGAGGTGCAGAAAACGCCGTCACTGACTCATGGAAAGACGGGGCGAGGGGGTTACAAACCCTGTGCCGATGATACCTTTGAAAGGGGAGGCTCGGGGTTGCTTTCGGCGGTGGTCCCTGCGCCCTGTGCAGGAGTTTGTGATGGAAAGTCTGCAAAAGCCATTAGGACTTTTGTGCTGGGGCACTAGAAAAGCAACGCAGACACCACTCACTTTTCTAAATAAACATTAGTCTTAAAAAGTTTGCACTGCTGACCCCCGCAGCTCTGATTACTTGTAATTCTCTGAACTATATTTTAAGGCTTCTAACTATTTTAATTTTTTTTTCGGGGAGGGGGCGGGTTTCGTTCGTTTCTCCCTGCAGCCCTGCCACAGATGTGCTGCCCGTGTGCTCCGGGGCCACGGCGATCTCTGCCCACCTCCCATGGCAGGCCCTTATTCCACAGCCCCGCAGCCACAGCCCCTCCTCATATTTAACTCCCTCCACGTTCCCCCGAAGAAGCTTTTTCTTCTTCCCTTTTTTTTCCCTTTCTTTTTC
>VZTJ01001266.1:0-39922 GCA_013397795.1 Orthonyx spaldingii
GGGGACGTGAACGGGGACACAAACGGACGCAGGGACACAAACGGGAACGGGGACACGAACGGGGACACAAACGGACGCGGGGACACAAACGGACACGGGGACNCGGGGACACGAACGGGGACACAAACGGACGCGGGGACACAAACGGACACGGGGACACACACAGACACAAGGACGCAAACGGGCAAGTGGACACAAACGGATACAGGGACACACACAGGGACACAAACGGGCACAGGGGCACACACGGATACGGGAACACAAACGGACACGGAGACATGAACGGACATGGGGACACACACGGGGACACAGACACTGGGACAGACACAGGAACAGACACAGGGACACGAACGGGCACAGGGACACGAACGGACATGGGGATATGAACGGGGACACAAACAGACATGGGGACACAAACGGACACAGGGACACACATGGGCCCAGGGACACAAACAGGGACACACATGGACACGGGGACATGAACGAACATGGGGATGCCACACATGGACACGGGGACACAAACAGACACGGGGACACACAGACACACATATGGACACAGGGACACGAACGGACACGGGGACACAAATGGACATGGGGACACAAACAGGCACGGGGACACACACAAGGACACACACGGACATGGGGACACACACGGACCCTCCACAGCCAGAGTCACCCACGGACACACACACGGAACCCCCCGCACACGGTGTCACCCACGGACACCGACACACAGACACACCCCCAGCATCCCCCCGCATCCAAAATCACCCCCTCACCCAGCACCACACACCCCTCTAGCATCCCCCCGCACCCAGCATCACCCACACACCCCCAGCATCCCCCCCACACCCAGCATCATCCCCTCCCCACGCCCCAGGGCCCAACTCTGCCCCCAAAACTCTGCGGAAGCCAAGCACTGCCTCCCACCCCATTGTGGGGCTGGAGGGAATCTGCCCCATCCCAGGGCTGCAGTGGGGAGGGGTCCCTGGGGTGGCCCAGCCTTATTTCCCACTAAAATATCTTCACACACACACACAGAGGGGATCATTCACCCCGTGGGCACGGCAGGGCTGTAAATCCGGGGGCAAAGGCTGTGTGTTCACCCCGCACCCAGCACGGCACCGCTGAGCTTTCCCTCCAGGCCGGGTGCCAGGGCTGCCAGACGCTGTGCCTCACTCCCAGGGCTGTGCCCAGGGGATTTGTGTGCTTCTGTGCTCCCCCTCCCCAGCCTGAGCACAGTGATGGGGTGAAGGAGGGAAAATGGGAAAGGCGTGGTGCTAACACAGAGCCGGAGCAAATGGCAGCGATCCAGAGACAGGCCGTGCCCGCAGGTGTGTGCATATGGGTGTATTTATATTTATATTTATGTACATATTTATATTTATGTATATATTTGTATTTATGTATCTATGTACGGCCATAGAGAGGTTCACCCCGTCACTGAGTGCCTGGGGACACAGGACAGCACAGGAGTGCCCGGAGGGACAGCAGGGTGACAAAGGCCTGTGCTCCATGTAGCTCCAGCAGCCTCAGGCCAGGCAGCCGTGAGTCCCAATCCTTCCAAACCTGCTCTCCTCAATGCTTCCTTAAAAATAATCCGGAGTTGGGTTTGTCAGAGGCACTGGACCCGGTGCCAGGCGCAGGCTATAAATACCAGCAGGCTATTCAGGAGCGAGGTATTTATGTTGCTGCTCCATCTCCCTGTCAATCTTCCCAGGGAGGCCGAGCATCGCCGTCTGCAGGAGAAGCCCCCGCGCAGGTAGGGAGCTGCAGCAGAGCTGGGCCCAGCTGCTGGGGGTCCCCAAGGTGTGTCCCCCGGTCCCAGGGGACACTCAGCTCCTCGGTGGTCCTCTTGCAGCCGTCACACCCGGCAGGAAATATAAATGAGGGAAGAGTGGCGCTTCTTCCATTGGAAAAATCGGGAACTGCATGGGGACAGCACCTGGCTGGGGATGGAGGCTTTGGAGGGGAAAGCTGGGAGGGCAGGGATGGGAATGTCCTCCCCAGGGCGGGTGGAGAGTGCTGCCTGTGGGAATGGTGCTTTGGGGAGCCTTCCTGCCAGCACGGCTCAAACAGGGTCAGCCCCATCCTGACATCCAGGACCCTGCTGGCCTCGGGGCCGGATGGGACACGGGGCTGATTCCCACTCCAGGGAGTGCCAGACGCCTCAGGATGGTGGGTGCTCCAAGCAGGGACCGTGGGCTGGCAGCCACAGGGACCTTTGGGACCCCCAGCCTCCCTTCCCTGCTCGGGGGGATGTGGGTGAGGAGCCGGGGCTGGACACCCCCAGCACAGCCAGACAGGGAAGGGGAGCAGCTTCTCCTCAGCCCCCTTTCCACACAGGGCTGGGAGGGAACATCAGAGTGGATGGGGAGAGGTGGGGACTGCTCCCCCCACTCCATCCTGTGCTGGTTTGGTCCAAATCATGGAAATTGGGATGGCCAGGGCTGGCAGCTGGGCCCTCCACCGTGAGCAGTGGCTGTTGGGGTGGGATTGAACCCTGGGGAGTAACAGGGGGCTGGGGGGCCGGAGAAGGGGCTGCTCTGGGGGTCAGAGCTGCCTCAGGCTGGGGTTCCTGACAGACAAGTGGAAGGATGTCTGCGGTACCAAGGGGAAGTTGATGCAGGAGGTGCTTCCCCCAGCAGTCTTGGGGCCACATCCTGATCCCTCCTTCCTGGTCCTCCCCTAAGGAGTCCAGGCCGGGAGGCCTCCCTCTGGCCTTGTTCAACCCCAAAAATTCAGTTAAAAACTGTTAAGATGCTGGGAATGTGTTGAACTGGCAGAAATGGGGCTGCCCCACAATATTCTGAGTCCTGGGGCTGAAGGGGCAAACACTGGCAGCTGCTGCTGCTCCGCTGCCCATCTCCCCTGGGGGCTGCCCCGGGACATTTGGGATTTTAGGGCACTGTGGGGGGGGTGTGAGAGTGTCCAGTATCCCCTGGGGAATGCATCCACGGACTGGGATGTGGGATGTGGGATGTAGGGTGGGATGGGATGGGATGTGGGATGGGGAGGGCACTTCCACCTCGCCCTGAGTGCAGGCAGAGGCATCGCTGGCTGTGAAGTGCCTGGCCCCGGGCTGGGAACGTGTCCCAGGGGAAGGTGGCTGCAGGGACAGCCAGGGCACAGTGTCACCTGTTGTTTCTGTCCCCAGGAGCTGCCTGGAGCGCAGCTGCTCGGGGTTAATCATCTCCAAGGGCCCGGTGGTTTTGCTGGAGGCGGTGGGGGCTGGTGGCTGAGCAGACTGCTCTGGGTGCGGGCAGGGCCCAGCCCGGCTGCTTCGGCTTCTCCCCCGTTTCCAGCTGCTCAGCACTGCTCAGACACGGAAATAATTCCTCCCCCTGCTGCAAAGGCCAGAGCTGTGCCCCAGCCCCTGCCCCTGCAGAGGGTTTGGAAGTGGGGCAGAACCCACAGGTCAGAGAACCACTCAGGCCAATGTCCCACAGCAAGGAGCAGAGCCAGGGCCACAGCCGTGCCCACAGCCGGTGCTCATCCCGGTGCCCGGGCTGGCATTCCTGTGCCAGTGCCTGTCCCATGTCCCATATTTCATATCCCATGTCCCATGTCTCATGTCCCATATCCCATGTCTGTGCCAGTGCCTGTCCCATGTCCCACGTCCCATGTCTGTGCCAGTGCCTGTCCCATGTCCCATACCCCATATCCTCTATCCCATATCCCATGTTCCACATCCCATGTCCCATATCCCCTATCCCATACCCCATATTGCATATCCCATGTCCCATGTCCCATACCCCATATCCTCTATCCCATATCCCATATCCCATATGCCATATCCTCTATGCCATATCCTCTATCCCCTATCCCATACCCCATACCCCATACCCCATTATCCCACATTCCATATCCCATATCCCATGTCCCATAACCCATATCCCATATCCCATACCCCATATCCCATATCCCCTATCCCCTATCCCATATCCCACATCCCATATCCCATGTCCCCTGCCATGCCGGTGCCTGTCCCCGTGCCCATCCCCTGTGCCCGCCCCGGTGCCCAGGCCGGTGCCCGCCCGCACGCCCCGCACCACGCCGGTGCCCACGGCGGTGCCAATGTCGCCAGTGTGTCGCACCCTGGGCAGGCTGCACCGAGCCGGTCCCGCTCCCTGCCAACGCCTGGCTGGCGGCCACCAGTTATCCCAGTGCCGGCCAGCAGAGGGGAATGGTGGTCTGCGGGAGCCTCCCTCCTTCTCCTCATTCCTCCTCCTCCTCCCGTGCCCTCCGCTCCCCCCGCTGCGCTCCCCCGGCCCCGCCGGCCCCTCCCTGCCCCGGGGCAATGGGGGGCGATGGGTGCTCACCCACAGGGGGTGAGGGTGAGTGGGTGACACCCCCCCCCCTGTGCTGCCTGTCACAGCCCCGCGCCACCGGCTCGGGGGGTCTACGGATCCCCAGGTGTCCCTCAGTCAATGTCACCCTTCTGCTCAGAGCTCCGTGCCCGGCCTGGAGCTGACGGATCCTGCTCAGAGCTCCGTGCTCAGACTGGAGCTGATGGATCCTGCTCAGAGCTCCGTGCTCAGACTGGAGCTGATGGATCCTGCTCAGAGCTCCGTGCTCAGACTGGAGCTGATGGATCCTGCTCAGAGCTCCGTGCTCAGACTGGAGCTGATGGATCCTGCTCAGAGCTCCATGTCCAGGCTGGGGCTGATAGATCCTGCTCAGAGCTCTGTGCCAGGGCTGGGGCTGGGTCTGGGGCTGGAGCTGATGGATCCTGCTCAGAGCTCCGTGCCAGGGCTGGGGCTGGAGCTGACGGATCCTGCTCAGAGCTCCGTGCCCGGGCTGGAGCCGGGGCTGGAGCTGCTGGATCGCAGCCCTGACTCAGCTCCGGCCGGTGGCGGCAGGCCTGATTCAGCACAGTTTAATCGCTGTAATCTCGGAGCGCAGCGCTGGATCAGCAGCGGGGCGCAGGGTGCAGCAGCAGCCCGCGGGCACGGCAGCACCGCTCGCGGGGCTGGGCAGAGCTGCCCTCGCCTTTATCAGCAGCGGGAAGGTTTATTGCCGCAATTACGCAGCTGTTAAATGCAGCGAGAGCAGTTCTGGGGACACCGAGCGGCCCCCGGCGCAGGAGGCACCTTCACCCCCTTCTTTGCCGGGTGCTTCTCCCTCCTGCCCGGCCCGGGCCGGCTCAGCCCCGGGGCACCGCAGCTCCCGCAACAAGGACACGGCTCGGTCACCTCCAGGGCTCCAGAGGTGACCCCGGGTGGGTTTGTAAGGGCCACCCCCTCCCTGTGGACACCCCGACCTCCCCTTGGCTGCCTCTCCTGCCCTCAGCCCTCCCTCCCCGGCTCTTCCCCCGCCGCGATCGGGTTTCCCGGTGAGCCGGTGAGGTGGAAACAGATCCCTGTGCCAGGGTCATGGAGAGTGGAAGGAAAACTCCGCTGATTGCTCCTCGTGTCGGCGAGAGGGGATTAAAGATTTCCAGGGCTGGGAGCTTTACCGTGCAATGTGCAGTGGCTGCAGGGATCCAGCAGGGCTCTGGGGGTGGTGAGGGACTGGGAACAGCCCGTTCTGGGCGCTCTGCAGGTGCACCCACACCTCTGCCTCTGACAGGGCAGGGTTTACACTGCGGGAATGACTCCGTGGAAAACCCAACGGGAGCGAGGTGGGCTGATCCTCCCCACAGACACCAAATCCAGAGGGGTCAGCCGAGGGGGCAGGAGGGCAGGGAGCTGAGCACACAGCTCCTGTCAGGCTTGGTTTGACTGCTGTGAGCATAAAAAACGTCCCAAATAATCAGCTTTTTTTTTTTAATTCTTCATCACAGCCATGGATTGTGGCATCAGGATCATCCAGGAGAAGTCCTGGGAGGGGGAAGGACAGGTATGGAACACTTTGCTCATCGTGATGGGCTCATGCACCGAAGGCTTTGAAGGCTTTAATAATTTGGGAACTCCCTCACCTCGCTGCTGCCTTCTCCACCATCCCAGGAGCTGCCTGAAACCACGAGCCTGCTGATTCTCCTCGGCTGTATTCACAGGGAAATCCTTCATTTCCAAGCTGGGGTAGATAATTCGGGCAGCTCCAGGCAGATAAGCGTTATTTCCATCTGCTCAGTGAGACGTAATGAGCTGGCGTGATTAGACTTTATCAGGCTGCAGTTCTGTACAACTCCAGCACTGCACAGCCTCTGAGGGAGGGAGGTCTGTGCCGGGTCCCTCGGAGCCCCAGCACGGGGGACAGGCCCAGGACAGGGTGTGACAAAGCCCTTGGAGCATCACTGGTGCTGCTGGAACCGGGGTTTGTTTTCCTGACTCCAGGGGCATCACCTGGAGCCGTTGCAGAGGGATGTGGGGAAGGAGAGCTGGGAGTCGAGCCTGCCGAGGGGGATGGATTTAAAGCCATCCTCGGCAAGGACGGAGCCAGGAGGGGAGGCAGGGGGGCAGTGGGGGGCTGCGTCTGCACCCCTTGGGCACGGCAGGATGGGCTCGGTGCTGGAGCAGGGCCAGGCTGGGCTCCCACACACTGCAGCTGGAGAGGAAGGACAAATCATCCCCATCTCCATCCCCATCCCCATCTCCATCCCCATTCCCATTCCCATTCCCATTCCCATCCCCATCCCCATCCTCCTCAGGCACCCACTGGGGCGGTGGGGAAGGAGGAAACCCTGACCAGGAGAATGTTGGGGACAATCCCCTCTGTATGTGGCCATGTGGGAATAAACCAAAACATGCTGGAGAGGAAGGAAAAAGCATTCCCATTCCCATTCCCATCCCAATCCCCATTCCCATTCCCATCCCAATCCCCATTCCCATCCCCATCCCCCTCTTCCTCAGGCACCCACTGGAGCAGCAAGGATGAAGGAAACCCTGACCAGGAGCATGGGGACAATCCCCTCTGCACATTACCATGTTGGAATAAACCAAAATGTCCTGGAGAGGAAGGAAAAACCATTCCCATCTTCATCCCAATCCCCATTCCCATTCCCATTCCCATCCTCCTCAGGCACCCATCAGGCCAGCAGGGATGAAGGAAACCCTGACCAGGAGCACATTGGGGACAATCCCCTCTGCACGTGGCCATGTGGGAATAAACCAAAATGTGCTCAACTGCTGAGTTCTGAGTTCCCAAATGTCTCCAGCCACAATAAAACCTCTCAGGTAATGTCTTCACTTTCCTCTCCCCAGCTTTAGCAGCTGAGCCAGCTCTGCCACCACCCAGCCTGTGCCAAAAGCTCGGTGCTGTGCCACCCTGACACAGGTGCCAGGACACCGTGCCCATCTCCAGGTGGTTTTTGGAGCCCCAAGGCAGCCTCTGTGTCTCTGTGACAGCCCCCAGGCTCTGGTGACACTCTAGTTCTGTGTGCCACAAACATCCCCTTCCTGTTTGCAAATCAAAATCAATATCAATGCTATTTTTTACCTCTTAATTCAGGTTTTTATTTTTTATTTAAGAACCACACCAATGGGCAAAAGAGTTGGGTGGTGACTCAGTGCTCCAGTGCTTGTGTGGATTCATTTTTCAAAAATAAGGCTTTTAAACCACTTCCTTGGTTTATTTAGCAGGACTGTGTGTGTACAGCCTAAATCATATTCCATGCATTGCTTTTCTGAAAGGGATGAAGCTTGGTTTCTAATAATGGAGTTATTTACATGGATAGATATTCCCATTTATTTTCAATTTGAAGGGGGTGGATGCATTTTCATCGCCTCTTAAATACCATCACCCTACTAAGACAGAATTTCAAATTAATTCACAGCCAGACTCCTCAGGGATCAGCACTGGGGAAAGTGTTTAAAAGCCTCCGGTGGAACAATTTTCTGTTGGAAACGAGATCTTGCTGCAGATAAATTTCCCACGAGAATCCCTCCATATCAGCAGCGTTTTGGCCGGCAAACAAACTGCAGACAAGCCCTCTGCTAGGGGTAAAGCCTTCTTATCACAGGGGGGAAAAAGGGAAATATTCCAGCTTTGGAATGATTTTCCCATTGAAACGAGTCAGAGGGGTGAGAACGGCGTTAGGATGGAACAGAGCGATGCACTGCGGGCATTCCCGAGGGTGCAGGGACATGCAGGTGGCACTTGGGTGCCAGTTGATGCCCTGATGGTTTTTGGAGCGTTCGGCTTGGGCAGAACCTGGCAGAGGAATCCCGCATCCCTCCCTGAGCCCTGCCCAAAAAAAGAGGATTCTCGGCTCCAGGGTGGCATCCCCCGGGCACGGCGAGGGCACGGGACCCGCTGGTGTCCCCCGGGGTGGTGGCACCGGCGGGGGGGGTGTGGGCACCCCGCCGCCCCCTCCGCAGCCCCGCGGCGGCCCAGGGCAGATATTCCGGGAGGATAAACAGGATGGGTGCCTCGCTTCCAGACCGGCCGCCTCCCAGCCCTCCCACCGCTCCCGGGGAAACAAGTCCAGCCCAGGAAAAGGCTCCCGGCACAATCCCGGAGCCGTTTCCAGCCTGGCTGCCCCGCACCGAGCCGAGCAGCTGAGCCGAGCTGAGCCCAGCCCAGCCCCGGCTTGCAGAGCTCTGGGAGCATCCAGGGACCGGCGCGATCCCAAGGCAGCGACACCCCGGAGCCGCCCTGCAGCTGGGAACAGCTTGAACTTTCTGGTCACGCCAGCACCCCCTCCTCCTCCTCCTCCTCCTCTTCCTCCCTGGTCACACCCCTGGCTGTGCCGGGCTCTGGGAATGACGCCGGCCAAGCCTTTCCTGCGCCCGGATCGTGCCCGGGCAGCGCCGCGGGATCCTGCGAGCGCAGTTTCCGCCTGTTGCTCTTGGGAAAGAAGCCGCAGCGGCGGCGAGAGGAAGGAGGAGCTTTTCCAGCGTTTCCTCCGGCTCCGTAGCTCCTGCTGCTTCCTCCCGGCTGTGTCCGAGGAGGCTTCGCAGGAGCGGTGGAACATTCCCGGTTTCAGTGTCCCTCTCCGGGAGAGCCCCGGGAGGTGCCAGCCCCCATCCCGGCACAGCTCCCGCTCCAGAACCCGTGCCTGGGGCGGGTTTTAAACCAACCCGAGCGTTCCCACCCCGGGCTGGGCAGGGCGAGGGCCCCTCGCTGCGGCCGCCGCTGCCCCGCCCGTCCCGCGCTCGGCACGGCCGGAGCCAAGGTCGGGGCTGGCGGCTGCGGGCAGGGGCACGGAGCGGGTGCGGCAGTGCCGGCGCTGGAGCAGCCGGGGCCAGCTCCGAGCCCCCTCCTGCATCCCGCCCAGCCCCCGGCAGCAATTAGCGCGGCTAATTACCCGGCGGGGGGCGGGCGGGACGCGGGGCGGTGCGAGAGGAGTGGCCAGGGGGGATCGCGGGGCGCCGCGCTGCCGGGCCGCCCCGAGCGCTGCCTTCCTCCTCCTTCTCCTTCTCCTTCTCCTCCTCCTCCTCCTCCTCCCTCTTCCCTCCTCCTCCTGCAGATGTGGGTGCCGCCCGGCCCAGCCCGGCTCCGCTCGCCATGGGAGATGTGGTCTCCACGCACCTGGACGAGGGTCGCCGCCAGCACATCGCGGGTGAGCCCCCGGCGCGCCCCCCGCTCCGTGAGCCCCGGCGGGACCTCCCCATCCCTCCTTCCATCCCTTTGGGAACCCCCCCGCGCAGTGTTCCCGGCACTCCCGCGCCTGCTGTTCGCCTCTCTCTTGCTCTTCAAACTTTTTAATTTTGAGTTTCCCCGTGGTTTTGCCCGGGTGCAGAACCCGAGGTGCCCGTCTGCCTCCCGAACGAAAGGTTGGGTTGTGCCGGGGGTGTTTGTGCTGGCGGCGGGGCTCGGGGACCCCTCGGGCTGCGGGGAAGGCAGGGGGGAGCGGCGCTGCGGGGGATGCTGGAAGCCGGGTCCGGCGCAGGGACAGCGGGGACCGCTGGGGCTGGCGGGCAGAGGAGTCTCATCCCCCTCTACAGTGCTGGGAGACCTTCAGGAAACTCCCCCGTCAGAGGTTCTGGGCTGGAGGGAAGCAGCGGCTGCACCCCCGGCTGCCTCCAGCCTGTCCCGGCACGGGCAGGACTCAGCGGTGGGGACAGGGTGACAATGCGGTCATTGAGAGCCCGTCTGGCCGCGCCTCGCCCCTGGCACAGGATGTCTGTCCAGAGCGGCCTGGGAACCGCGGAGCGCGGGGTGAGGGCTCTGCACAGGCAGGAATTGTGTGAGGCCGTGGCCAGGGGCTCAGGGCTGCTCGCTGGGGTCTGTGGTGACACTCCTGACCCCTGCCAGCGGGGTCACCCCTCCGTCACGGTGCCGGGCTCCCCCAAGGCACTTCGCGTCACTCGTGATGCGGGCGATGGCTCCCCGCGCCTTCTGAGCGGGCAGGACGTGACCTCCGAGCTCTTTTCGTGCCCCGGCTTTGGTTTCAGCTCCCCGGGTTGGCAAAGCCTCGTCCCCAGCGGGTGAAGCCGTCCCCGCGCCCGCGGTGCCGCACCTGGGGCGGGTGTCACAGCCGAGGGTGGCTCCGGGCTGGACCTTGTGCGTCCCGCCGGTGTTTTGGAAGTGACTCCGCCATCTCACTGCTCTGTCTCGGCCATAAAGCCGCGGGAGTGGCTCTGGAGTCCTTTTGTCCCCAAGGGCTCCGGGGGAAAAGCTGCTGCCGGCGGAGCTGCCGCGGGGCTGGCACAGGGACGCGGTGCAGCCCATCCGCCCTGCCAGGCCCCGTCCTGGCAGGAATGCTTACGTGGTATGCGGCTCAGCAGGACGCCAGCAGGTTTCTGAGCTTTGAAGGAGAGCTTGGAACTCGCTCTGGGGTTTTCATCTTGCATTAGTTAAAGCTCGGCCCGGCTGATCTGCGAGGCTGCGCCGGGTCGGGGCTGCCCGTGGTGTGTTTGGATCCAGAGCACATCCCGAATTCGCCTTTAACTCGCTGGTTGCCTGTGCAAAGATAGCTCCCTGTGCAAGCCCCTGTGATCCTAATCCTGAAGAATAACAAGGAAAAGCCTGGCTGGGTTTCCTGTGCAGGAATCTGTCTCTGCTGGGTCAGGGATTGGGGGTTTGCAAGGCCAGGCTGGGTGGCTGCACCCTGGCAGGGACTGAGCTGTTACCCCAGCGTGGGTTTTAACCCATTCTTGGGGGATGCAGAGGGCTTTTCGTGGGAAAAAAAGTTTTCATGGGATAAAGATTTCACGAGGAAAAAAAAAGATTCCTGTGGATTAGCATGATGGAGGCTGGGCTGGGACATGTCCCATGCCACGCTGCAGCTCCGAAGGTTCAGCAGGGGGCACACGCCTGGACTGGGACACCTCCCTGGGAGAGACTGGGGCAAACTGGGATCCTGGAGCAGCTCTCTGCTCCTGCCTGGCTGGCTGGGGAGCTCCCGGAGCTGGGAGGGGCTGTAACCCAACAGGCAAGGCACGACTTGCTGTCAGGCATGCAAAGCAACGTGGTGGGGAAAACTCCGGGTTTTCCTGCCTAGCTCGGCCTGTTCTCCGCTGCCGCTGCCCCAGGAGGGATCCAGCCCTTCTCCAAGCAGCTTTCTCCTGTTTTCCTCCCAAATTTGGGGGGTTTGGGTTTGCTGCCCAGGCTGCCATGAGCCCTGCTTGCTGCAGGGACAGCAGCTCTTAGGGCTTGGCAGCGCTTCCCCGAGCTGCAACCCCTCAGACCAGTGGAGCTGTGGGCAGAGCCTGGGCTGGGCCTGGGCCCCTCCTGGGAATGGGTTAAAGGCAGGAGGGAGCTGGGAAAAGCCCTGCCATGCCCACAGTGCCCAGGCTGTGGGGTCCCATGCCCTGGCCCGGCCCATGGTGGCTGCGTGAGGCTCGTGCCAATGTCTCCCAGAAGCCACGAGCCACATGTGTGACTTGGGTGCTGGTGGCTCAGGCCCAGGCTCTTTCCTCCCTCTGGTGGGGCTGGAGGCAGCTCCCTGCCAGCCCTGGGGGTGCTGGGGCAGTCAGGGCAGCCAGGGGGATGCACAGCTCTGGCAGAGCTCCCTGCAGCTCCTGCAGTCCGTTCTCCAGGCTCTCCCTGGCTGGTGCTGCCTCCTGCCACTCTGGGCTGGACATCTTCCTGCCTGACTCATCCCGTTTGTTTGTCAACACCCTTCGGCTGCCCTCCTCCTCCTCCTCTTTCTCCCAGATGTGGGTTGGGAGTAGTTTCCAACCTGCTCTGTGGGCTGGAGCAGGGCCTGGCTCATCCTCCTTGTGCAAGGATGCCCAGCGTGGGCACACCAGGGTGGCAGGGATGGGGTGTCCTGGGAAACCAGGGTGTCACTGGGTGCCCTGGAATTTTGCACAGTGACCTCTCCTGTCCAGGGCAGTGGGTGCTCCCAGCATGGGACTGGGTGAAGCTCTTCCAGCTCCTTCCCTCGAGCATCCCACAGACCCCTTCTCCTGGGGGCTGAGGTGAAGCGTGGCTGGCAGGAGCTGGCTGGCTCTGGGTAGAGCTGGTGGCCCTAAGCCCAGGGATAGCAGACCCAGGGATGCAGCAGGAGCTTCTGGGTGCTGTCCCAGGGGAGTGGGAGAGCCCAGGGATGCAGCAGGAGCTTCTGGGTGCTGTCCCAGGTGGGTGGCAGAGCCCAGGGATGCAGCAGGAGCTGCCGGATGTCTCGGTGGCCAGAGGGATGTGCGGGTGGGAGGCAGCACGGGGAGGGTCCCTGAGAGCTCACACCTCGCTCTGGCATCTCCGGGGAGTCGCCAGCCCGTTAATTACGGAGTGGAGCAGCTGCTAATTTGGGGGTAGGACTTGCACGGGCTCCGGCCCACGCAGAGGTGGCGGAGATGACACGGAGCCTCATCCCTGGGGCCGGCCCTGCAGCCTCCCTTGTCGGGCGTCGGTGCCTGCACATCCCTGATCCCACCGGGCAGGAGGCCGGATCCGATGGGTCTGGAGCCTGGCAAACCCCCCCAGGCTCCAGGCTGCGGTGTGCCCCGGGGATGGAGGCTGCTGGCAGCGGGAAGGGGTTCCCTGAGCCTGACACTCCTTTCCCAGCCTTTGCCGCGGCTCAGCTGCAGCCGGCGTGGGAGGCCGAGGCTGCCGGGCTCTGGGGTTGGTCTTGAGGCTGAAACCCTCACCCTGCCCCGGGGCAGCCGCGCAGGGAGGCTCCGCGGGCTCGGCGCTGCCGCGGCGGAGCGGTTTCTGCCAACGAGGTGCGTGTCTTTCATCGCGAAATAAATAACTCCGCCGGCATGCCAGGGCTCCCTGCCAGCGGCAAGGGCTGGTTCTGGCAAGCCGGGGCTTTACCTGCAGCCGTCGTGTCGGGGCACGGGGCTCGCTCCGAGCCAGCGTGTCGGGGCAGGGGACACCGTTCCGGTGGCTTCCCGAGTGGGCGGGCCAGGGGAGCCCTCCCGGCCGTGCCCCCGCTCAGCCCCGGGGCAGGGGCTGCCTTCCCTCGGGGAGGGCTTTCCCTGCCGCCCCCAGCCGGGGTTTAGCCAGAGGCCTCGGCTGGAGCGAGCTGGGGCACGCAGGGCGGGGATCCCTGCTCTGCCCGCGAGCAGCCGGGCTGGGACGGGAGGAGCAGAGGCTGAGAGCTCCCCTTGGGCCAGCCCAGGGAGGGAACAGCACCCCCAGACCTGAGAGCTCCCCTTGGGTCAGCCCAGGGAGGGAACAGCACCCCCAGACCTGAGAGCTCCCCTTGGGCCAGCCCAGGGAGGGAACAGCACCCCCAGACCTGAGAGCTCCCCTTGGGCCAGCCCAGGGAGGGAACAGCACCCCCAGACCTGAGAGCTCCCCTTGAGCCAGTTCAGAGAGGGAAAAGCACCCCCAGACCCAGACCAGGACACCCCTATGGCAGTGTGGGACACCCCAAGACCCGTTGTAGGGACACAGCCAGGAGCTGGGATTTCCCAAGCCTTTGCCTCCCCTCCTCCCCAGATCACTGCAGAGGCTGGCTCAGAGCTCAGAGGGGCTCAGTGCTGCTTGGCACAGCCCCTGTCAGCTCCATCCCACCCTCCTGGCACCCACAGGCTCCTGTGCCTCCGAGCTTTCCAGCAGGAAGAAGGGCTGGAGGGATGCAGGGGTGTTTATCTGGGTACCTGATGGGGCAAGGTGTGAGGGCAGGTGAGGAGCAGCTCTCCAGGACAAACCTGAGCACCTCCTCTGCCCCTGCAGGACCCAGCTCTGCTCCCAGCACCCAGTTCATGGGAGATGTCACCTCATCCCGGGGCTGCAGCCCCCAGAGCCCACCTGCTGGGGTCCCCAGGCAGGAGCTGTGTCCCCTCCCCAGCCTCTGGCTGGCCTTGGAGCCTTGTCCTGTGCCTGGACGTGCCTGCAGTGGCTCCATGGAGAGCCCAGGGCCGGGGGCCAGCAGGGCAGGAAGGGGCAGAGCAGAGCAGCTCGTGGCTTCCTGCCAGCCTCTTGGACCGGCGGGGGAGGAAGGAATAAAACTCCACCTTTTCCCCCTTTTCAAAGGGAAAGAGCAGCGACATTTGACACAGGTCCCAGCTCTGCTGGAGCACAGTGCCCTTCTCCGTGCCTTCCTGCCCTTTGCCGTGCCCTCCTGCCCTTGCCTGGCAGGGATCTCTCTGGGGAGTTTCTTTTGGGAACACAGAGCCTTTCACTAGGGGAGTCCCCTGATGGGACATTCGCACACCCCAGGATGGATGGGACACTGCCCTGGAGGTGACAGAGGGCCTGGGGCAGGATCTCGGCCATCTCCTGCTGTGCTGGTGGCTCCTGGGCACAGGACACTTGTCCTGGCTTCCTCTCACCCTCTGCCAGCCCTGCTCAGCCCCGTGGGAGCTTTCCCTGCACGAAGGGATGTGCCCAAAGCTGGGGTGAGCCAGCTCCCAGAGCCCAAAGTGGTGGTGGGCCAGCACCCTGTGGGATGGGTGTGGGGGAGCTGGCCACAGGACCCTCCCCAGCAGAGGGGAGGGAGCTCCAGGACAGGCTCAGGGCTGTTTTCTCCAAATCCCTCTTGGCTGGGTTGTTTTTTTGGATGCACATAACAATCTTTGTTTGGTCTGCTCCCCTGGGGCTGCATTGGGTTTCCCACTGGCACCGTCCAGCTGGGCACAGGGACAGCGTGCCAGGTTCAGCGCCTTCCCTGGAGCTGGGCACGAGGGGACACACGGGAAGCGGCCGCTGGGACACCCCGGAGCACGGCCCGCCCACCCCGCTGCCCCCGGCACGGGAGATGCCCAGGTTGGCCCTGTCCCCGGTGCCGTGGGGACCTCGGCGGGCTGTCGCACAGCTGGCGGGGGGGAGGATGTGGGTGCCCGGCACACCCCGGCCCGGCCCGGCCCGGCGGGATTGCGCCATTCCCGGGGCTGCAATGCTGCCCGGCCGGTGCTGGGGGATGAGCAGGACCTTATCGGGCAGGGGCGGTGCTGGGTCCCACCCTGCTGCGGGGACAGCCAGAGCGGTGGCAGCTCTTCTCCGCCCTGGTGGCACCCAGGGGGACGAGGTGTGGGGTGATGTGGGTGCAGCCAGGATGAGGGCGGGGGATGCTGGTCCAGCTCGGGGTTTGGGGTTGGTGCTCAGCTCGAGCCAAGCCCTCCTACAGGGATGCTCCAACCTCCCACGGCCACCTGCGTGTCCGTGGGACGTATCCTGACAGTCCTGGGAGTGCAGCCACCTCTGCTGGTGGCTGGAACAGGTCCCTGTGCCCGCTGGCACTGCGGTGGCACTCTGGGCCCCAGCTGTGAGGGCACCTGCACCCCACGGCACTGGAGATTGCCCCAAAGGCTGCCCCGGGGGGCCGGCGGGTCCTGCAGGGGGATGGGGGGAGCGATCTCCTCCTCCTCCCGCAGCCCTCGGAGGCTGTTCGGGCAGGGAGGCTCAGGGCAGGCATCTCGGCCCAGCCCCGGGAGCCGCTGCAAGGCCGCGCTCCGTTTGTTATTCACGGGCACATTCCTCGCACGCAGCAGCCCCGCACTGCCCCGTTCCCGGGGAGCAGCGGCACCCACGCCACGGGAAAACACCCGCGGGCACCGAGCCGGCCACCGATCCCTCCCTGCTGGGCTGGGGGTGATCCCGAGCCACGGGCAGGGGCTGGGGCAGGGGGCTGAGCCAGGCTCAGGTCGGGACTGGGGAGCAGGAGCAGCGGGTCGGGGTGTCCAGGCTTGGCTGCCAGCAGCTTTTTCAGGGTTTTCAGAGGCCGAGCAGCTGCTGCTGAACGTGCTGCTTCACTTTCAGCCCCGTGGTTCGCTCCAGAGCCTCGCATGGGAGCACGGCCGTGTTCCGGCAGGTTGGGCTGGGCTGGGAGGGCAGCAGGCAGGGAGAGGTGCTGGGAGATGGGCTGGGCTCTCCATGGTGGGCACACAGCCCCGGGAGATGGGCTGGGCTCTCCAGGGTGGGCACACAGCCCTGGGAGATGGGCTGGGCTCTCCAGGGTGGGCACACAGCCCCGGGAGATGGGCTGGGCTCTCCAGGGTGGGCACACAGCCCCGGGAGATGGGCTGGGCGCTCAGGGTGGGCACACAGCCCCGGGAGATGGGCTGGGCTCTCCAGGGTGGGCACACAGCCCCGGAGATGGGCTGGGCTCTCCAGGGTGGGCACACAGCCCCGGGAGCACCCCTGGGTCACAGCCGGCCGGGGGGCCCGCAGGGCGCTGGGGATGGGGCAGCTCTGGCAGAGCCGTGTCCCCGCGGGTGCCCCAGCCCTGCGCTGGCACCGCGGGCGCTTCTGACTCATCCGGGGGCAGAGCCCGGCACGGCACAGGCACGGCCGGAGAGGATGAACCGGTTCGGGCCCGGCCCCGGCTGGTTTCCCCGGCTGCCTCATCCCTTCCCACCGCGGCTGAGTCACCGGGCAGCCGCTGCTCCCGGGCTGCTGCCCGGGGGAGGCACCACGCGTTCTCTTCCCGCCCCCACCGGCCTTCGGAGCGGCTTTCGGGCCGTGTTTTCAACTCTGAAAGTATTCCCGGTGGGTTTTGTGCCCCTATCCTGCCAGATCCCTGGTGCTCAGCAGTACCTGGCATCAGGGCAGCTTCTGCTCCCCTCTTGCTCCAGTCAAGCTCAGGCCCAGCCCTGACAGCAGGAACCTCCTGGGATGGGTTTGGCTGGGTTTGTGTGAAGGGTTCCTTTGGGTGCGGGGAGGTCAGAGGGGAGACCCTCCCAGTTTTTGCTCTCCCGCACTTTGCTTTCCCTGTTCCAGCCTCTCCTGGTTTGTATGGGAGGGGAAAAATCTGGGGAGGGGCTGGGTCAGCCCCTGGATTTTGCTGTTACCGGGAACAAAACCTCCTCCAGCCCCTTCTCTGCCCCCGGGTGAGGAACTGGTGCCCAACTTCCCCCAGAGCTGGCATCTCCTCTGGGTGCTCAGCAGGGCTGAGTCAGGCCCATATGAAGGAGTTTGTGTTTCTGGGTGGAAATGAGCTCACACTCAAATTCCCGAAACCCTGAACTGCCTGCTAGGCTTTAACCCTTTGGGTGCACCCGGTGGCTCTGCAGGATTCCTGTGCCCATGGACGGTGGCACTGCCCCCTGTGCCGGCTGGCACTGCACTGCTGGTGCTCAGCCTGCCTGGAACCATCTCCTGCTGTCACTGCCTTCCCCAAATTCCTGCTGGGATGAGCCAGGATGGCTCCTGTCCATGGGTCCTCATGTCTGGGTGCTGCTCAGGGCTCGTGGGGTGCCCTGGGCACCTCATCCATGGCATCCTGTGCCCCCCATCCATGTGTGTGTGCCCCTGAGCCCTCGAGGGGGTGCCCGCACACACTGGCTGCACAATGCCAGGATCCGGGACACGGGGGAAGGCTGAGGGACAGCGGGAACTCCCCCTGGCTGTGCCTGGACCGGGCAGCGGAGAGGGATGGCCGGAGCAGCCCCGCTCAGAGGGGTGCCCTGGGCACAGCCGGTGGCATCAGCCTCCTGCAGTGGCTCTGTCATTGCTGGGAGAGCCACCCAGGCCCTCACTGTCCCTGGCAGTGCCACTGCTCTGGGGCCGCCGGGAGCCTGCACTCCCCCCGACAGCCCGGCCCCGCTCACTAATCATTTACCGGCTCAATTAGTAATTAACTCCTCCCCCGGCAGCCTTGGCAAACTGGCCAGGCCAGCACTTGCTACCCAGGGGTCACCTGCCCCACCATGCCATGGGCATGGCCCAGGGGGACTGTCACCAGGCAGGGACTGTCACCAGGCAGGGACTGTCACCGGGGCAGGGACTGTCACCGGGACAGGGACTGTCACTGGGACAGGGATTGTCACCGGGGCAGGAACCCCCAGCAAAGGGACATGAGGACGTGGCCCCTCCGTGTCTGCTCCTGCCACCAGCCCCCTGGGCTGCCCAGGCACAGGGGACACTGCTGGGGCCGGGAGGAGCTGGCCCAGGTCCGTCTGTCCCACAGGGCAGGGGAAGGAGCCAGGCTGGGTCACGCCCCCCCAGCCCGGGGGCTCTGCTTCAATGAGCTACTTTGTTCTTTTTGTTTTTCTTAATTTTTTCTGGACCGAGAGGAAAATTCCCAGCCTGGGGTGAGGCATCCCTGTGGCATCCACAGGGGTTTGGGCACCCTGCTCCAGCTCCTGCTGCCTCTCCACTCCTGGTGTAGTGGAATATTCCCTGCCCGTGGCAGGGGGTGGAATGGGATGAGCTTTGAGGCCCCTTTAAACCCAAACCAATTTATTATTCCATGATTCTACACCATCCCAGGGGGTTTCTGGGGATTCCAAAGGCACCTCAGCCCCTGGACAGTTGTAAAGGGCAGTGACACGTGAGGGCCGTGGCTGCCGGGCGGGATGTGGGCTGGGAGGAGGAGGCAGATGACTTTTCCCACTGGGATTTGCCAGCAGAGCCCCTCTGAGGGGGGCTGGGGACACACGTGGGTGGGTGTGCATGTTGGGGGAGGGAAGGTCCTGGGGAGACCTCACAGCTCCTTCCACTGCCTGAAGGGGCCACGAGGGAGTTGGAGAGGGAGCCCCTTGGGCACCCTGACCCACCCAGCACCTTCCCAGCCCTGCTGCAGACCCCACACGGGGGTCCCACCCCAAAACCCCATCCCAAGGCTGGAGAAACAACTCCCCCCGAGCTGCTTTTGGCACACGGGGCCTCGACTTTGAACTCCCCTGTCAATAATTTCATCAGGAATTGTAGTGACAGCACAAGGGGGAATGGCTTCACACTGAAAGAAGGGAAATTAGGTGAGATATCAGGAAGGAATTGTTCCCCGTGAGGGTGGGGAGAGAATTGTTCCCTGTGAGGGTAGGGAGAGAGTTGTTCCCTGTGAGGGTGGTTCCCAGAGAAGCTGTGGCTGCCCCTGGATCCCTGGCAGTGTCCAAGGCCAGGTTGGACGGGGCTTGGAGCAGCCTGGGACAGTGGGAGGTGTCCCTGCCATGGCAGGGGTGGGATGGGGTGGGGTGAGCTGTAAGGTCCTTCCAACCCAAACCATTCCCTGATTCCCTGTGGCTGGGTGTCCGTGTGTCTGTCTGTGGCTGTGCTGCTGCTGCTGCCCCTCAGCCCCCAAGCTCTGGTCCCCTCTGCCCTTGGGAGCCCTGGGACACTCCTGGGCTGGGCCACACCCCTGTCCCCCCAGGGACACCTGGCATCCCCTGGTACCCCCGGAGCTCCTGGATGTGTTGAGAGGATGCTGAGAATGAGGAGGGGGAGGAAGGACAAGGAATTTTTGGAGCAAACCTGTGCAGGACCGACCTCCCCGTGGCTGGATCTGCTGAGTGTTTACAGCAGCACTCCCATTTTCACGTGATCTCAAGGGCAGTGAGGGAAACTCTGGGCACACTCTGGTGCTGGAAGGGCTCTCCGTGAGCCTGGGGCTGTGGGATGGGGTTCCTGGAGCTCTGACCTTCCCACCGTGGTGAAACAACCTGCAAGTGCAGCAGCTGAAGGGGAGAGCAAGGTCAAGCTGTCCGTGCTGGGCTCCCAGTGATCAGGGCTCTGGATCAGACCTGCAGCTCAGGGATTGCTTTTTCTCCACCTCTCAGAGCTGGGGCTGGCTCTGATCTTATGGGAGGTTGGGATCAGAGCTGGCTGCTGCCTCGGGATGTGCCTGTGCTGGAGTGAATCCAGAGGAGGCCACGGAGCTGGAGCCCCTCTGGAGCCAGGCTGGGAGAGCTGGGGGTGTTCACAGAAGGCTCCAGGGAGACCTCAGAGCCCCTTCCAGGGCCGAAAGGGGCTCCAGGAGAGCTGGAGAGGGACTGGGAACAAGGGATGGAGGGACAGGATAAGGGGGAATGACTTCACGTGGAAAAAGAGCAGATTTTGATTGGCTATTAGGAAGAAAATTCTACTCTGAGAGTGGGGAGGCCCTGGCACAGGGTGCCCAGAGGAGCTGTGGCTGCCCCTGGATCCCTGGAAGTGCCCAAGGCCAGGTTGGATGGGGCTTGGAGCAGCCTGGGACAGTGGGAGGTGTCCCTGCCATGGCAGGGGTGGAAGGAGATGAGATTTAAGGTCCCTTCCAGCCCAGACCATTCCCTGATTCCCGGTGGGGCTGATGACGGTGCTGGAGATGGTTCCAAGGGCAGGACACAGCCAGTCCAGGCTGCCAGACCAGCTGGGACAGTTTCCCTTTGGAATCCTGAAGGTAAAATCCACCTTCTGCCCTGGCTCAGAGGGACCAAGACCCAGCCAGGGCTGCCCTGGCCGGGCCGTGACCCCTGAGCAGCGCGGGCTGTGCCTGCCCCTGGGGCACCGACAGCTCCAGGGCTGTGCCCCGGCCCTGCCCGGGCTGGGTGACAGAGCTGGCACGGCCGGGCAGGGGGTGGGCAGGGCAGGAGCCTCCTCTCCGGGCTGCTTTCACCCCCAGGAGCCTCGGGCTGTGCGGGACAGGGACAAACCTGCACTGCCCCGTCCCCGTGTCCCCGCGGGGCCACCTGCCCTGCTGTGCCCACAGCCCAGGCCGGGTGGGTGATGCCAGCAGGGTGTGGGGACTCGGGGACCTGGCAGGGAGGGCTGGAGCGTGGCTGGGAGCTGCTGTGGCCTGGCTGAGCCCTGTCCCTGCTGCCAGCATCCCACCCAGTCCCGCATCCAGCCCGGCTCAGGGTTTGCCGGTGCCCAGAGCCCTCCCTGTGCCCTCCCCGGCAGTGCAGCCCCTTTCTGCCCCTCTCCTGGAGCCACCACGTGCGGCTGAGTCACGGAGGGGCCCGAGGGGAGCTGGGGGCTGGGCACAGAGGAGCTCTGTGAGCAGAGGTGCTGGCACAGGGATGTTACTGGAACCCCACAGCCCCCGCCAGGAGCCAGCGGGACGTGCCGGAGCCTGTGGCAGCCCAGGCACCGCTGGGTGTGACAGGGACGGGGCGGTGGCAGGGCGGGGTGTGGGTGCTGCAGCAAACAGCGGCGTTGGGAAAGCGCTGCCAGGGGGTGGCTGGGGACACCCAGGAGGTCCCTGTGTGCTCCTTGTGGGGTCTGAGCCCACACCCAGGCTGGTGTCGGCTGGGGGGGTCCCTTCCCTTCATTGCCACGATCACGGTCAGGTGAGGGGACAGGGGACACAGCCCTTGGACTGTCACCTGTCCCCAGAGCCCCCCAGCCCTTGGTGGAAGGTGCAGCCAAAGCTGCTCGTGGAGGGACGGCCACTCGTGGGTGGCTTTGGTCACAGGGCTGGAGCAGGGAATGCTCTGCACAGCCCCCAGTGCTCCCAGTGCGCCCAGGGAATGCTCTGCACAGCCCCCAGTGCTCCCAGTGCGCCCAGGGAATGCTCTGCACAGCTCCCAGTGCTCCCAGTGCACCCAGGGAATGCTCTGCACAGCTCCCAGTGCGCCCAGGGAATGCTCTGCACAGCCCCCAGTGCTCCCTGTGCACCCGGGGAATGCTCTGCACAGCCCCCAGCACTTCTGGGAGGTTTTTCTCAGCCCCGTGAAGGAGCCAGTGGGCGGCTGAGCCAGTTCCTGAGTGTGACACATCAGCCCTGCGAAGATGTTCCGGATGTGAGGGGTCAGGACACCTCTGGCATCATCAGCGTGGGCTTCCCACCCTCTGCTCAGGCATCACTAACACTCCACATTTTGTCACCTCCTGATCCCCCAGAGGTCCGTGTCCCTCCTGCTGCCCTGGGCTTGCCACCAGGGCTCCCAGGCAGGGAGCATCAGTGGCCCCCAGCATCCCCTGAGCACCCCAGAGAGTCCTGCTGAGCCCGGGGAGATCCAGTCACCTCGGATGTTTGAGTGCAAGCCTTGTTCCAACCTCTGCGAATAACTGACTTTTGCTTTTCCATTTGCCTAAACCCTCCTAATTGGCGCTGCTGTTAATCAGGGAGGAATGAGTGACTAAGCCGTCTCGCCCGCCCGGGGACCGGGGGCTCCTTTTTTCCCAGGCACTGAAAGGAAACGAAACCTCAAAACGTCCTTTTAAATCTCAGCTGTGTGCACGGCTGCCCAGAGCCCCGGCCAGAATCCCACAGCTCACAGAGAGAGACGGGGATTGCAGCAGAGGTGCTGCGTGGCTGCCAGGAGGGAAGGCCAAGCTCCAGGCTGAGGAATTGCTGTGCCGGGATGAGCTGGGCCGTCCCACCCTCTGTGTGAATCTGTTAAATTTCCGGGGGTTTCGCCCTGGCACGGCGTGGTGCTGCTCTGTGGTTTGCTCCCGTGGCTGGCAGGGCTGGCACCTCCTCAGGGATGGGTTTATCCCTCCTCAGGCTGCGTTTTCATCCCACGGGGGTTTGCAGCACCCTGCAGCAAAGCTGCTCCTTGTGCTGCCTTGGCTGCCAGCACAGCTCCGGGCCGGCTGCTGCTGAAGATTTTGGCTGCTGCTGGAGGTTCTGGCCACTGCCAGGCTGTGCCCAGCCGGCGTGGAGGCTGTTTTGTCTGGGTTCGTGCCCCCAGCATCGCGCTGGCTCCAGCACTGGGATGCAGAGCCAGGATCCGTCCTCCCCGCGCCCATCGCCAGCGCTCTGGCGGAGCCTGAGCTGTCAGAAGTTGTTGGAGGAGACTCAAATTCTCCATTTCTCACAGGCTCTGGGGCAAAGTTGACAGGGGAGTTCAAAGTCGAGGCCCCGTGTGCCAAAAGCAGCTCAGGGGGGAATTGTTTCTCCAGCCTTGGGATGCTTCGGGATGGGGTTTTGGGGTGGGACCCCCGTGTGGGGTCTGCAGCAGGGCTGGGAAGGTGCTGGGTGGGTCAGGGTGCCCAAGGGGCTCCCGTGGCTGCCACACTGGGCTGGAAAAGCCCCGTCCCTGCTGCTGGGGGTGGGTTTGCAGTGTGCCCCCACCCCCTGCATCGAGGGGCTGCCGGTGGGATGGAGGGGATCTCCTCCAGTGTGGGCTGCAGGGGGACACCCGGCAGCTCAGGCTCTCCCGGCACCTGGGACTCATCCCAGACTGGAGTCTGGGGTCCTGGGGGGGTCTCTGCCTCACACGGGGAGTGTGGGGGTCCAGGCTGTCCTTTCCCCTCAGCCCAACCCCAATCCGAACCCTGCTGCAGGGCTGGGAGCCCCTTCTGGCCCTTCTGGGGGCACAGGTTGGGCAGGGGGGTGTGAGTTGGGGGTTGCCCCCCATCTCAGCCTCTGAGGTGGTCGGAGCAGGGCCAGGAGCTGCACAAGGCACAGGAAGCCCCGGCACCGCCGGAATCAGCTCAATGTCAGGAATTTCCTGCCGGGGAGAGGAATCCATGAAATTAATGTGAAAGACCAAAACAAGAGATCATCCTGACCCCGAATCGGGCCCTGGGCTGGACAGGGAGGGCAGAAGGCAGCGGGTTCTGCCGTGGTCCCTGCGCCAAAGGCAGGAGGGTGATGGGGAGGGGTCTGGGTGGGTTCTGGGGGGGTTCAGACCCCAAACCCAGCCCGTGCCTGAGGCGGCTCTGCTGTCCCGTTGCAGAGAAGACGGGGAAGGTGCTGGGCGAGTTCTGCCGGTGCTACAAGGAGCAGTTTGGGGTAGCTCTCTTCAACAGCGTCCGCTATGAGATCGAGGGCACCGGGGGCCCGCAGGCGCAGCTGCTCCACCGCAAGGTAAGGGCTCCATCCCCGGCTCCACGTCCTTCCCAGAGCCCAGGCACGGCCCCGGGCCCTGGCCCAGCCCGCTGGGTGGAATGTGGCCCCGTGCTGCGGGTCCAGCCCGGCCCCGGGGCCTTGTGCACTCTGGGGCTGCCCGGGCTGGTTCTCGTCCCCACCCCATGGAAGGAGCACACGGAGCCAGCAGGGTCAGGCTGGCTTTGGGTGTCTGTGCTCGACGCCAGGGCTGCCAGGAGCTCAGGGAGCCCTCAGCGCCCAGAGAAGCCCTGAGCAACCGTGCCAGGCTGTGTGCTGGGTGTGAGCGGTGCTCCCACCTGGGCAGATCCCCGGGCAGGAGCAGGAAAGCCCCGGCAGCCCCTGACCCCGGAGCTGCAGCAGCCACGTGGCTCCTGCCTGGCTGAAGGTCTCCCCTGGGGATGGGGTCTGTGCCTGTGGCTTCTGGGGGGGATCCTGCCCTCTCTCCCTCCCTCCTCCAATGCATCTGCACCTCAGCTGGGGCTGCTCACAAGCTGACGTGGCCTGGGGACCCCCCTGGGGTGGCTTTCTTGGGGTCCTCCCGGGCCAGGCTGGTGGAGCTGCTGTCCTTGAGAGCAGGAAGAGATGGGATTGCCCACGGCCACGGGCTCCTGCTTTTGTCTGGGGCTTAAAAAAAATCGCAGAAACGCCTCCCTGAGCTCAGACTCAAGCCCTGGGCGCTTGAAGCAGTCGTGTCCCTGCCCCACCCATGGAGGTGACACCTTGCCCAGGCACCAGGACGTGCCCCTTCCCCTCGGGGGCCTGCCTGGGTGCTGGGTGTGTTGGGATGAAAAATAAAGGAGTGGAAGTTCCCGGGGAGGAGCCCGGTGCCCTCAGCACCCCTGGGTTCCTCGGATGCCTTCAGCCCCCGCGGAGGTGCCTCCATCCCCAGACTGGCTGCTTCATCAAAAAGCTCCAGCGAGCAGCCCAGGAATGTCTGAGGGACAGCAGCGAGGTCAGGATGTCAGGGACACTGCAAGTCTTGGAAAAACCCCAGGCAGAAACAGGAATTCCTCGTGCTCAGTGTCCTGTCTGCTGCCCATCCCTCCCAGGGTCCTGGCAGTGCCACTGGGACATGTCCCATCTTCTGCCCATCCCTTCCAGGACCCAGCAGTGCCACTGGGGCATGTTCCATCTGCTGCTCATCCCTTTCCAAGGTCCTGGCAGTGCCACTGGGATGTCCTAGTGCTCCAGACACCACATCTGTGAGGGATGAGCTGCCCTTTGTGCCCCCCCAAATGTGCCCCAAAAAGTTGTGGGTGGCACAAGGATGGAGGTGTCATCAGCTGGGATGTGGCACTCGGGGTTTTTAAATGTTTCTTATTTATTCCCACTTTTTTTTTTGCGAGCTCTGTGGTGCTCAGAGCAGCGAGACCAGGGGCTGGTGGCCCTCCTGGGCCGAGGGGGACAGCAGGAATGGGGTGTGAAGGATGATCCAGGCGCCTGAAACGCCAGCAAGATACAACAGCAATGAGATTATGGAATAAATACATTGGTCTCTCCAACAACCCAGAGCTCCTGAAAAATTGTCCCTGACACCCTGTGACAGGGACTGGGACAGCCCAGGGGCTCCCCAGCCCCTCCCTGCCCAGCCCCACAGTTTGACACACACCTGCCTGTCCCGAACATTTGCTGGAGTTGGGAGGAGCCCCCTCGGTGCCTCCCTGGGGCGGGGAGGGTGTGTGAGGAGGGGACAGCCAGGCTGGGGCTCCCCAGGGTCCCCCAGAGCCGTGTCAGGGCTCAGCCTGGATTTTATCCCCTCAGCAGCCGGTCTGCGCGGCTCTGCCTGCCCTGGAGAGGTTCTGAGCCCCTCCAGGAGGGCTCATTCTCCTTGGCTGTCACGGCTGGGGACTCCCAGAGCTGCCACCTCCTCTCTGTCCCCATCCCTGCTGGTGGCCTTGGGGTTCTCATTCCTCCTGCTGGCCCGCAGCCCTGCAGGGCTTGCTCTGCACTTTCTTTTCCCTCTTCCAAAGGTTTTGGGAGCAGTGAGGAGCAGTGAGGAGCAGCCAGGCTGCTGTCAGACCTCCCCCAGCCCAAGGGGTGTGTGGTCAGGGCTTGGGGACGGCAGTGAGGTTCCTGTGAGCCAGGAGAAGGGCAGAGCAGGGAGAGGAGGGGGAAAAGCTCCTCCAGAAGGGTCCTGCAGCTGGGGCAGGGTGGGATCCAAGCCCTGGCTGGTCCCTCCTGGTGGAGGGTGGGTGGCCACAGCAGCAGAGGCGGCTGCCGCACGCTGCAGCCCTCACGAGAGCTCTCAGCTCTTGTTTATGTTCCTGGGATCATAAAAATTCCTGGGACAAATTCTTGGCTCCCTCAGGCAGGCGGTGTTTGGGAATGGTGTCAGTGCTGCCGGCTGAGAGGTGCTGGGGAGCTGGGGAGGGGCTGCACAGCCAGGGGGGCTCGGGGTGTCCTTGGGCTGTTCCTGCCATGGAATCATGGAGTGGTTTGGGTTGGGAGGGACCTCAAAGCCCATCCAGTGCCACCCCTGCCATGGCAGGGACACCTCCCACTGTCCCAGGGTGCCCCAAGCTCTGGCCTTGGACACTGCCAGGGATCCAGGGGCAGCCACAGCTTCTCTGGGTACCCTGTGCCAGGGCCTCCCCACCCTCCCAGGGAACAATTCCTTCCCAAAATCCACTCAAAATCTCTCCCAGTTTAAAAAAGCTGTCACTGGGCCCAGTGAAGTCCAGACCTCTGGGCATCATGTGGTGCTGGGCTCTGTGGGGTGGCTTCTGGTTTTTCCTCTTCCCTGTCCCATCTGGAGACCCTGCTGGGCAGGGCTTGGTTCCTGCCACCTGCAGGTGCCTCTGGCAGGAGCTGGCAGCGGTGCCACACATCCTCCCCCTGCCCCGTGCCAGGGAAATGGCAGCAGCTGGGGCTGGGAATTGCTGCTGGAGGGCTCTGCTCCAACCTTCCCCTCAGCCAGGGCAGCTCGGTGTGTCCCACAGCGGAGATGCCAGGGGCAGAGGTGTCACCACGTGCTGGATGAGCCACCCCTCTGGGCTTTTCTGGGGCTGTGCCTGTGGTGCCCCTCAAAGCATCACCCAGAGATCAATCCAGGCACCAAACTTGGCAAGGCTGCAGGAGATAATCCAGCAGAGACCCTCAGCATGGCCCTGGAGCAGAAACACCCATCCAAACCACCATGGGTTGACCTTGCTGAGCTCCCCAGGGCAGAGCCGTCCCCTCCCTGACCCCCTGTGCCTGTGGTGCCCCTCAAAGCATCACCCAGAGATCAATCCAGGCACCAAACTTGGCAAGGCTGCAGGAGATAATCCAGCAGCGACCCTCAGCACGGCCCTTGTGAAACACAGAGTTTCAGATATTGAAGCATTAGAATCTTAGTTAGAGAGTTAGCTTGACTGAAATTAGTTAAAATGAACAAGCAAGCCCAGCTGCAGTCAATTAAAAGGGTTAATAAATAGCTAGGGAGTCAAGCTTGAGATGGGTTTTGAAATTAAGGGATTGATTGCTTGTTACTGTGTTTGCTCAGCTGTGCTTGTGCTTAACGAAGCGCTGAAGAAATGTAGACAAATTTTTCAATTATATATTTATTTAAAAAGAATAGGGGGAGAAATTGGAAGGTTACTTAGGTCATATTCACTGTACTGAATCACAAGAGTGGAAAAAGTCAAAGCGAGGAAGAAGAGGATTACTTCATCTTTTGACGACCCCTCCCACTTATGAGACCTCCAACCCATTTTAAAAGACTGACTACCCATGCTTAATGACTTTTCAGCTAATTACCATGCCAAGCGGGCAGTGGGAGGTGTCAGTGTTATGAATATGTATTTGTACTGAATTTTTTGTGGAGATATAGACCCTGTAGTGCTTTGTGATTTGGCTCTGCGGCTTTGGAAATCACTCCCCGCAGTCACCCGGCCGTAATAAAACACACTCCTCTACCTTTGTTAGGGGGTCCTTGTCCGTTTGAGTTGGGTGTTGATTTCAGATCTATGCCCATATTTTGGTAAATCAGTAGAGCAGAAACACCCACCCAAACCACCACGGCTGGGCCTCGCTGAGCTCCCTGACCTCACTGTCCCCTCCCTGACCCCTGGGCCCGTCCCCTCCCCGCAGGTCCCGCTGGAGGACCACGTCATCTACTCGGGCAACATCTTCCAGTACATCGAGGAGAACAAGAAGTGGAGGAACCGCTTCTGCGTGGTGCCGCACAACTACGGCCTGGTCCTGTACGAGAACAAACTGGTGAGGAGAACCCCCCTTCCCCATCCCCAGCACTGGGGTCACTCCCAGGGGACACCCCGCCCATGACCGTTTCTCCTGCTCAGGCCTACGAGCGGGAGCTGCCGCCGCGGGTGCTGGTCAACAGCGCTGGCTACAAGATCCTCACCTCGGTGGAGCAGTACCTGGAGCTGGTCAACAACAGCCTGCCTGGTGAGGGCCCTTGGCTGCTGGGCAGCCCCCGGGGACCTTCGGGGGGGTTTGGGGGGTGTGAGCCCTGAGGGCCTTCAGAAAAGGCTGATTTTGGGGTGGAGCATCCCTGGGAACCTTCAAAAAAACAGGTGGATTTGGGGTAGGTCCAGGTAGAATCCTTAAAGACCTTCTGAAAGGGGTAAATTTGGGGTGCAGCATCCCTGAGGACTTTCAGAAAAGGCTGATTTTGGGATGTAACACTCCTGAGGACTTTTTGGGAAAAGGTGGGTTTGGGGGTGTAGCATTCCTGAGGACCTTCTGGAAAATGAGTTTGGGACATAGCATCCTTAAAGACCTTCTGGAAGGGGTAGGTTTGGGGTGCAGCATCCCTGGGAACTTTCTAAAAAAGGTGGGTTTGGGGTGTAGAATTCTTAAAGACCTTCTGGAAGGGGTAGTTTTGGGTGTAGCATCCCTGGGGACTTTCAGAAAAGGCTGATTTTGGGGTGTAGCATCCCTGAAGACCTTCTGGATAAAGTGGATTTGGGGCATAGTATCCCTAAAGATCTTCTGGAAGGGGTAAATTTGGGGTGTAGCATCNAGGACTTTTTGGGAAAAGGTGGGTTTGGGGGTGTAGCATTCCTGAGGACCTTCTGGAAAATGAGTTTGGGACATAGCACCCTTAAAGACCTTCTGGAAGGGGTAGAGTTGGGACATAGCATCCCTGAGGACCTTCAGAAAAGGCTGATTTTGGGGTGTNAATTCTTAAAGACCTTCTGGAAGGGGTAGTTTTGGGTGTAGCATCCCTGGGGACTTTCAGAAAAGGCTGATTTTGGGGTGTAGCATCCCTGAAGACCTTCTGGATAAAGTGGATTTGGGGCATAGTATCCCTAAAGATCTTCTGGAAGGGGTAAATTTGGGGTGTAGCATCCCTGGGCACTTTCAGGAGAGGGCAATTTTGGGGTGCAGGATCCCTGGGAACCTTTGAGAAAAATTGAGTTCGGGGTGCAGCATCCCTGGGGACCTTCAGAAAAGGCTGATTTTGGGGTGTAACATTCCTGGGAACCTTCTGGAAAAAGTGGGCTTGGGGCATAGTACCCTTGAAGACCTTCAGAAAGGGGTGGTCTTAAGGTGCAGCATCCCTGAGGACCTTTTGGAAAGGCGGGGTTTGGAATGTAGCATCCTTGAAGAACTTCTGGAAGGATCCAGAAGTCATAGTTTTGGGTGTAGCATTCCTGGGGACCTTTGGAAAGAGGTTGTTTTAGGGTGTAGCATCCCAGGGGTGTTGGAAGGGATCGTTTTAGGGTGTAGAATCCCTGAGAGCCTTCTGGAAAAGGAGGGAAGGAGGGAGGGAATGAAGGAAGGAAGGAAGGAAGGAAGGAAGGAAGGAAGGAAGGAAGGTCTGTGGCTCCATGAGAACCACATGATTTTTAATCACTTTTAATTTTACTTTTCAATTTCCATTCTGATTTCCTTTTCAGAAAAATGAGGCTCTTTTTGCATTTTTTTTTTGGGACAACTCCCAGCAAAGGCCCTGGGAAGGAGCTGAGGGCTCTTTGTGTCCCTGCTGGACACCCCCAACCCTGCAGCTTCCCCATCCCTGTCCCGCAGGGACATCCATTCCACCATCCACCCTTTCCCGCAGGTGTGACAGCGAAGTCTGGGCACTCTCCCATCCTGAAGTGCCCCACGGATTTCCCGCTGATCCTGTGGCACCCCTATGCCCGGCACTTCTATTTCTGTGTGATGACGGGCAAGGAGCAGGAGAAGTGGCGGGCGGTGTTCCAGGACTGTGTGAGGCACTGCAACAACGGTCAGTGACACTCAGGGACTCTCTGGGGGTCAGTAGCGTCCTCCTGCTCCACACAGGGACCCTGCAGGGGCCAGGCTGGGGTTTTGGGGTGAAGGGGATGGTTTGGAGCTCATGAGGAGGAGTTGGGTGGGAGTTGTTGAGCGGCTTTGGAGAAGGAAAGGATCTGGGGAGACCCTTCCAGTGCTTGAAGGCGCTCCAGGAGAGCTGGAGGGGGATTTTGGGCAAGGAATGGAGTGGCAGGATGAGGGGGAGCAGCCTCCCACTGCCAGAGGGCAGGGATGGATGGGATATTGGGAAGGAATTGTTCCCTGGGAGGGTGCCCAGAGAAGCTGTGGCTGCCCCTGGATCCCTGGAAGCGCCCAAGGCCAGGTTTGGAGCACCCTGGGACAGTGGAAGGTGTCCCTGCCCACCGCAGGGGGTGGAACAGGATGATTTTAAGTTCCCTTCCAACCCGAACCAGTCTGGGATTCCACAACTGAGCATCTCATCCATGCCAGCATCACCTCCAGCTCCCTGGAGCGTCCCCGTGCCCAGCTCCATCCTATGCCCGTGAGGATTCCTGCTCAGGGAAGCAGCATTGCCAGCAGCCAGCACAGAGCCTGGCCCCAGAGCTGCCCTGCTGCCTGTTTCCCACCCTGATGCAGAAAATATTTGATAATTAAAGTCATCCAACCCCAAACCACCCCCGGGCAGGGGGTGCAGGGCTGTGCAGCCGGGCAGGGGCAGGAGCTGCCTCCCACGTCAGTGACACTCTGGCAGGAAAACACGATTTTCCTGCTTGGCTGTGGCCTGGGCACTCCTGGGCTGAGCCCCAGCTTCTGGCCAGGCTTGGGATGGTGAGAAATTTCCTGGGAAGGCGGTGCCAGAGCAGAAACCTGCTCAGAATTGTGTGTTTTAGTGGGCGTTTTAGATGCTGTCTGTTTTCTAAAGGCTTCTTTCACTCCTGGGAGCTCTGGGGAGCCTCAGTTGCACCTGAATTTTGCCAGAGCTGCTGTAACAGGGTGGGATCTGGAGCCTGGGTTTTGCTGAGGATTTCCATCCTCCCTTGTTGGATTAAATCTCCTGAAATTTTGCTCTTTTCCTTTCTATTTTTTTTTTTTTTTGTGCTGAGGGTGTCTGAGCTCGTTGGGCTGAATGTGTCCCCTCAGCCTGGCCTGGGCCAGGGCCCCTTTGTGTGGGGCTGGGAGCCGTGACCCCTCCTCCCCCTGGGATTCTCCTGAGGACCATTTCTGGATGGAACTCAGCTCCTCAGGACCCCCTTTGCTGGCTGAGGCTGCACTGGGGGCAGAACCAGCTCTGGATAAAAGAGGAATCGATCTCCTGCTAACAAACCCCTGTTTTCATCTTTAATTCCCCCTCCCACCTGCCGGGTGCTGCTGTGGGACACAGGGGAGGTGTGAGCCCCTCCACCACCCCCTCTGCCAGCCACGGTCCTGCCAGAAAATCCTCTCCTCCCTCTCCTTCTCCTCAGCATGTGATGGAAAAGCCTTCCCAGAGTGGGCAGTGGCCAAGGAGGGCTCGGTGCCGGGGCTCCTGCATTCCTCCAGCCCGGATTTGTCTGTGCCATTGTTCTTCCTGCTCCTGGGAGCTCCAGGATCCTGTTTCATATTCCATGAAGGCTCTTTTGTTGTTGTTGAGCACTTCAAGGGTTTTTTTTTTTGCCTAAATTAGAGGCTCTGTTTCTGCCTCTGGTTGTGATTCGTGTGGGAATTTTCACCTCCCTCTCTCAGGCTGTGTTTGTGTCACAGCAGCGCTTCTGTGAGGGCTGGGGATGTGCAGGATGCTCCTCCCACACATGGGATCCAGCCTGGTGGCCCTGGAGCTGCTCCAACACCGTCCCTTGCCCTGTCTGTGCCACCTGGGGCTGGGCAGTGCCCACCCTGAGGGCTCTTGCCCCTTGCTGCAGGATGGTTTGAGTTCAAAGGGACCTCAAAGCCCATCCAGTCCCACCCCTGCCATGGCAGGGACACCTCCCACTGTCCCAGGGTGCTCCAGCCTGGCCTTGGACACTTCCAGGGATCCAGGGGCAGCCACAGCTCCTCTGGGAATTCCATCCCAGCCCCTCCCCACCCTCCCAGGAACAATCCCTTCCCAATATCCCACCTATCCCTGCCCTCTGGCAGAGGGCAGCCATTCCCCCTTGACCTGCCACTCCAGGCCTTAAACCACACATTAATGAAGGAAACTCATTAATTTTGCTCTCTGAGGTGGCACGGGGGCTTCTTGCACCAGCCCTGCCTGGACAGGCCGCGGGGTTGGGGACACTCAGGGATGTTCCTGGCAGGCTCAGCCTGGCACGAGTGACCCTGGGAGGGTTCTTGGGAGCAAATCCTGCCCCCGGCACTGCAGGGACAGAAGGTGACACCTGGGAGGGCGTCTGAGCTCCCAGGAGCTGTGGATGGAGCAGCACCAACCCCTCCCTGGAAGCTCAGCCCGGCTCTGGCTCCCAGCAAAGACTGAGAAAGGAACAGATTTGACTTTCTCAGAGGTTTTTTCCCCCTGATTATTAAGCTGCCCCTTAGGAAAAGCTGCTTAGGCTTGGAGTTAATTGTAATCACCTTAGAAAAGTCTGTGTGCACCAGGAGGGATCTGCTCCCTGCCCCGAGAAGAATCTGCTCACTGCCCCGGGAGGGATCTGCTCCCTGCCCCGGGTTGTCCCTCTGGGACACCCGGCCGTGTCCCTCAGCACTGCCAGGTGCTCTGGGATGTGTCAGCACCGCAGGGATGATCCCCTGGAGCCTCCCAGCAGGGTCACCCTGGCTCAGATCCCACCCTGATCGCCTCCTCCGGCCATGGGGTGGAGGATTCTCTCCCAGGGGTGTTTCCCTGTCGGGCAGGGACCTCCTCAGCCCGGACATGCTGGGACAAGGCAGGGACATGCACGGGCCATGTGGGACAGCTCCCGGGCTGTCCTGTCCTGCCTGCCCTCTGTCCCCATCTCCTCCTCCTCCCTGCGGCTCCCAGCCCTGCCGCTCCTCCTGGCGGGTCTGTGGCAGGGTGGGGGTGACATCCGAGCCCCCTCGTGCTGCTGTGACTCACCCGGGGACAGCCCGGCCCTGACTCACCCCTGGTGCCTCTTGGCCACTTTCCTCTTCCTTCCAAGCCACGCGGTTCCCCACAGGGCCCCCACTTCCTCCAGCCCCCCCAGCTGCCCCGTCCCGCGGTGCTGGGGGGCTCCCTGGGGGCCGCGTGGTGTTGGGGGTCACTGAGCCCCCATCCTGGTGAGCCCCTGCTCCTGCTGTGCCCCTGGAGCTCACTGAGCCCCCAGGTCCCTGTGCAGAATTTGGGGGTCACTGAGCCCCCAGGTCCCTGTGCAGAATTTAGGGGTCACTGATCCCTCAGGTCTCCACGCACCATTTGGGGGTCACTGAGCCCCCAGGACCCCGTGCACCATCGAGGGTCACTGAGCCCCTGCTCCTGCTGTGCCCTTGGAGCTCACTGAGTCCCCTGTGCACAATTTAGGGGTCACTGAGCCCCCCGTCCTGCCAAGCCCCTGTTCCTGGGTGCCTCCCTGCCCTCGGTGTGGCTCTGGAGGGGATCACTGGACGTAGCAGGACCCCCCAACCACTGCTGCCCCCCACCCTGTCAGGGACAGTGCTTGGGACAGAATCCCCATCCTGTCACCAAGGCCTGCAGGGGTCCGAGGGTGTGGGGGACCATACAAAGGTGGGGTGAGGTGCTGGGCTGGCCCTCATTCCCAATCCCCCTGCCCAGGGATCTCCGAGGACTCCAGGGTGGAGGCTCTGGCCTTCACGGACGCCGTCCGCATGTACCGGCAGTGCAAGGAGCAGTTCGGCACCTGGGACATGCTGTGCGGCAACGAGACCCAGGTGAGCGCCTCACCCTGCCCGGGCTGGGAGAGGGCTCCGGGGGCTCCGCAGGCTCCCCAAAAACCTCCTGCCTCCACAGGTCCTGAGCAACCTGGTGATGGAGGAGCTGCTGCCCGAGCTGAGGAGCGCCATCGGCCCGCGGCTGAAGGGCAAGGCCCCGGAGCGCCAGCGGGCCTGGATCCAGGTGTGGGGCCGGGGGTCCCCGCCGCCCGCAGACCCCGCTCGGGGTCCCCCTGCCCCGCCGGGCTCGGCGCCCTCCGGCTTCGCCGCCCCTTTCTCCCGGCCCCTTCCGAGGAATCCGGCTTTTCTCCGCAGTGGCTTTTTAAAGCTCCTTCTGTGCCCCTGCCCGGCCCTGCCCAGCCCCGCCCGGGGCCGGGGAAGCAAGCAGGAGGAAGCCCAGCCCCGGAGCGGAGCCTGTCCTGGCTAAATTTAGCGAGCCATTTTTAGCGCAGTCCAGGCTAAATCCGGCCCGAGCCCTTGCGAAAGACCGAGGGCTCTTCAGAGCTGCCTGTTAAAACCTTAAACCCCGATAGATAATTACCGCCAGGCTCGTATGGGCCACTTGAGCAGCCCAAAAACACACAAACGCTGCTTTTCCAGGAGCTGCGGTGGCTGGGAAGCCCGGGGGAGGGAGGAGGGGGGCGGCTCTGCATCCTGCCAGTCCCACCAGCCCCAAAATCCCAGCCTTTGGCAGCAAAGTGAGCGTGAAGCGTCAGGGAACTGCTCCATCCTGCTCAGGAGGTTGGCTCTGAGACCCCAGGGAGGGTGAACAGGGCAAGGACCAGATTTCAGGGGGTTTGGGGCTCTCCTGCTTGGACCACCACGGTCCCTGGACCACCACGACCCCTGGACCACCAGCATCCCCAGACCTGCAGCATTTCCAGGCCTGCAGCGTTTCCAGGCCTGCAGCGTTTCCAGACCTGCAGCGTTTCCAGACCTGCAGCGTTTCCAGACCTGCAGCATCCCCAGCCCTGCCTGGGCAGGTTGCCTGATGGAGGCAGTGCTCACCTCTCTGCCCCTCCAGCACCACTTTGAAGCACTTTCTGCACTGCACGAGCTCCATCTCACCCAGATGGGGGGTCCCAGGCGTGGAAACCTCTGCCAGGCTGCAGGGAAGGGTCCTGTCAGGGTGCGGGGCATGGCTCAGCAGGTCCTGCAGGTGCTGCAGGCGATGGCTGGGGGTGCAGCTGGAGGTGTGGGGGTCCCTGACCCCCCCCCACCTGTGCCCCCAGGTGTCGGATGCTGTCTATAGGATGGTCTATGAGCTGGCCAAGGCGCAGTACGACGCAGCAGTGGCCAGGTGTGAGCAGGAGCGGCCGCGGCTGGAGAGCACCATCCGCACGGACATGGACCAGATCATCACCTCCAAGGAGCACCTGGCCAGCAAGATCCGAGGTACAGCCCCGCGGGGACGCACAGGGGTGTGTGGGTGTGCCCCTGGCTCCTGGGTGGCTGTTCCCGGGGTGCAGCACCCTTGGGGGGTGCGTGTCCCCACTGGCCTTGTCCCAGGAGGTTGGGGACAGGGTGGGCAGTCACCCCCTGGGTGTGGCAGTTGGACAGGAGTGGGTTCAGCACAGACCAGGGGCACTCTGCAAGAATTCCCTGTGTTGTCATGCCAGCGGGAGCCTCCTCCTGGAGGGGCTTGGGAGCAGGCGCAGGTCCTTCTCCCCGGAGCGGGTTTAGGGTGTGATGTGAAGGGCTGGAAGGACAGAGGAGCCTCACCACCCTCATCCCTGCTCTGTCCCAGCCTTCGTCCTGCCCAAGGCAGAGGTCTGTGTCCGGAACCACGTCCAGCCCTACATCTCCTCCATCCTGGAGGCCCTGATGACCCCCACGAGCCAGGGCTTCGCCGAGGTGCGGGAGGTGTTCTTCAAGGAGGTGACCGACATGAACATGAACGTCGTCAACGAGGGCGGCCTGGAGAGGCTGGTGGAGGTGAGACCTGCTGGGGCTCCTTGGGGGTGACAGGGCCAGTCCTGCTGCCACCCCCAGTGTGGACAGCACTGGGGGAGCCCAGGCTGAGAAGGTTCCACCCATGTGGGGTGGGATGTCCCTGCCCTGAGTACGTGGAGAGGCTGAGCTTGGCTTTGTCCCCAGTACATGGAGAAGCTCTCCCACCTGGCCTTCCACCCCGTGAAGATGCAGTCGTGCTATGAGAAGATGGACCAGCTGAAACTGGAGGGGCTGCAGCAGCGATTCGATGTCTCCAGCACATCCGTGTTCAAGCAGAGGGCCCAGATCCACATGAGACAGGTGGGGTTGGGAACAGGGTCCTGCCCTGTTCCCTGGGCTGGGAGCGCAGGCTGGGCCAACCTGGGGTGTCTGTGCTGTCTCTGAGGGTGGGTGATGGAGCCCCCTTGGTCTGGAGCCCTTGGAGCACAGCTGTCCCTGTGCCACCGAGCCCACTGGCACCAGCCAGGCCGGTAGCCCAGCTGTGGGGTCTGACCCAGCCAGATTGGAGTGGGGTGTGGGAGGATGAGGGGCTGCAAAACCAGCTTTGAGCATCTTCCTCTCCCAACACCCTCGATCCTCGGGGTGAGGGCTGGGGATGCCCTGCTGGGATGTCAGGGATTGTTCCAGAGTGAAGGCTCTTTGCCTCTTGGATGGTGGGGAGGAATTGTTTCCTGGGAGGGTGGGGAGGCCCTGGCACAGGGTGCCCAGAGAAGCTGTGGCTGCCCCTGGGTCCCTGGCAGTGTCCAAGGCCAGACTGGACAGGGCTTGGAGCAGCCTGGGACAGTGAAAGGTGTCCCTGCCCATGGCAGGGGTGGGATGGGATGAGTTTTAAGGTCCTTCCACCCCAAAGCAGTGTGGGGTTCTGTGCTGAGGCCCATCTCGGTGTGGCAGTGCCCCAAGAGCCCCCTGGCCACCCTTTGGGTACCCCCCACGCTGACCACGTGTCTCTGGCCGCAGCAAATGGACGATGCCGTGCACACCTTTGAGACGCTGCTGCACCAGGAGCTGGGGAAGCTGCAGGGCAGGGACGACCTGTGCAAGTCCATCCAGCGCATCCTCGAGAGGGTGCTCAAGGTGAGGCAGGGGCTCAGGGCCTTTGGTGGCCTTTGGTGGCCTTGTTCCAGGGCCGGGGAAGAAGCCAGGAGTGACCTTACCTATTTCAACAAAAGTCTTCTGGCGAAATACTTCTTTGTATTGAGGTTGTCATGGATTTTCCTGGGGGCAGGCAAGTGGGAAATCCCCTGGAGGAGCCAGGTCCCCTCTGACCACATCTGTAAAAGCCACCCAGGGTTCAGACTGGCCCCCAAATGCTCCTGCAGCCAGCAGTGGAGGAGCTGGCTCTTCCCTGGGCTCAGAAACACTGGGAAACAGCTGGGGAGAGGGATGTGAGGACAGAGGGATCTGTTCACGCCTGTGCAGATGGGCTGGGGGCCAAATCTCAGGGGTCTGTGCCCGTGGGCAGGGGGCTGCCAGCCCACAGCCCTGGCTGACCTGGAGCACCCTCCCATCCTGCAGAAATTCGACTACGACAGCAGCACCGTGAGGAAGAAGTTCTTCAGGGAGGCCCTGCTGCAGATCACCATTCCCTTCCTGCTGAAAAAGCTGGCGCCCACCTGCAAGGGGGTAAGAGGGGAAAGTCTGGGGTGCAGGGAAGGGCTGTCCACCCCCGTGGAGGGGCTGGAGCATCCATTCCGCCGGGCTGAGCTGCCTCTCCCCCGGCAGGAATTAGCCAAGTTTCAGGAGCTGATCTTCGAGGACTTTGCCAGCTTCATCCTGGTGGAGAACACCTACGAGGAGGTGGTGCTGCAGTCGGTGATGAAAGACATCATGCAAGGTAGGGTCCTGTGGCACTTGTGTGAGGAGGGGGTAACCCTCTGCAGGGTGCTGGGGGCTGTGTGAGGAGGGGGTGACCCCATTCAGGGTGCTGGGGTGTATTTGGAGTGGTGTGACCCAGTGCAGGGTGCTGGGGGCTGTATGAGGAAGGGGTGAGTCCATGCAGAGGATCAGCTTGGGGCTGGATAAGGAGGGGGTGACCCCATGTAGGGTGCTGGGGGCTGTGTGAGGAGGGGGTGGCCCCATTCAGGATGCTGTGGGGTATCTGAGGTGGGGTGACCCCGTGCAGGGCGCTGGGGGCTGTGTAAGGAGAGGTGACCCCGTGCAGGGTGCTGGGGCTGCCCCAGCAGCAGCTTCCCCAGCGGCAGGGCCGAGCAGTGGGTGGGATGCTGACCCCTCACCCCCGGGGAGCACTGGGCGAGCTGTCCCAGCCTGGCGGTGCCCCCGTGACCTGTCCCCGCCTGTCCCCAGCCGTGAAGGAGGCGGCCGTGCAGCGGAAGCACAACCTGTACAGGGACAGCGTGGTGATGCACAACAGCGATCCCAACCTGCACCTGCTGGGCGAGGGCCCGGCCATCGACTGGAGCGAGGAGTACAGCGGGCAGCCCGAGGCCGAGCGGCGCCGCAGGGCCAAGCAGGTGGTGTCGGTCATCCAGGACGACGAGGGAACCCTGCCCTACGGGCTGGCGGCCGAGGCGCTGCTGCAGCCCGGCTCCCCCGAGCCCCGGGAGCCGCAGGAGGCGCAGCCCGGGCTGTCCCCGAGCCCCCTGGAGGCGGTGAGGGAGATCCGGGAGGCGCTGGCGCAGGAGAGCCTCGGGGACGGGGCGGAGGAGCGGCTGATGAACGGTGCCAGCGACGAGGGGGTGCTGCTGCCAGGGGCTGCCCAGCGCGGTGGCACACACCAAGGGCCAGGGGACGGGGAGCTCTGTGCCACAGCTGGAGCTGAGATCCCAGCAGGGACTGGCAGACAATGCACCACACCGGCATCTGCCACCTCGGCACCTGCCACACCGGCACCTGCCACACCGGCATCGGCACCTGTCCCTGCAGCCGAGGGCACATCGGGAGCTGGGATGCGCCGGGCGGCACCGGCACCGCCTGTCCCTGGAGCTGAGGTGGCATCGGGAGGGCAGGGTGCTGCACCAGTGTCACCTGTCCCTGGCGCTGAGGTCCTGGCAGGGTCTGGGGAACAACGTCCTGCACCAGCATCCCCTGTTCCCAGAGCTGATGTCCCACCCGAGGCTGAGGTGCCACACGTCACACCCAGACCATCCGTGCCAGCATCCCCCGTGTCTGGAGCCGATGTCCCATCAGGGGCAGAAGTGCCACACGCCACACCGAGATCGTCCGTGCCGCCATCCCCTGTGCCCAGAGCCGATGTCCCATCAGGGGCTGAGGTGCCACAAGCCACACCGAGATCGTCCGTGCCGGTGTCCCCCGTGGCCGGCGCTGACCCCCCAGCAGTGTCCGGCGTGCCCCCGGCCACACCAGCCACGGGCAGCCCCCGAGGCGATGTCCCCGCAGAGCCCCAGGTGCCCCGTGCCACAGCGGCGCCACCCGGGGCCCAGAGCCCGTCGCCAGCGTGTCACCGGCGCGGTGACAACGAGCCGGGCGAGCACGGGGAGCGCAGCCCCCCGCAGCCCGGGGGCAGCACGGAGAGCGGTGAGGGGGTGCAGACTGAGTTCTAGCCCCAGCCCCTGCCATGGACTGGCCCCGGTGACACCGGGGCTGGGGAGGGGGACACGACCCCCGGGGATGGAGAGCGGCACCGCGGGAGAGGGAGGGGATGGGGACACCGAGACCTTACTGCCTAACCGGGGGTCCCCGCTGCCGTGGGGGGCTGGCCACAGCCACAGCCCCCGCTGGGTGGGACTAGGGGCGGCCCCAGCCCGGCACGGGGCATCCCCTGCGCTCTGCTCTGTCCTTCTTCTGCCTTCTTTTCTTTTCTACTGAGGAGATGCTTTACTGGAGAGCTTTATCTGCCCCCCACACCAGGGCCCGGGGCTGCCGGCGGGGCTGGCACTAGCCCTGCTGAGGGTGGGATGTCCCCGGGGCTGTCCCCTGCCCCAGGCCTGCCCAATGCCATCCCCGGCCGGCGCCGGGAGCGCCGCTGGGCGCGGGGGCTGCAGGGGATGGTGGCAAACGGGACGGGAAACAGCGCACGGCAGGGACAGCAGTGCCGGGGGCTGGAGCCGCTGCCAGGGCCAACAGCTGGGGCAGGCTGGGCTCACAGAATCCGGGCTGGGCTCACAGAATCCGGGCTGGCCTCACAGAATCCGGGCTGGGCTCACAGCACCCAGGCTGGGCTCACAGCACCCAGGCTGGGCTCACAGAATCCGGGCTGGGCTCACAGAATTCGGGCTGGGCTCACAGCACCCGGGCTGGGCTCACAGAATCCGGGCTGGGCTCACAGAATCCGGGCTGGGCTCACAG
>VZTJ01001266.1:50157-74295 GCA_013397795.1 Orthonyx spaldingii
CCACAGCAAAGGACTGGGCGCCACAGCAAAGGACTGGGCGCCACAGCGAGGGATTTGGGCACCACAGCGAGGGGTTTGGGCACCACAGCGAGGGATTTGGGCACCACAGCGAGGGATTTGGGCACCACAGCGAGGGGTTTGGGCACCACAGCAAAGGACTGGGCACCACAGCGAGGGGTTTGGGCACCACAGCAAAGGACTGGGCGCCACAGCGAGGGACTGGTCACCCTGTCCCTCTCCAGCCCCACAGCCCTTGTCCCCACCCGCCCCGAGGGGTCACACGTGGCCGGAGCTGCCCCGTGAAGCCGCCCCGTACCTGGTTGTGGACGGGGGCTATGCAGGTCTCCCCCCCAGCTGTGAAGTTGCAGAAGGCCTCCAGCGCATCCTGGGGGCTGCCCTGGTTGGGGTCGATGTAGTATTGCCCTGCAGGGAGGAGAGGGCAGCCCCTGGCACCAGGTTTGGCACAGGGAAGGTGCCACACGGTGCCATCCCGCCCCGGCTGCTGGCCTGGCTGCCAGCCCATTTCTCTGGGGATGCCCATGAAGCCCAGCTGACCTCACTCCCCAAAACCCTTATTCCCTCTTTATTTCAAAGAGCTGCCTCTCCCTGCACGGGCTCTGGGGACCTGGCCAGGCCCAGGGGGACCCCCATGGCCCCGGTACCGTCGGGCAGGCCGGGGTGAGCCAGCAGCAGCTCCTTGCAGGTGGTGGCCGGGTTGGTTTTGGTGCCGTTGGGATGCTCCACGAGGTCTTGGAGCTCCCGGCTCAGGGTGTCCAGCAGAGTCCAGACCACGGTGTAGTTCAGGTGGTTGGAGGAATAAATGAGGTGCTGGAAGGAAAAGGAGCGGATGTCCCCAAGCTGACCATGGATCCCCCCACCAGGAGCAGCATCAGGTGCTGAGGAAGGGGATGGCACGTGCAGGGGACAAGGACAAGCAGGGGGGACAAAGGGGACAAGGGGGGAGAGGGAGCAGCTGCATCTCCTTGGTCCTGGTGCACGGGGGACCTCAGGAGCAGCAGGACACGGGCAGCAGCGCTGGCAGCCCCTTCCCTCCTGCTCAGGGGTCACTCACCTGCAGCTCCTCCTGGGACAGCGTCAGCGCGGGGCCGCTGGGACCAGGGGGGCCGGCGAGACCCTGGGGACAATGACAGTGCTGGTGGCACTCGCTGGCTGCTGCCCACGAGCCCCCAGCAGCTCCTCCAGCAGTACCAGCAGCTGGGCATCCCCATGGAATGACAGCACGGGCACGGCAGGGCCTCACTGCCACGTTTAGGGGAGCAGGGACCCAAATTTTGGGATGAGGGGCAATAGTGGCTCTGCTTACCGGCACTCCCGGGGTGCCCCTGGGGCCTGGCAGCCCTGGGAAGCCTCTCAGCCCCTGCCAGAGGAGGAGGTGGAGAAGGGAAGGAAAGCAAGGTGGGAGATGCTGCTGTGCTGAGCTGCACCCCCAGGGACCCCCTGCACCCCAGGGAGGGAGGGAAGGGGTCCCACGGAGGGCTGAGCCCGCTCCTGGTGCTCCCCATGACTCACTTTGGGTCCAGACAGGCCCTGGAAGGAAAGGACAAGACCAGGATAAGAGGGAGGCAGGAGGGAGCACAGCCCCAGCCCTGTGGGGCCAGCAGTGAACCCCAAACCCGCTGGAGGGGGAAGGACTCACCGGTGTCCCGGGGATCCCAGGGTGTCCCCGTGGGCCAGGGGGGCCGGTGTCACCCTGCAAGGACACCACAGCAGGTCAGGGACATCCTTCTACAACCCAGTCCCTGCCCCGGGTGGATTTTACATGGAAAAATAAAGGAATTCACCCCAAATACTCATTTTAGTCCCTGCCATCCCTCTCCACCCTGCTCTTACCTGCTTTCCCTTGGGTCCCGGCCTCCCAGGGACACCATGGGGTCCTGGCTTGCCCTGAGAGAGGTGGCAGGAGGTCACACAGGGGGACAAGGGACCGGGGGGAAGGAAAAGAGCAGAACCTGTCACACACCTTGAAGCCATCGTCCCCTTGCTGGCCCAGGTCACCCTTGCTGCCCTTCTCGCCCTAGGAGAGAGCCAGGGAGAGCTTTGGTGGCAAAGGGAAGGACAGAACCCCCAGGACACCAGTGTGGGTGGGGAAAGTCCCACTTGTGGCTGGCTGCAAAATTTCTGGAGCAAAAACCCCCAAACACCCATTCCTCGGATCCCACAGAATTCGCTGTACCCGCATTGCTGGGCAGAGGCAGCAGGAGGGATGATCAGCTCCACACTGAAAGGATTTCATCCCAGACTAAAATATCTCTCAGGAAAACCTTGGAAATCCCCAGGAAACGCTTCGAGAGAATAAAGAAGATTCCTGATGTGCTGAAACGCGGTGGAGCAGGGGACAAATCCCAGCACAGGCTGCTCCCCACCTCCTGCTGGAGCTCACAATAAATTTAAAGCTTTATTGATTCCCAAGGTTTCATTTTCCTGAAGGCTCTGAGCAGCTCCCCATCACCAGGGACTGCTTGTCACTCTTATTTATGGGGCTGAGGGATGGATGGGAAGGGAATGTTGGGATGTGCTCGGCTTCTCCAGCCAAGGCTGGATCCATCAGGAATGGCACAAGGGAGGTTCAGCTCATGGTGCATCAACATCAGTGCTGAGAGCTGGGATTTAAAAGCTCCACACTGCTGCTTGCAACTCCAGGAGGATGGAAAAGCTGGAAAAGGACTGGATTTGGGAGAAAATTGAAAGGCTCTGTCTCCCAGCACCTGCGACACGGCGGCCAAACCCCAGAGAGGGATGGTGCAGCCATCAGGGTTCAAAAAAAGGGGAAATGGGATGGCACTTTAAAATTAAAATTCCACTTTAAAATGGCACCTTCAAATTAAATTAAAATTAAAAGCAAATTAAACACCACAGCAAATTAAATCCCTGCTGTGCCGGGCACATGTCCCCTACCTTGTGTCCTTTGGGTCCAGGGGCTCCTTTGATGCCCTTCAGCCCCGGAATGCCCTGAGAGAGAAACATGGAACTGCCTCATGAGCTGCTCCTGTCAGCCCCTGCCAAGGAGGGGCCTCCCCACACCTGAGCATTCTGAGGATTTCAGGCAGTTTTAGAAACTTTGAGGCATTTTCTCATCGTTCCTTTGGTTTTTGCTTCAAAGATCCTCAGCAAAGCCCATTAAAAATGCACTGGAAGTGCCTTGGCTGGCTGAGAATATCCAGCTTTTTTTTGGTGACGTTGCCAAAGTTGGGATTTTCTATTTTAAGTAGAGAAAAAAGCAATTTCTAGTAATTAAAAGAAATATTTAAGGGTTTTTTGGCAATTGGTCCCTCCAGCTCTCTGGAAAGGTGGGCACAGCCCTGTACCAGTGCCCAGCACAGCCTGGCATCAGACACATCCTTGAAAAAGGAGGATTTGACCTCCAGAGCCACATTTTGGGAATGATGGGATTTGCCTGACTGCACATACCCTCCTGGGAGGAAGAGACAGGAGGAGATGGATGAACCACAGAAAAACTTCGCTCATTTTAAACAGGTCCCTGCTTTGGGTCCCTGCAGAGCTGGGTCACACAGTGGGGTCCCACAGTGGGGTCCCACAGTGGGGTCACACAGTGGGGTCACACAGTGGGGTCACACAGTGGGGTCACACAGTGGGGTCCCACAGGGAGCAGCCAGCACCTCAAAACCCCCAAGCTGATACTCACATAGGGTCCCTGAGGGCCCTGGGGTCCTCGATGTCCTTTGTCACCTGGGTAGCCCTGAATGCAAAGGGAGAAGCCCTGGCTGGAGTGCCCAGAGTGATGCCCCAGGGCAGGGAGAGCAGCCCACGGGGGCTGGGGGTGTGGGAGACCCCCTGTTGGGCTGGGAGGGTCTGGGGGGACAGAACCCTCCATTATTTTGATTTATTCATTTCTAACCCGGGGCTCAGGCAGCTGGGAGCACCCCCAAAGTGCCAGGAGGGCCAGGCAGCCTCCCAAAGCCACCTACCTTGTGTCCCCGGGGACCCCGCGGGGGCTGCTGGCCCATCTTGCCTCGCTTGCCCTGGGGGTCACAATGAAAGACTCACAGGGAATTCCAAACTAACCCAGCCACCCCTCAGCCCCCTCCAGGGTTCCCAGCCCCCAGAAAACTGGGACCAAGGGGCAGCTCCATGCTCCCTGCCAGCCTCCGTGGGGACAGCAGTGTCCTTTACCCGTCTGCCAGCTTCTCCAGGGACCCCTTCTGCCCCCTGCTGCCCCGCCTCGCCCTGCGGGAAGGAGAGATGGGGGATGTGGGGCTCCCACAGCTCGGGCACATCCCAGCACTGGGGAACAGGAGCTGCTGCCTGCATGGAGAGGGGGACAGAGCCCGCCAGGCACTGGGGGACCCTGGAGATGGGCACCAAGAGCTGGGCAGACCCCTGTGCCCCTGTGCCTGGCAGGATCTGCCAGCCCCTCACCCAAATCCAGCCCAAGGGCATCCTGTGTTTTCTGGGTGGGGAAAAACAGCTCCTCCTGGGCAATTCCCAGTTTTCTCTCCATGGACCCCAATGGGATTGACCAGCTCAGGCTTGCCCAGCCCGTGCAGTCCCCCTCAGGTGCCATCCCCAGGGGAGGATTTTGGGGGTACCTTTTCTCCTTTGTGGCCTTTCCATCCTTTAGGACCAGCTTGTCCCGGAGACCCCTAAAATTCCAAAGAAGAAGGAAACCCCTCTGTGAGGATGCTGTGCCAGGGATGCCCCTCCTGGCTTCCCTCCCTGCCTTGCCCCAGCGTGCTCTAGGATGATGCTCTAAGGTGGAATTTTCCCTTTGAGATTCTTTTGTCTCTGGAGCAGCCTGGGTAGGGTTCAGCAGGAGTAGGAAAAGGGACTTTTACATATCCAGGAGATCCCAGCTTCCCACAGCCTCTTTCAGGGAGAACCACCACGGCCCCATCCCACTCCTCACCATTTGTCCCGGTTTTCCCGGCTTGCCTGGCTCCCCTTTTGCACCCACCAGGCCCTAAGAAGGAAAACAGAATTCAAACCAAATCCAAAACTTTGGGTTATTCACCTAATTCCCAGGCAGGCTGTCAGAGGCACACGGCTCTGGGAGGCCGGAGAAGCTGGAGCAGGGAATGGGGCATCCACTCACCTCGGTGCCGCTCAGCCCGGTGGCTCCAGCTTCACCCGGTGGCCCAAGAGTCCCCTGGGTCCATTTGGGGACAAAAGGTGAGGCTGGCACCAGGGGGTGGCAGGAGGGCACAGCTGGGGCTGCTGTCCCCAGGGAGGGCTGTGCCAGGGATGTCCCCACGGAGCAGAGGCCGTTACCTGCTGGCCTGGCTGTCCCTTGGTGCCCGTCACTCCTCTGGCTCCCTCGTGCCCGGTGTAGCCCCGGAGCCCGGGGGCACCCGCCAGTCCCCGAGCCCCCCGCGAGCCCTGCAGGGCACAGAGGTGGGGACACTGCTCAGCCCCATCCCAGCAGGGCCCCAGCAGCTGCTCCTCGAGGGGCTGTGACTGCACTGAGCTTTGCAAATCCACCTGGAGCTTATTCCACAGCAAATCCACCTGGAGCTTATTCCACAGCCCGATCTCTCCCGGCAAATCACCCAAGTTAAAGGCTTGGAGCAAGCTGGGGTAGTGGAAGGAGTCCCTGCCATGATGGAATTCAAGGAGCTTTGCGGTCCCTTCCGACCCAAACCAGTCTGGGATTCCACACGGGCACATCTTGCCTGGGCAGAGGGGCACTGCAACGTGGGAAAACTGGGATGCAGATGGGATTTATCCTGCATCCATAGCACATCTGGGGCTCTCTACCATGGCCCTAATCGCCATCCTGGGGCACCTCAAGTGTTCCAGGCACTGGGCAGCTCCTGGAGCCACACGGACACTGTGGATCTGCTCCAAGGAGGGGGAAATCCAGAGCCCTGGGGCTGCCTCAGGCAGATTCCAACAGCTGAGGTCACCTGTCCAACAGCCCTGGCACTCTGGCACAGCTTTTAACACCTCTGTTAAAATTCCTTTAGGGAATTTGCTCTGGGAAATCCAAGGGTGACTCAGTCCCAGGGCAGGAGCCAGGAGCATGGCCAGGCTGGCAGAGCTCACTCTGCAGCCACCCCCAGGGTGACACACACACACCAAAATGCCAGCAAACTTCTTTCCCAGGGGAATTTTTTTGGGGCAGAGCTGGTACTCACCACTGGACCAGGCTTGCCACCATCTCCCTTCGCTCCGTCATCCCCGATCAGTCCCTGTGGGGACATTGGGGATTCAGAAAAAGCCCCTCACCCCCGTGTCCTTCACCTCTGTGGGGGCTTTGAGCATCCTGTCCCTCATCCCATGCTCAGCTGGCCACGGGCACCACGTGGGAGTGAACAGGATTCAGTAGCAGGAACAGGTTTTCCATGAGGCACTCCTGGGTGCTAGAAAGGATCTGATATTTGGGGTTTTTGGTGCTGGGAGTTTGGGGTTTTTGGTGCTGGGAGTTTGGGGTTTTTGGTGCTGGGAGCTTGGGGTTTTAGGTGCTGGGAGTTGGGGGTTTTAGGTGCTGGGAGCTTGGGGTTTTAGGTGCTGGGAGTTGGGGGTTTTAGGTGCTGGGAGCTTGGGGTTTTAGGATCCTGGGAGTTGGGGGTTTTAGGTGCTGGGAGCTTGGGGTTTTAGGTGCTGGGAGTTTGGGGTTTTAGGATCCTGGGAGTCAGTGCTGAGATATGAGGTGTTAAACCCCCCTCACTCCTGAGCCCCTGATCTGGCCAGTGATGGGGCAATAAATCCTTTGGGTTGCACTGGAAATTGGGAAGCACTGGGGAAACTTTTGGCAATTCCCAGCTCTGCAACATTCTGGCCGTCAGTACCTCGAATCCTGCAGCCCCAGCAGGTCCATCCACGCCTCGAGGCCCTGGATCTCCCTGGAAGAGAAGGGGAAACAGCTCTGTCCAGGGAAAAACCCTTCCCTGCCTTGCTGGCTTTGGATCTCAGGCAACAAGGGGTGTCCCATGGCAGGTCCCCCTGTCACCAGCAGGCCCAGGACATCCATGCAGCCAATCCCACCAGGAAAACTTGGAAGATGCCAGAAAAGGGAGTTTCACCCAAAGATGAAGGGTTGGAGCCATCATCCCACTGTACCTTCTCTCCCTCGGGACCATCGAGCCCAGGAGGACCTCGGAGTCCTGTCCCCCCCTGTGCAGGGCACAAGCAGAGGAGCCCGGGTCACTCAGCCCTGCCCAGTGCTCCCAGTCACACCAGTGTCCCCTCACCAGTCTGGGACAGAGATGGGGCCCTGCCCAGTGCTCCCAGTCACAAAATGTCCCCTCACCAGTCTGGGATGGAGATGGGGCCCTGCCCAGTGCTCCCAGTCACAAAATGTCCCCTCACCAGTCTGGGACAGAGATGGGACACTTCCCAGTGCTCCCAGTCACACCAGTGTCCCCTCACCAGTCTGGGACAGAGATGGGACACTGCCCAGTGCTCCCAGTCACACCAGTGTCCCCTCACCAGTCTGGGACAGAGTTGGGGCCCTGCCCAGTGCTCCCAGTCACTCACATGCCCCCCACCAGGTCAGTGACCAGTTGAAAGGGCAGAGGGGACATGATCTGACTTACAAACCATCCTCTGGCTCCAGCAGGTCCTGCAGCTCCGGTGACACCGACCTGGCCCTGGGACACAGAGGGGGATGTGTTCCCAGCCTGGCAGGGGCTGGAATTCGGCCGGAGGCAGCATCGCCCCAAACTGCCCCACGAACCCAAACCATCCTTGTGTGCCAACAAGACCCAATTTTGGTGTCACGCCCACGAAACATGAAATTCCCTAATTATGGAGATCTGACAATTCCTAGGGTTTTCTGCAGCTCCCAGAGCCCAAGGTTTCCCACTGGGGGTGAGTCTCCTCCCTGGCACCCATCACGCAGCCTTTGGGCACCTGCAGGGTGAGGCAGCCCAGCCCCAGCTGTACTTGCCAGCAAACCTTCTCGGCCCTTCTCTCCCTTCTGGCCTTTCCCTCCAACTTCCCCCGTGGCAGCTCCTGGACCAGGAATTCCAGGCAGGCCCCTAAGGCCAGCATTGCCCTGCTCAGGGATGGAAGCAATTGTCACCACAAAGGGGGAAAAGGAACAGCAATAAATGAGTTTCTGCATGGAGATGAGGTGTGTCACCCTCTGGCTGGGTGCCACCGAGCGCAGGTCACCCTGGGGTGCTCCAGTGCTCCCCAGCCATGGGGACACCCCTGTGCTGCTCTGTCCCCATCACGGGGCAGCAGAGGCTGAGCAGGCCAGGGGTGTTCCCGAGGTGCTGGAAGGAGGGACAGAGTCAGGGACACCCCTCACCTTCCGTCCCTGCAGTCCTGGCTCGCCCGGGTCTCCAGTGTCACCAGTGTCACCCTGCCCGGAGCGAAACGCCCACATCAGACACAGCAGGGGCTCCCCAGCCCCATCCCAGGGCGGGTTAAAAGCTGGGCTTTGACTTCCATGGGCTTTTCCACCCTGCCCTGGGCAGGATTTTGATGCTGGGTAAGGCACGGCCTCGCCTCCTGTGCCGGGGTCACCCCAGCTGTGACCCCGCTGCCCCCAAAGTGAGCGGGGACAAAATGCTGAGCACACCTTGCCCAGCACGGGGACCCCAAAGCATCAACCCCCGGTTCCACGGGAGCATCCCAGGCCGTGTGGGGCAGAGCCATGGCATGGGCAGTGTGCAGAGCCAGCCCCTTTCCCTTTCCCATTCCCTGTGGGGCCGATCCCACACGTACCTCCTTCCCTTGCTTCCCAGGCCGGCCCGGTGGCCCCGATGTTCCCTCGTCCCCTGGCTCCCCAGGGCTCCCTCTGACTCCCGGAGCTCCACGGCCTCCTGCCTCTCCCTGGACAGGATGAAGATCACCAGGATGATTCTTGGCTGCCTCTTCCAACTGATTCTGGCTCTGCCCTCCATTGTTTCCCATACTGGGAAAACCCAGTTTTCTTATGGGAGCTGCTTGCCATTCCCAACAACGTCACTCCCAGGGATGAGGATGCTGAGGGGACTTTCAAACACCTCCCACGGGTTCGGGTGCCTGCGTGGCCCTGCAGGAGTGGGGTGAGCCCAGTGTCACCCCCAGCATCACCCCCAGCACCCACCTGCTCCCCCTTGGGCCCCGGCTGACCCTCTGCTCCTGGTGGTCCTGGTGGGCCCTGGGGAGGAAAGAAAAGCCCAGCCCTAGCACAGCTCGCTGACCCAGCTTGAACCTTCTGGCTTTCTTGAGAATCAGCAGCCTCCTCCTGCCCTATCCCATCCTAGGAACAGGGAATTGGGGAGGCTGGAGCAGCCCCAGCAGGGGTGGGGACACAGCTCCCAGCTGTTGTACCTGCTCCCCATCCAGCCCACGGACTCCGGCTCCCCCGGGATCTCCCACATCACCCTGGAGAGGACACAAAATCAGGACAAGCAGCCGTGGTGGTTCTGTGTCTCTGCAGCCCCCAGAGGTGTAAATCCCCATCCTGCTGGGATGGGGCTGAACTGGGAGCAGTGCTTGTCCCCACAGCCCTGGGGAGGTCAGCGGGGCGAGCCCGAGGCTCTGGGCAGTTCCTGACTCCCAGAGGAACCAAACTCCCTCCTCTGGCCTCACCTTCTCTCCTCTCATCCCTGCAGGCCCTTCCCGTCCGTTTGGACCTTCCCGGCCCTGAGAACAAACGCCCCACGTCAGCAGAGAGGCCTGGCCTGGGCTCAGGAGCCTTTGCAGCTCCCAGGAGGGGTCTGGGATGTCCTGGACACCACACACCCCACGGGGGGGAACCCCTGCTCCCACTCCTCCAGCCCCTGCACCAGCTTCCCTTTTCCTTCCCTTCCTGCAGGTGCTTCAGGGAGCTCCCCAAAGGCGCTGCAGCAGCAAAACCCTTTATCCCTGTCCTCCTGAGAGGATCAGGGGAGGGGTCCCAGTGGCACTCACCGGGTACCCAGCCGGGCCAGCAGCACCAGCTGCTCCAGGAGCGCCTCTCTCTCCGGCCAGGCCAGGCTTCCCAGGAATGCCGTCCTGCCCTCTGCTGCCAGGAACACCCTGCAAGGCCAAAAAGCCCCTCAGGCCCCCCAAAACTCAGCTCTGGGAGGGTAAAGCCAGGGGAAGCCCCTTGGGCTCCAGGCCCCATCCCAGCAGGTGTAGGACACTGCTGTCCCCACACCCCACAGGGTTTGGGGTGTTCCCTGTCCCCCCAAACCACCCCAGGCATGGAAATGCCCCAGAGTGGGCAGCGATCTCCACCCTGTGGGCAGCTCTGCACTTACAGGCAGCCCTGGGAGCCCTCGAGGACCGGGGTCGCCTGTTCTGCCCTGGAAAAGAAGGATGTTCAGCAGTGTTCCCGTGGGAACGGGACCAGGGCACAGGGATTGGGGCGAGGCTTTGCTCAGACAATCCCCCTGTGCCCCGAGGGCAGCGTCAGCACAGAACCCAGGCAGCAGGGAGCGGGATTCGGGCCCTGCCTGCTCCCAAAAAGGGCTTTGGGATGGGTCCATGCTGCAGGCAGCACAGGGGAGGTGCTCAGGTCCCACATCCGCGCAGAGGGGTCGGAGCAGCCGGAGCTGGAGAGCCCTACCTGGGAGCCAGGAGCACCACGAGGACCAGGGGGACCTGGCAGGGCCTGGGGGACAAGAGCACCATGGGTGACACAGCCCTGGCTGAGCTCCCCTCCCAGTTTAGCTGCAAGATTGGCAAAAATTCCCCGTGGCAAAGATTACTTAATATTTCCTCATTCCCAGCCCAGCACAGACAACTTGCTTGGTGCTTCTGCAGGGGGCTGAAGCTGCCCAGAACAGCAGCAAACAGCTCCTACCTACCTTGGGACCAGCTTTTCCTGGAAATCCTGGTGGGCCTTGAGCTCCCCTTTCTCCCTGTCAGGAGGCAAGAAAGATTTCCTTTCCTCTGTATGGTTTAATGCAAAAACTTCTTTTAAAAAAGCACAATGAAACAAACAAAAAACAGCTCTTAGAACAATCCAGAGGTGTTTGGGCAGAGGAAGTGCTGGAGAGCCACTGGTCCACCTGATGTGGGAGACTGTGGACACCTCCAAACCCATCCACTGGGCTCAAAACTCATCCCAAAAACACTTCCAAAGCCCAGACTGCCACCCCAGTGCTGGAGTGGGTGTCCCATCCCTACCTTGTCTCCCCTGCGTCCCAACCTCCCGCGGTCTCCAGCAGGTCCTGGGTAGCCCTGGGAAGAGCTCGGGGTTAGGAGGCAGCTGGGGCTGCCTGGCACGTCTGCATTTTTGGGAAAAGGTGGCTGAGGGAAAGGCAGGAGCCCTGGGAGGGTGCTGAGTGCCCAGCCCCCCGTACGGCCACCGCGGTGTCCCCTCCGTGTCCCCTCCAGCACTCACATAGGTGCCCACAGGTCCTTGTGGCCCCTCCAAGCCAGGCTTCCCAGGCAGCCCCTGCCAGGCAGAACAAGGGGATGAGCAAAGCCCCACTCCTGGGATGCAGCCAGGCACCCTCCCTTCCTCGGGATCCCACGGGACCTGACGAGCCCTTGGGTGAGTCCGTGGGACCTCCCCCAGCTCTCCCTGGGGCTGTTCACCACCATCACCGCCCCAAGCAGCCCCCCAGACCCAGCTCTCACCTTGGGGCCCAAGGAACCCGGGTCTCCATCAGGCCCAGGCTTTCCTGGAGGGCCCTGGGGGGTTATTTGGGGAGGAGGTGTCAGTCAGAGGCCGAGAGCAGCTGAACCCCCCTGAACCCCCAGTGCTGCCCCTGTGCTCACGGCCAGGGGTCACCTGGGGCCAGCAGGGTCACAGGGGACAAACTCGGCCACCGTGGCCAGTCCTGGTGGCTCCTGCACCCCGGCCCCCATGGCTGGCAGGGCTGGCACCAGGGGAGGTGACAATCCTCGCCCTCAAGGCCATCACCAAGCCCAGCTGAGGCCGAGTTCTCGGGGAGGAGCTGTCCCAGCTGCAGGAGCTGTTCCAGGTCTCCGTCCCAGATCACTGAGCTGGGAGGGACCCACCAGGATCGAGTCCAACGCCTGCCCCTGCCCAGACACCCCAAAATCCCACCCTGGGCATCCCTGGGGCGGTGTCCAAACGCTGCTGGAGCTCTGGCAGCCTCGGGGCCGGGACCATTCCCTGGGGAGCCTGGGCAGTGCCCTCCCCCCGAGCCTGTGCCACCCTCGGCCACCGGGATCTCCTCCCAGGACCCAGAGCCAGCTCCTGCTCAGCCATGGAGGGTTCCCATGAGCTGTCACCCCCCATGGACACCCTGCCAGGCTCGGGGAGGCTGCCCAGCCCCTGGAGCAGGCTGATTCCCTGGAGAAATGATTCTGCTCTTCCCTAGCCCCAGTTATTTCCACCACTGAGGCTTTTTAATGTCTTTTATCAACCAGGGAAGATCAGGTCCTATGGATGCCCTGATTCCCAAGGAAAGTCCCACATTCCCCAGCAGCAGCAGCAGCCCCACTGACATCCCACCTAGGAAAACACAGAGTTCATGCAGAGGAATGGGTTTTTTCCTTACTATGGATCCAGGAGTTCCGGCGTGCCCACGGCCCCCCGGCAAACCGGGAAATCCCTGGGGGAAAGGGCAGCAGAGGAGCCATGGAGGGAAGGCAGCAGAGGAGGATGGAGAGACTGAGCCCTGGCTTTGAGCCCGACCCAAAGCACAGGTGAAGGGCCCAGCCTGGTGAAGGCAGCACTGGGGCTTTTCCCTAAAATCCAGCTCCTGGATTCCTCCTCATGGAATCACCACAGCTGGACACACACAACACCCGCTCGTGCCCCAGACACTCTGTGTGATGCTGGCAGCACTCAGGGTGTGCCTGTGACCCAGGGCAGGGCAGTTTTCACCCTCTCTTTTGAGGGAAGTGCCAGATTTCTTTATTTTATTTTTTTTTAAATTTCAGAGCCAAGATAAATCTATGAAATCCTGCAGGAGGGAAAACCTGCTGCCAGGCCTGGTCTTGCTGCTGGGCCTGTCCAGGATAGCAGTGCCAGCAGTGGGAAATCCCATTGCCCTGTTCCCAATCCTTTTCCCTCATCAGGATTCCCAGAGGAGCTCCCTCCAGCTGCTCTTGCTCCACCCCATCCCACAGAAAATGCTTTGGAGGCGCATTCCCAAAGGGATAAAGCTGAGCAGAGGGATGGGAGGGCAGAAATGAGCTCTACTCACCGGTGCTCCCCTCCTGCCTGGGCTGCCCACGACCCCTGGGTGACCCTGCAGGACGAGGACGAGGACGAGGATGAGGATGAGGATGAGGATGAGGATAAGGATGGGGAGGCAGAACAGCCTCTCCCAGTCCCCATCAGGGCCAGGTCTGTGGCATCGAGGTCTTTTCCCACATGGCCATGGGGATGGCAGGGTGGGAAGTGTCCCCATTGATGGCATCAAGGAATTGTCCCACACAGCCATGGGGATGGGAGGGTTGGGAATTGTCCCCATTAATGGCATCAAGGAATTGTCCCACACAGCCAGGGGAATGGGAGGGTTGGGAAGTGTCCCCATTGATGGTATCAAGATCTTTTCCCACATGGTCACAGGAATGGGAGGTTGGGAAGTGTCCCCATTGATGGCATCAAGGTGTTTTCCCTCACAGCCACGGGGATGGTAGGGTGGGAAGTGTCCCCATGGGCTCAGCTGCCCCGTCCCCACCTCCCAGCCCCCTGTGCCCCAGGCAAGTAGAGATGTGGGATGGGAACCTGTGTACCAGGCTTTCCTTCTGTGCCCTCCGTGCCTGGCACGCCCCGCAAGCCCTGCAGGGAGAGCTCTGTGTCAGCAAAGCAGAGCCCGGGGACTGGGGGACCCCACCAAGGGCTCCTCCAGCCCCAGAGCCTCCCCCGGGGGGACAAGGTGGGACAGCAGCAGTGGCACTGCCTGGCTGTGGCTCCCTTGGCTCATCCCACGCAGTTCCTGCAGCTCCTCCTGCTCCATCCCAGCCCGGGATGGGAAATAACATCCGTCCGTGTGGGAGGGAAGCCGTTCCCACCAGAACACCTCAGCTTGGCTTTCCCTCCTCCTGCCCCAGCTGTTTATTCCTGGCTCCTTCACCAACCACGACTCCGAGTAACGGAGCTTCCTTAAGTTCTTCCCTGGAATTTCCTGTGCTCAGCACTCAGCAGGGAGCTCTGGGGCTGGGCAGGTGCTTTGTCAAAATTCAACCTGCAACAGCCTGAGCTGCTCATCCCCAACTCCTCCCGTGCAAATTCCCAAGCAGAGCCTGACCCTCTGATCTGGGCCCATCCCAGGGCGGTGCTGCCACATCCCAGCACTGCCAGCTCCAGTTGGCAGCACAGGGCTGTGGGGTCTCCTCTACTCACGGGCAGTCCAGGGACTCCAACCAGCCCACGCTGCCCCACACGGCCCTGGAAAACACCAGGAGTCACAAAAACATCCATCTGCCAGCGGCAAAGCTGCAGACTGGGAGGGAAATCCGGTGCCTGAAGGATGAGCTCTGCCCCAGCACGTCCCAAGCCAAGCAAGGGACGTTTCAATCCAGGGTTGTCTCAATCCCCCACAGCCAAAGGTGCTCCAAGATGCAGCCCCAGATTCCAGCACCCCGTTAGTTACCCGGGCTCCCCGTGGTCCTGGGGCTCCCTTGGGGCCATCAGCTCCTTGGCATCCCTAAAATTCACACAGAGGGAAACACAGGCATGGAGAATCTGCAGGTGTCCCCCAGCCCTCCAGCCCTGAGGGGACTCATCCATAGGGGGATGCTGTGCCCCGGGAGGGACCAAGAGGCTGCAGATCCTCCCCAGGGTGGTGGCCCTGGGTGCTGGGCCCTGGCAGGGCGCCCACATCCCTGTTTTCCATCAGGGAGAGGGCAGCCCGTGGGAAAGCAGCAAATTGTGGCACTGACCTTGGGTCCCTCGCTGCTGTTCAGCCCTGCAGGGCCCATCTGACCTTCTTCTCCCTGCCAGGAGAGAGGGCAGGAATCATCCAGGGAAAACAGCCTCTGATCCCGGGGGAGTCACCACCCTGCTGCTGGTGGAGGAAAAAACACTGGGAGTGTGAGCAGAGGTGACGTCAATAAATGTCACCAGGTGAGCTTTGGGGTGGGAATGGGGACCTCTCCTGTCCCCCAGGGTGGAAAAACTGGGCAGAAAGAAAAATCCCAACAGTTTGGTGTGGCCCAAAGTAACACAGTTGGATGGTTTTGTTTTCTGATGGGCAAATAAAAGGCAATTCCAAGGATTGCTGTGCCAAGGCTCCTGCCTGCTCCAGCCCCTCTGCTGGGAGGGTGGGAAAGGCAGGGAGATGATTCCTGCTCCATCCCCAGATCCTGGAGAGGTGGGAGGAATTGTAATTCATCCTGAAGAGCAAAAGAGCAGATCCTGGAAGGCATCCCAAAAGCCTTGGGAGTGGGAGGGCAGCCCCTGCAGACTGGAGAGGTGGGTGGGAAAATCATCCTCCTTTTGTGGAGAAGCTGGGAATCACCAGGGATCAGCAGCCAGCCTGGCCTCAGTTCCCAGCTCAAACACGGCTCTGGAGGTGGGTTCATTCCCCCAGACAGCTCCCCCGGAGCACACACTGCAGCAAAAAGCATCCCCAGAGCCCCTCAGGCTGCCAGCACAGGCTCCACGAGCAGAGAGGGGCACAAAAGGAGCAATCCCTGAGCCCTCTGCCCCCAAACCGTGCAGAGGAGCTCACCCAGGACAGGGGCTGAGTGGGGTACTGCAGAGCTGCGGGGGCTGAGGCAGCTGGGGAGGACTGGGAATCCTCTGCCTGGAGCTGCTCTGGCACCAGGGAACCCAGCAGCAAATTTTGGGATGGAGAGCCGGAGCAGGCAGGGCAAAGCTTGGGTTGGGTGCTGGGGGCACCTGCAGCCCCAAGGGTGGGGGCTCTGGGCCAAGCTCCCCGGGGCCGATGCCCTAAAAGGGATCCTTTGGGAGAGATCCCATAAATCAGCACTGCCTGGCCCCTCAGGGCTGTTCCCAGGCTGTGACAGAGGTCACACGGTGTGTCCCCACCCCTGACACTCCAAGGCACTCACGTCTGGGCCCCGCGGCCCCGCCGCCCCTCGGGGGCCGGGGAAGCCCTGCAAGCCCCCCTGGCCCCGGGATCCTGGAGGGCCTTGTGCTCCTTGTGCTCCTCGTGGGCCCTTGGAGGAATAAAACACAGCAGGTCACAAAGCTGGGACAGCAATTCCCTGACCCACGGGCAGGAATTCCCCTGGAGAACCCATCACTGGCACGGGGAGCATCCCAAACCCTCCTCCCCCAGCACCCCAAAGTGGGGAAATGCAGCTTTTGAACAGCCAAAGCGAGGTGGAGCAGGGAAGGATGGATCAGGTGCTGGGATCAGCACAGGAGGAGCTGTGACAGTCCCCAGAATCCAGCAGACCCCAGGCAGCCACAGCAACCCCCCCAGAGCTGGGGTAAAGCACATCTGAACAGGAGGGAGCAGCTGGAGGCACCACAGGCTGGGGGATCGGTACCTTGCCTCCTTTGGCTCCCAAATCTCCCTTGGCTCCCCTCGGACCTCGGCAGCCCTGCAAGAGCAGCACCAGTGGAGGTCACACTGAGAAACCAACCCTGCTGCAAGCTGAGACCTGATTCTGGCACCAAAGGAAGGGAGTTTTGCCCTGTCCCAGTCAGGGCTTTCCTCTGGATGGGCCTTTCTGAGCTGCTGGATCTGCTCCTCGGGCTGGGGAGGCTCCAGGGCTCTTGGGTTCAGTCCTGCCCTGGGGTGAATTTATGTTTTATATATTTTATGATTTATGTGTTTTATGCTATGGATACATCTGACCATCCCCAAGGAAGGATTCTCTGACTTTATGGATTCTTCAAAACAATGAGAGCTTCCATGGTTTAACATTATTCATTTTTTTTCCTGCTTGTGAATACTTTGCTTGTTAAATAAACAGTTTTTTCCACTTTTCTCTGAGGAAATCTTTCCTGAACCTGTTGGGGCAAGGGCTGTTGAAATCTGCTTTCTAAAGGAGACCCTTTCAGAGGGGTCCCCTCCCAAAATTTGCCCTAAAGCAGCACAAATCCCCACCAAACCAACCCCAGCCCCCGTGCCAGTGCCAGTCCCAGTTCCCAGCTGGTGGTGGCATCCCCGGCACCACCAAAACAATGCCAAGTGTCTCATCCTCACTGCTGTGTTCCTTAGCTCAGGCCAAAGTGTTCCCACTTCCCCTGAGCCTCCCAAGGCAGGAGATCCCTCAGGACACTCTCAAGTCTGAAAGTTCCTCTTATTGCAGCCAAAGGAGCCCAAGCTCAGCTCTGCCTTCCCAAAAACCTCCAGCTGCCACCTATTCAAACATCAAATCCAAACACAGATAAAGAACACAGAGCTGCAGCTTTGGGCTGCTGTGCCACGGCTCTGCTGCACCCCAAGCAGGATCCCACAGATGCCATCACTCACCCACTCCCCTTGGGTGCCTTTGGAACCTGGCAGGCCAAGGACACCCTTCAGGGAGAGAGAGAGAATGCAAGTTAAAAAAGGAAAACACAAAGAGAAGTATTGCATGTGCTCCTGGAAATAACAACCCTCCCACAGGGATGGGATGGGATGGGATGGGATGGGATGGGATGGGATGGGATGGGATATGGGAGGCACCAGTTTAGCTCTGCAGAGGTGCAGCTGTGATGCCACAGCAGGATTTGTTCTCCAAAAAGGGACCAGAAGATGCACAAACCCTCCCAAGGCTGCCCCCAAGATGAGGAAGAGGTCCTTGTTAGACTCCAGAATGCACTCCTCACATCCCACCCTGCATCCCTCACCCCATTCCAAGGTCCAGGTCTCAGCTCTGTGGGTTGGGGTCCCAGGACACAGGAAAGGGACAAGGGAAAGGGCCAGGCAGGATGGAGGTCAGGATGCTCCAACCCTTTGGAAAGGGCAGCTCAGCACCCAAAACCTTTTGGAAAAGGGAAGGGATGGGCAGGGCTGGGCCATCTCTGCTCATAAATCCATAGGGAAAAAAATGAAAATTGAGGTTCCTGAAAGCAGGAGGGTCAGAGGGGCTTTGGGGATGAGCAGTGTGGCCACAAGGGCATGGCTGGCATCTCCAGCAGCCCTGTGGGAAGCCAGGGGAAATGGGGCATTCATTCCCTGCAGGATTTTGTGGGGCTGTGGGGGGGAGGAGGAGAGCACCCTACATCCTTCCCATGGACTTACCCCAGGGCCCTCCTGTCCCAGCTGTCCCCTCACCCCAGCGGCGCCCTCTGCACCCTGCAAGAGGAATCCTGGAATCACAGAATATCCTGAGCTGGAAGGGACCCACAGGATCACCCAGTGCAGCTCCTGTCCCTGCCCAGACCCCCCACCAACCCCACCCTGGGCATCCCTGGGGCGGTGTCCAAACGCTCCTGGAGCTCTGGCAGCCTCGGGGCCGGGACCATTCCCTGGGGAGCCTGGGCAGTGCCCAGCACCCTCTGGGGGAAGAACCTTTCCTGATCTCCAGCCTGGCCCTGCCCTGGCCCAGCTCCAGCCATTCCTGGCTCCTGTCCCTGTCCCAGAGCGAGGAGGACTCACATCAGAGCACCCAGCCCCTCCATGTCCCCTCCCCAGGGTGACCAGGGACATCCAGGTGGCATTTGGGAGCTCAGCTGGAAGTGCTGCCCCTTCTCCCCTCCAAAAACAGGGACAAGGACCCCCTCAACCCCACATCTCGGATCCCTCCGGGGAAACCCCTCAAACCTGGACTTCATCCCCACCAAGGCCCAGGAAAAGGCTCTTACGGTGTCTCCTTTGGGACCAGTGGATCCCTCCAGCCCTGCTGGACCCTGGGAAAAGCAAAGGCAGGGGGATGTCAGGAAAAGAGGGATGTTGGGAAAAGGGGGATGTTGGGAAAAGGGGGATGTTGGGAAAAGAGGGATGTTGGGAAAAGAGGGATGTTGGGAAAAGGGGGATGTTGGGAAAAGGGGGATGTTGGTCCCTGTCCTCTATGGAGGAGATCCCAGCCCCAGGAACCCGCCCAGCCCCCAGGAGATGCCTCACAGCCCAGGGACAATGTTCCCACCAGGTCACCCTCTGTCCCCTGTGCCCAGGGCACGCAGCCCTCCCCACCCACCCGCTCCTGGGGGGCCACAGGGACCCCCACACTCAAGGATTTCGTGTCCACTTCCAAAGCACACCAGGGACAAATCCCAGCAGCTCCTGGAAGAGAATCGGGGGGATCCCCCCACCCCAGGACAGCCCCCACTCACCTGAGAGCCCCTGGGGCCGGGGGGGCCTCGTGTGCCCTGCAAGCCCTGGGGTCCCTGCGGAGGGGGGACAGGGAGCTGCCCTTAGGATCAAACCCTGCAGTGCAAAGCCTCTCCTGGGAGCTCCCAGCGCCTGAGCAGCTCCAGAGCTCCCAGCTGGATGGCACAGCCAGGGGCACAGAAAGGACTGCCACCCCTGCTCCAGTCCCTCTGCAGCTTTTGGGGTGGGTTGGGATCACATCCCAGCTGGAGGGGACCACTCTGGGCTCGGTGAGCCTCGGGACACCCTCCCATGCCTGAGTTCTCCCATTCCTGCGAGGTTCTCCCGTCCCTGAGAGGTTCTCCCATCCCTGAGAGGTTCTCCCATCCTGGTCAGGTTCTCCCATCCCTGCGAGGTTCTCCCATCCCTGAGAGGTTCTCCCGTCCCTGAGAGGTTCTCCCATCCCTGCGAGGTTCTCCCATCCCTGCGAGGTTCTCCCATCCCTGGCTTCACCCACCTTGGGGCCGCGGGGCCCGGGCATCCCAGGAGGGCCCATTTCCCCCTGCGGAGAGAGCGGGGAAGGGGCGGGGTGAGCGCAGCGATGGAAAATCCCAAACAATTGGCACAGGGTGGGGACCGGGGCAGACCCACCTGAGAGCCATTGGTGCCTCGGCACCCCACGGAGCCCGGCTGGCCCGGCTCCCCCTGCAAGGCAAGACCCCGCTCAGCCCTGCAGCCCCCCAGGGGAGCTGGGATGGGGATTTCTGGGCACATTCCCTGGAGCAGAGGCAGCCCTGGGATGCTGGGGATGCTGGGGGCCTTCACTGGTGAGCTTTAACACCACTGGTCCTTCTGCAATTCCTCCCCCTACTACCAGGGGTGATTTTAAGGACATGCACGAAGTTTAGATGTGAATTAGAACACGGGATGAGCTGGGAAGGAGAAGGTGCCACTCGGGGCAGCGGCAGCTCCACTCCTGAGCTCCCGTCTGTACCAATCCCCCCGGACTCACCATGGGACCAGCAGGGCCCGGGGCACCCACTGAGCCACCTTCTCCCTGCAGCAGGAGAGAAAAAAATGCCATTTTTTGCTTTGATTCTCTCTTTTATCCCAAATCCCCTGTTTTCTTCACGTCATTTTTCACATTTCTTCACATCAGCTGCTCGATGCCCCCTCGGACAGTTGCTGACCAACCCCAGCTCCCTGACTCCCTTCATGTCAGAAAATGCATCCATTCATCACCAAACCACTTGAATTTTCCTTTTAAATCCTTTCCCAACCCTTTCCTGGACAGGATGTCTCCCAGTGATGTGGGAACACTGAGCTATCCATGTGCTGAGAGCAGCCTGGAAAAACCAGGTGCTGCCAGCCTGGAGGTGGCCACCTAAAATAAATCCCAAAGTGCTCTGGAAAAGCTCATTTCTCCTCATTCCCAGGATGCAAACATCCCTGTGGGAAATGCTGGATGCAAATGCAAGGCCTGGATGCAAAATTCAAATCCTCCCAGCCCAGACCCCTCTTCCCAGTGGGAATCCCCGGCTCCTGCAGCCCTTCAGGGAGGGCAGGGGACACTGAACCCGCTCACCTCTGGCCCTGCAGGACCCTGGAAGCCCATGGCACCCTTCAGCCCCGCCACGCCCTGCGAGAGAAGCCGGGAATGAGGTGTCAGCACCCCGAGGTGGCCCTGCCTTTCTCCCCTCCCTCACAGGAGGGGCAGGGACAACACAGAGGCCAGCAGGGCTTTGTCACAGCCAGGAGAAGGTGGGCTGGAGCTCGGGGACATCGCAGAGAGGGACAGGGCTCAGCAGAGGGGATGGAGGAAGGGTGGGAGACACCCCCAGCTCCCCAGGTCACTCACCTGGAGCCCTGCAGGGCCTGGCAGCCCATTCTCGCCCTTCACCCCCTGGAAAAGCCAAGAGCAGCCTGAGTGAAGGGGGAGGAAAACACAGCCTGGGGCTGGGGGGCTGTGCCAGGGCAGGAGGGACCCCTGGCCACCCTGTGAGGGCTGTGAGGGACAGGGACAGACACCCTCACCTTCGCTCCCTTCTCTCCTTTGTCTCCAGCGGGGCCAGGGTCTCCCAAGAAACCCTGGAATGGAACAGCGAGGATGGAATGGGAACAAGGCCGAGCCCCAGCTGGGCCAGCAGGAGGTGAAATGTGGCTGCTGTGGCTCAAGGGACACAACCAGGGTGGCACAGGGGGATGGGGACCCTCAGGGCTGTGCCAAGTGGGGCGGCCCCAGAGGTAAAGGCTGGCTGCTGGTCCCCAGGACGGTGTCACCAGGACGGTGTCACCAGCACAGTGTCCCCAGCACGGTGTCCCCAGCACAGTGTCACCAGCACGGTGCCCCCAGGACGGTGTCCCCAGGACGGTGTCCCCAGGACGGTGTCACCAGCACAGTGTCCCCAGGACGGTGTCCCCAGCACGGTGTCCCCAGCACGGTGTCACCTCCCTGCAGCTCCTGTTGCCCCTGTCACCCACAGCAGTGACACAGGGCTGGCACAGGGCTCTGCACAGGCAGGAGGGGACAAAGTGTGGCCCAGAAAAGATCTCTGATAACCCACATGGCACTGCTGCTTCAAAAAGTAGAAATTCAGTCTCAAACCCCCCAGGATGATCAGGCCTTGGAGGAGCCCAAAAATCTCCTGGGCAGCTCTAGAAATGTTGGCCTTAAAGAGACTAAGTGGGGGGAAAATTAAAAAAAATTAAAGGGTGACAAACCCCCAGCATTCAGTTTTTTATGGGCATTTTCCATCCTGGCTGCCAAAGCCCTGGATGAGCCTGGGGAGGAGCTGCAGCACCAGGGACTGGTGTGGTCCCAGTGAAACCAGTAATGAAAGGTGTTGGTGTTTGCTGGGGCTGGGGCTGGCACCTCATGCCTGTGCCCACTCACCTCCTCTCCCTTGTCACCAGCCAGCCCTCGGTCACCCTGGAAGCCCTGGAGGCCCTGGGAAGAGGGAGGAAGGAGCAGAGCAGGCACTGAGGGGCTGCCCAGCACCTCCCACCCGTGTCCACCCCGCTCCCACTGCCCAGCAGCTGCTGAGAGCCCCAAACCTTTCAGCCCCTGTTCTCTAAACCCCCCCTGAGAAGCTCCCAAGCCCAGGGGTGTTGCCTGTATTCCCCAGGGATTGCTGCCAGGGGCCAAGGAACCAGATTTCTGCACTGAACACTATCCAGGCATTCAGGAACTGCTCTCATCTCCCGGGCACCCTCCCAGTTCTGAGCCCTCAAGAGCTCAGAGCACCCTGGCCTAGTGGAAGGAGTCCCTGCCCATGGCAGGGTGAAACGAGATGATTTTTAAGGTCCCTTCCAACCCAAGCCATTCCATGATTTTCAGTTATTTCCCACGAGGTGGTCTAGGTGCAGCAGCCCAGCCCTCGTGCTCGGACCCCCCACAATCCCAGAGCTGCAGCTCCAGTTATCCCAGCCCCTTAATGCCCCACAACCCTTTTATTCCTGGGAAACCTAAACCTCGAGGTTAATCCAGGACTGCCTGGTGTGGGGGCTGAGGAGAAATATTCTAAAAGAGGCAAGGGAAGGAGAAACAGCTTTGGGAGCTCCCTGTCTGCTGCCTGGGGTTCGGAGCTCCAGCTTCCCCCTGATCCTGAGCATTCCCTGGCCCTGCCTGCCCAGGGCTCACCTGCTCCCCTGGCAGCCCCCACGGCCCAGGTTTGCCATCCAAGCCAGGGAAACCATCAGAGCCGGGGTATCCCACACGTCCTGGCAAGCCCTGGAGCCCGGGCTCCCCCTGGGGAGAGAAATCCAAGCAGTTTTCCAATCCAAAATTAACAAAAGCCACGTTATGAAACGCTGAGCTCTGCCTGCCTCTGGCTCTGGCAGCAACACCAGCCAGGGGCTGGGGAAAAGCTCTGTGCATCCAGGGGCTGCACGCGGGTCTGTCCAGGTTCTCCACCAAACCCCTGGGACGGTTGGGAGCAGGGGGTGTACAGCAAAAAGCAACACAAGGGGCAGGGAAGAAGCAAAGCAGCAAGAGAAGGTCGAGTGAAAGCCTCCTGACCAGCTCCTTGGCTCAGAGCTGTTCCTGATCCTTTCCCACATCCAGGAGTGGCAGCAGATCCATCTCAGGATCCATCTCAGGATCCGTTTCAGGACCTACCCCCAGCTAAAGCTTCAGGGCAGCTTTTCCTGTCCCCCTTAGCTCGGTGAAATCCTGAATTCAGGCAGGTTAAAGAGCAGTGAGGAGCAAAGCTGCAGCCGTGCTGGGAGTTGGACATTGCTGTGTTGTCCTTGGGTCCACAGGGCACCAAAACTCCCTCCAGGGCACCTGAACCCCCCCCAGGGCACCTGAACCCTCCCAGGGCACCTGAACCCCACCCCGGGAGCTGAGCTGGTGAGTCCCAGGGGAGCTGGGATCCCGTGAGGGCACAGCTCTCACGTCCCAGCCAGAGCTGGCGTTTCCAGAGGGTGACAAAGGAGCCTGGCACTGCTGTTTTGGGACACCTGCCTGCGAGGGTGTCACCTGCAGGAGTGCAGCGCCCCAAGGGGCTGTGCTGAGCTGTGCCTGAGCCACCCCTGGGTGCTGCAGGCGCAGGACAAGAGGAGCAGCAGCAGGGGATGCCCCTCTGTGCACAGCCACCCCTGCCTGGCACAGCAGCGTCTGGGAGGGGCCCAGGGCATCACCCCCATCGCCTTCAAAGCAGGGACACCATCCCCAAACTGTCCCCAGCGCTGTCACCACTCTCCCTCACCCAGCCAGGGGCTGATCCAAGAGGGACAGGGTCCCTGAGGGTCCCAGGGCAGCCCTGAGGGTGCGTTCAACCTTCCCCAAGTGTCCCCAGCCCCTCACTCACCGTGTGCCCCCGCTGGCCTTTCTCCCCCGGCTCTCCCGGTGCTCCGCAGGGTCCCTGTGCACAGACAGGGACTGAGTCACCCGAGGTGTCCCCCACCCTGCCCCGAGCCCTGGGGGGGCTGCCAGGACAGGCAGCAATGCCCAGAGGTGGCCTTGGGAAGGGCAGAGTGGGGGAATTTGCATTCCTGGCACCCCTACCCTACCCACCATCCCAGGCTCTGTGCCCAGGGCAGGTTTGGGAGTCAGGAGCAGATTCATTTTTCCACTGTTTGGTTCCTGATGGGATGTCAGGACAGGAACCTTCCCTTACCTTCCCTTCCCTTCCCTTCCGTTCCCTACCACTCGGAC
>VZTJ01001266.1:79549-100100 GCA_013397795.1 Orthonyx spaldingii
ATCCCATCCCATCCCATCCCATCCCATCCCATCCCATCCCATCCCATCCCAGCAGAGGGATGCAGGGAGCTGCTGGGCAGGTGTGAGTGCAGCCCTTGTCTGCAGTGGCTGTAACTCACCGTGAACGACTGCCAGTCCTCCCTGGAGTTCCTCCAGAGGACGATGGTGGGGACACCAGGGATGCCAGCAGGGCCGGGGTCACCCGGGGGGCCCGTCCACCCCACGGCTCCGGGGTATCCCTGTGGGGACAGGGGCAGCTCCTTCAAACCAGCCGGGATTTGGGACCCTGCACAGGCTCTGACTGGAAGCTCCTGGAGCTCTGGCAGCCTCGGGGCCGGGACCATTCCCTGGGGAGCCTGGGCAGTGCCCAGCACCCTCTGGGGGAAGAACCTTTCCTGCTCTCCAGCCTGGCCCTGCCCTGGCCCAGCTCCAGCCGTTCCTGGCTCCTGTCCCTGGCCCAGGGAGCAGAGCTCGGAGCTGCCCCTCGGGAGGAGCTGCAGCCCCGGGGAGCTCTGCCTCAGTCTGCTCCAGCTGAACAACCCCAGTGCCCTCAGCTGCTCCTCGTGGGCCCCTCCAGACCCTTCCCCATCCTCGTGGCCTCCTCTGAACACTCTCTAATACCTTAATGTCCTTTTTTATATCGTGGTGCCCCAAACGGCCCCAGAACTCAAACTGAAATCCTGAGCCTGGGCTTAAAGTACCAACCAAACCCAGTTCCTTCCTGTTCCAAACCCACAGACAGGGACACCACCCCATAACTCCTAATTTCCCACAGCTTCAGGAGCTCCCACTGCCCTCTGGATGAAAAACCCCCAAACCAACCCAAACCATGGGCGGTGTTTGCCCCAGACCCTGCACCCCACACTGGACACGGCCGTGTTTGTCTGGGTACTCACTTTGTCTCCTTTGGGTCCCACCAGTCCCCGTCTGCCAGGACAGCCCTGAAAGGCAAAGGAGGAGAGCTGTGACCCCAAAGGGAGATCCCACAGTGACTGAGTGGGATCAGGGACTGAAATGGCTGATTCAGAGCAAACCAGCAGCTTCAATCTCTGAGAAACACCCCCAAAACCAGTGTGGGGTGGGAAGAGCCCCCTGGTTTGGCTGCACCTGCCCTGGCACCTGCAGCTCCATCCTGGAGCACCACAGAAACACCCCAGAGCAGGCAGGGGAGCAGGAGAACATCTCCTGACACCTGGGGAGGAAAGCCAGATGTCAGGAAAAAAAAAATCTCCTAAAATTGAATCGTATCCACACTCCAGTAGCAGTTTGGACAAGGACACAAACATCTGCTGCTTTCAACTGGTGGGAGATGTGATCTGGGTAAAAATGCACATTTTGGGCAAGGGCTGACCCCGCTTCAGGCACCTGTGTGGGCACAAACAGCCAGGTGGGAGATCCTGGCTTTTTGGGATGACAGCAATTCCCTGGAATGTGTTACCTGCCAGCCCCTGCCTGTGTCTGCTTCAGTTTCAGAGCCCAGCTTTGTTCTGAGCCTGAAGATCAGCAGAGGTGAAGCCCAGGGAGCTCCATGGCTCAGGCCCCTCTCCCTGGGGCCCCAGAGCCCCCCTGCCCTCAGTGCCTGGGAGCAGCAGAGGACATCAGGGAAGGCTGCCAGGCTGGGGACACATTTGAGCTAAAATAATGGCTCTGGCCACGCCTGGCACGTGCCACCACCGAGCTTCAGCCCTGCACAGAATCCCAGCCTGCTTTGGGTTGGAAAGGACCTTAAAGCTCATCCCATTCCAACCCCCTGCCATGGGCAGGGACACTTTTCCTAATCCCAGGTTGCTCCAAGCCCCATCCAATCTGGCCTTGGACACTTCCAGGGATCCAGGAGCAGCCACAGCTTCTCTGGGCACCCTGTGTGAGGGCCTCACCACCCTCAGAGTAGAATTTTTTTCCTAAAATCCCATCTAACCCCTGCTCTTTTCCCACGTAAAGCCATTCCCCTCATCCTGTCACTCCACGCCCTTGTAAAAAGCCCCTCTCCATCTTTCCTGTCAGCTCCCAAACTTCAAAAGCTGGGATGGAGCCGTGGTACCTCTGTTTCCACCCAGGACAATCAGCACCAAGGACAAAAATCCCATCTCCAGGCTTTTTCCAGGAGAGGGAAGCAGCTCCCCCCGGCTGGGTCCCTCCTGCCAGCAGGGCTGTCACACGTCGTGACGTTTCCTCTGCTCCTGGGATTTTTTCAGCCTCCAGCATCTGTTCCTTTTGCCATTTTCTTCTATTTTTGCAGGCAGGAGCTGCAGCAGCAAGGAGATGGCTTGAGGGGGAAGTTAGCAGTCCTAAATTTATCCCAAGCCTGGCTCAGGGATGATGGATTTAGTGCCAGGCCCCTCAAACCCAGCCATGGAAATGGATCCCCCTGAGCCCCAGGGCAGACCCCACAACTTCCACAGGGATGGCAAGAAAAGGTCAGAGAAGGTGCCCAGGGTCACTTCTGGCAGTGGGGAAATAAAACACAATTTTCTACAGAAATTGTTAAGAAAATATAACTAAATTAGGGAAATCATTTTGGCAGAATGAACAAACATAGAAAAAATATTTAAAAACATTTTTCAGCTACTCCTCAATGAAGACAAGACTCCTCTAAAGCTTTTTCTATTTCAAGTTTACCTTTTTAAAAAAAAAATTCCTTTTTTCATCCTCAGTGAAGACATGACCCCTCTAAAGCTTTCTCTAGTCAAAGTTTACCTTTTTTTTTTCTAAATTTCCCTTTTTTCATCCTCTACAACAACTGAATGATTTGAAAAACAGTCAGAACTTATTGCAAGACAAATTCAGCGCTCTGCTTTGAACCAGGCATCAGTTTGGAGGTGAAGAAGCCAAAACCAGCGATGCCAGTGGGGTCCATGTGTGGATGGCAAGGATTTGTGTGGGGACTGGGGCAGGAGGGGTTGGCTTGGTCCCCTCTGATCCCCTCAGCCTGACTGGCCAGGACCAGGCTGAAATAAAAACCCAGAGTGTGATTAAATGAATTGGGATAATCTCTAGAGCAAAGGGGATAAAGGAATCATCTTCTCTCCAGCTTTCAGTGATGTTTCTTCAGGAATATCAAAAACCCTTTTCACAGAGTCAATGCACAGCCCCTCCGTGCCTGTATGGGGAGGGTTTCCTGTCCTGGAGGTTTCCCATCCTAGAGAAGGTTTCCCACCCTGGAGAAGGTTTCCCATCCTGGAGAAGCTCTCCCACCCTGGAGAAGCTCTCCCTGTGCTGTCTCCCCTATCTCAGCAGCCCTTGCCCACCAGCCACCCCTCCCACCCCTGCACTCACCGGCAGCCCCGGAGGTCCCGGCAGCCCCGGGGGTCCCGGCTTCACTCGGCCCTGGGGTCCACGTGCCACCCACAATCCGGGCTGTCCTGCTCCAAGAGGATGCTCCACCACCGCCCCAGCCCTCAGGGGACCTTTGGGAAGGTTTCCTTTGGGAGCAGCTCCCCGATGAGGCGATGGGGACACCTTGGAGAAGGGCTCTGGGAGGGGTTTGCCAGGTGGGAGCCACCGCCGGGTGCCCGCGGCCCCCGGGAGCTTCTGCGTGGTGACATTCTCCTCCCGGGGGTCAGGGCCCCGCTCCTTCTTGGCTGCTCGGGGGGGTTTGATGGAGGCTCCTGGGTGGATGAAGCACAGTCAGATCCCAGAAATCCTGATGGAGAAAAGGAGGAAAATCATGGACTCACCGGAGCTTCTCCTGAGTGCTGGCCTGCCGGGGCCGGTGATTTTGTTGTAGGTGGAGTTCAGCAGCTCAAAGCCTTCATCCTCGATGGAAAGGCTGCCCTCTTCCTCCTCCTCCTCCTCCTCCTGAGCTGGTGGCATCTCGTGAGCAGAGAGGGAAGCCAGAGCACTCCCATCAGGCTGGAGGTTCAGGGTCCCCTGGGCATCCTGCCATGGCCAAAGCGGCCCCAGGGTCAAATCAGAACTGGTGAGTCTGGAGTCCTGAAAAAGGAGAAGGGAAAAAAATGAAGTCTGAAGGGTTCACTTATTTTTTCCCCCCTTTCCTGCTCAATGGGCTGCCCAGGGAGGTGGTGGAGTTGTCAGCCTTGGGAGTGTCCAAGGAAGGCCTGGATGTGGCACTCAGTGCTCTGGGTGACAAGGTGGGGATGGGTCACAGCTTCGACTTGATGACTTCGGAGGTCATTTCCAACCTTAATGATTCTATAATTCCTAGTTTCCCACATGCAGGAATGCTGCTGGATGAGGCAGGGCACGGCTGGTGAGCCCCAGGCAGGAGCCCTCAAATTCTGGGACACTTCATCCACCCACAAACCAAAACTCACTTTCCACAAGGGACACGAGCTGCTCTGGGCACCCTGTGCCAGGGCTTCCCCACCCTCCCAGGGAACAATTCCTGCCCAATCTCCCATCCATCCCTGCCCTCTGGCACTGGGAAGCCATTCCCTGTGTCCTGTCCCTCCATCCCTTGTCCCCAACCCCAGCTCTCCTGGAGCCCCTTCAGGCTCTGGAAGGGGCTTTAGGTCCTCCTCGGAGCCCACGGCCTAATGACAGAGATCCAACCTTGAGGGGAGTTACTGAAACAGTTACAGCAAATGGATAAACTGACACCAGGGATCCATCTGTCCCTTCAGCCTCTGGATTCTGCTGTTCCTGCACATTCCAAGGCTCCTGCTGTTCTCCGGGGGAATGGTACCAGCAGGTCAGAGCGGAGTTCGGAGACCCCACCACACAACTTCCCACTGGAGCAGCTGCAAACCCCCGAGGGCTGGGAAGGGCAGACAGGCACAAGGCCAGGAGGAGCCTCCTGGATGCTGCCAGCAATTTAATTTAAGGCAGTGGCTTCCAAAGGGCTCTCTCTGCCTTCAGCTGCCACCTTGGATGGTCCCTGCAGAGCCCGAGGGCTCTGTCAGCCCTACAGCCTCCAGCAGAGCCCAGGCACTGCCCATGGATGGGGGAAAACTGGGAGAAATATCCACACTCAACACAAAAACACTGACTGTAGCAAAGGAGTTTAACTTCAGAGCTCCCTGATTTCAAAATCCCACCACTTTCCCACCCAGCACCAGTGAAAGCATCTCAGGGCTTGCCCGTGGGGCCAGGGCTGGGCTGGTGGGTGCCTGTGGAGGTCCTGCCCCTCTCCTGGAGCAGCTGCAGCATTTCCTGCAGCCCCACATGGCCACCAGCCCTGCCTGGAGCCTGCTCCTTGCTCCTCCTGGGCTCTGTGGGGACAAGGACAGTGCATGGCACCAGGAGCTGGTGGCACTGGCCCTGGGCTCCATTGGGACAAGGACAGTGGTGGCACCGGGACCCAGTTGGCAGCAGCCCTGGGCTCTGTGGGGACAAGGACAGCAGTGGCACCGGGAGCTGCTGGCTCCAGCCCTGCCTGGAGCTTGCTCCTTGCTCCTGGGCTCTGTGGGGACAAGGACAGCGTGTGGCACTGGCAGGTGGTGGCTCTGTGCTGCCCCTGGGCTCCATGGGGACAAGGACAGCGGTGGCACCGGGAGCTGGTGGCACCGGCCCTGGGCTCCGTGGGGACAAGGACAGCGGTGGCACCGGGAGCTGGTGGCTCCAGCCCTGGGCTCCGTGGGGACAAGGACAGCGGTGGCACCGGGAGCTGGTGGCAACAGCCCTGGGATCTGTGGGGACAAGGACAGCGGTGGCACCGGGAGCTGGCGGCTCCAGCCCCGACCCCCGTGCAGGAGCTGCCGAGGAGCAGCGGACAGGAGTCACTAGAGGGAGATGCAGCTCCGCGCTCGCCTCGCAGGGCTGGGAAGGAGACCTGGAGATCCTTCCCGTCCTTCCTCCCACGTTCCCTGCGCCAATCCCATCTCCCGGCTCCGGCTCCGCTCCGCACCACGGACCCGCTGGCTGGGGAGCAGCAGGGTGGAGTTGCAGGAGCAGCAAGCACAACAATTTCCCTCCAGAAATGGGGATCCTTCAGTGAGAACCCAGAGCTCCCAGTGGAGCCGACTCCGGCCAAGCCCCATTTGGGATGACCATGGGAGAAAGAGGAGCTCCAAAGGCAGCTGGAGCTTTGAGTCTGCCGCCATCAGGTTGGAGATTTCCAAGCTCTTTCCCTCCCAAGTGGAGGAGAAAATCTTAAATTTTTAATTTTTTAATTTTTTAATTTTTCAATTTTTCATTTTTTAGAATTTTTATTGTTTAATTTTTAATTTTTTAATGCTTTAAATTTTTTAGTTTAATAGATTTTTAGATTTTTTAATTTTTAAAATTTTTGATTTTCATATTTCAAGTGTGAAGCGTTTCTTCCAAAAACAGCTGACATGCTTTGCTCCCAGTTATGAAAACTTATTTTGGGGGTGTCTTGTCTTTTTTTTTTTTGTTATACACAATTTTTTGTAATTTGTTGTAACTATAACAATTTAAATTTAAATTGACTTTGATTTCAAGCTTTGATGCACAATCGATTTTACAAGCTAAAATCCGTCTCAAACTGGAAAAAAACTTTGGTTTTTTGGTTTTGTTTTTTTTTTTTAATATCAAAAGGAGCAACAAAACTCTTAAAATAATTTGGTTTACTTGGATTTTTATTTTTTAATTATTTTGCTGTTAAAATTCTTAAAAAGAGAAGCCACTTGGTGTCCCAGCCAAGAGGCTGCAAGGGTCACAATTAACCAATTAAAATAAATTAGAGGGGGCATCGCTCCACACAGAGAAGCAGAGGGGAGGATTCCAAACACCCTCCCTTCACCCCATCGCCCCCCACCCTCGCAGTGTCCCCCCACAGACGGTGGCTGCTCAAAACTCCCCTGAAGAGATGCTAAAATTGGGTCCCTGATGCATCCAAACCCACCTGGGCACGTCTTTTCCAGCCTCATGGAGCTGGAAAGAGGCTCTGCCCAAAATCTGGAGCAGCACCAGGATCCTCCCTGCCCAGCCTGGGGGTGGGAGCTCCAAAAAGCCCCTTTGGAGAGCACCTCAAGGGCCCCATTCCTCATCTCCACAGCCCAGAGCAGCTCCTGAGAGGGGCACAAGGGACCTGTCCCACAGGACAGCAGCTCCCTCGAGGGGAACACAGGGAGTATTTGTTTGGAGCAGTCCCTGGAAGGGAGAAAACCCACAGCCCTTTCTTTTGGAGCTGACATAAAGAAATAAAGAGTTGAAATAAAGAATTTTTCTTTCAGGAATTAAACCATGAAGCAGTGTACTTTTGAAGTTACATTTTTGGTGCTTTGGGGTTTTTCTGATTAAAAGCAGGTCCTGAAATGCACCTTTAATGGTGAAAAAAATCATCAATGTACTCCAGTTTCCCAACTTGATCCGTATTTCTCCCTCCAATCAGTTTTTCTAGTTTTGATCCAAAGTGGTAATTTCCTTAAAACACATTTTGCAACCAGTGAACCCCCAGGATTGGAAAGTTTCAGCTACAGCCACGTGGAAGAGCAATTGGTGCTTTGTTTTGTACATCTTGCAGTGGAAAATTAATGGAAGACATCAACACCTCTCTGCTCCACGGGGCTGGGGGGTTAAGCCAAAAGGCATGAACAGCCAAGAATTTAAAAAACCAGTGCCTCAAAGGAGAGTTGCTGTGGATAACAGCTGGCAGATGGTGTCATGGAATGGTTTGGGTCGGAAAAGACCTTAAATCCATCTCATTCCACCCCTGCCCTGGGCAGGGACACCTTCCATAGGCCAGGCTGCTCAGATTTCCATCCAACTCGACCACCAGGTGAGGAACAGCGTGGTGAGACTTCCCAAACCTTATTAAGCACGGGCTGTGAGGCTGCAGGGGCAGGAGCTGAAGTGCTGGGGTTCTCAGGAGGCGATGCTGGTGCAGAGCAGCCCCACAGGATGTGCCAGCCTGGGAATCCCAGTGGGCAGCCACATCCAGGCCTGGCAGCTGGCACTGGGAGCCTGGAATTCTCACACAGTGCAGACAAGGAGGTTTTAAATTCAACTTCAGCACTTGACATGGGAAAGGTCCACTCTGGAATCTCCCATCTGGCAGGCTCAGGGCAAAAGGGTCTCTCAGTAAAAGTTACTGAGGCGCAAGGCTGAGTTATATTGGTTGTGTAAACACAACTGAAAGCCAAGATCAATAGAATCCACCCTGGCTCCTCCAAACAGGCCAAATTTAGAGGAGAACCAGCTGAGAAGGACAAATTGGGAACAGCTCAGAAGTCGTCCAAAAGCGTGAGAGTTGAGTGAGGCCTGTGGGTTTGAACTCCCAGAAATTCCAGCTGGGAAGTGGGGAAGGAGCCCAGATTGAAAGCAGCCAAGAAGGATGATAAAACAGAAGGGAAAAAAAGAAGGAATTGGCATGTGACAAGCAAGGCAGGGTCTGTGATTTGCAGAAAATTGGATTAAAGAAGGAAAATAAAGGAGGAGAAGTCTCTGGCCCAGCCACATCTTGGGTCCCCATTGTCACCTGCCACGTGGTAGTGACAGAACCACAGCAGCGACGTGGGAAGAGCTGGAGAACCCCAGTTCTGCCCACATTTAGAAAATCCAGATGACATAACCAAAGACAATGAAATACTTCCCATTCCAGAGGTGACAAAGAGCAGAGGTTTCTCAATCCCAGCCCCATAATTCAACCCCAAAAGCATTAAAACCTCAGGCTCTCCCCAAGATGAGCACTGAATTTGCAGTTTGGCTCAGAGAGCTGGGGAAGCTCCAGGGGAGTGACCGGGAAAAGGCTTTGTGTTGTGCCAATATGGAATTTAAAAAAAAAAAAAAAGCAAAAAAATAAGGCAAGCAGGAAGCTTTGAGTAATTACAGACCTCTTCCCTCAAGATGAGCCCAAGCAAAATAACAGAGCAACTGAAATGGGGCTCATTAATAAAGAAACCACAGATATGTAATTAATGCCATGGTTTTGGAAAGAGTTGCTAACTTGGGATCGTGCCTGAGGAGCCTGAGAGTGTTTTATTGACAAAGAGAACAGTGCTGCTGGACTTGTGCAGGGCTTTGCAGCTGACACCACGCTCCAAAAACTCCCAGATGGCAAAGGGGTTAAAGCCCAGCTTGGAGCATCCCTGTTTTCAGCAGCCCAGACAACCAGCATAACATTCTGCCCTAATTTTCACCTGGGTCAGGCTGGGTAAAACCAAGTTCAAAGCTCCGGGTCTTCTCTCAGGGAACACATTTTTTGTTAATAGAATCCTCTTCCATCCAACAGCCAAAGGTACAACGTGATTCACTTAAGCTCAAGCTCAATAGAAAGACAATTTTAAACTATTTTCCCAGCACTTTCTAGCATCAAGCTCCTAGAAGAGGTTGCATCATAGAAAAAAAAAATGAAAATCAAGGTTGGACTGATTTAAGGAAGGAGTAAGTGCCAGGAAATCCCATGGGCTGTGTCCAGCAGCAGCTCAGGTCACACGGTCGTACCTGTGGAGCTGCAGCACCCACAGCAAGAGTCTGGAGAGGATAAATCCCTCCTGGTGCTCAGCACAGCCCCTCTGCTCTGCCCTCCTTCCTGGAGCCCTGAGGCCTCTCCCCATCCTTCTCCAGCTGCTCCAGGAGCCTCTTACTCCATGAAAACTGAAATAGTTCAGCACAGTGATCCCCAAACCCCACAGGGGCAGAAATGTTTGCTCATGAGTTTCCCATTTGACACCTGGGTGCTGGATTTGGGAAGGGAATACACTGTAAGGCTGAAAAATAAACAAAATTAATTATTCCTAGTGCCAGCATCTAAAGGGGCTACGAGAAATCTGGAAGTGGGACTTTTTACAAGGGCATGGAACGATAGGACAAGGAAGAACAGTTTCAAAAACTGGAAGAGATTTAGATGGGATATTGGGAAGGAATTCTTCCTGTGAAGGTGGTGAGAGGCTGGGATGGAATTCCAGAGAAGCTGTGGCTGCCCCATCCCTGGAAGTGTTCCAGGCCAGGTTGGACAGGGCTTGGAGCAACGTGGGATAGTGGGAGGTTTCCCATGGGAACAGGGTGGGGTTTTTTTGGAGATGCCTCAGCAATGCCCCATTTCCCCATTTCCCCTCCCCTGAACAACCCAAAATCCTGAACATCCCTGCAAGCTCCGCACCCAGGGGCCACGCTCGGCCTGGGAGCCTCGGGAGGATTCCCTGTGCTCCCTGCCACACTCCCACAGCACTGGGAAAAGGAAAAAGCAGGGAAAGCCCCATTGCTGAGTGCCCTCAGCAGGAAGGGCTCTGCTGGCCTGGCCCAGGGGATGTGGCTCCCCGAGGACAGGGCCATGAACCTGCAGCAGGACATGAGGCACTGGCGGGAAGAACAACGGCCTGGGAAGCTTCTGGAGAAGCTGATGATCAATCAACTGCAACACTTCTGGCACATGACAAGCCCTAAAAGGCAGCAGGGTCACAAAAGCTGCCCCCAGGCAGGAGGTCAGGCCATAAAAGGTTGGAGAGCAGCAGGAATTCCCACCAGAGGATGCCTCAGGGCGTGGTTTGGAGATTAAAAACCTCTGGGGTTCAGATCATTGTATTCCTTTCATCACATTTATCCCACAGTGGATTTGAGGGACAATAAATGACCCACAGGCCTTTTCCTACTGGAGAGACTGGATTGAGAGCTCTTCAGGTGGCTGAGATACCAGAGCTATCAGGAACAACATCTCCAGGTAAGGCCTGAGAGCAGGGAGATGGAGCTGGGCTCCAGCTGTCAGTCACATTCCCCACAGGGATACTTGGTATTATCCCAGGTTATCCAAGGAGCCGGGAGCCCCAGAGCTCCAGGGGAACAGCAGGGTGGAGGAGGGACAGTTCCCCCATGAGGGCTTGTCTTTGTCAGTCAGGAGGGGCCGAGCCCAAGCCTTTTGTGACAGGCATTTTAAAGCCCAGCACCAGGAATATGTGCAAATCCTGATTTACACAGGCTCCAGACTGCTCTGGTTTGACAGGAAGGATGGAATTTTAGGACTGGGTGAGCCTGAAGGAGTGATTCCCACACCAGCTGTGCTCACTGACAAACCTGAGCACAAAAGAACAGAGGTGCCACAACCCAACCCAGCACTTCCACAGCATTTTTAAATCAAGAAGAAATTTCCAAACTTTTACTGCCCAGATAGTTAATTAAGTTTTAACTCTTTGGAAATCGGTGGGATTTAAGCTTTGACTGTTTTTTGAATGGCTTTAGGATCCCAGGTTAAGCTGCCTTGGAAAAGCCATTCAGTCCAGGAACCAGCTCAGCCCTCCTGCTCACGTTTAGGACAGGCAGTCAAAGAGAAAACAAAAATCAGAAGTGGCTCAACACCATCCACGTCCCTCAAAAAAAAAAAAAAAAAAAAAAAAAAAGGAGTAGGCTGCAGGTGTCACTGCCAGTAACCAACAACTCATCTATTGCCTTCCCCCATTACATCTTCCTCTGCCATCACCCTGAGCCTCTGTAATTATTTAGCTCTAATTAACAATTACGGAATCCATCAATGTACTAATTGACTTCTAAATGAACAAAGGAACTGGAAGGCAGAGCTGTGGCCTGTCCCCGCAGCAGAGCTGGGCTGCTCCTCATTACACCCAAACTACAACACATTTTTTATTTTTAATAAATCCTAACGCCAAAGATTCCGAGGCGTATCTGCTCCTTATTAAGTGCTTGAAAAATAAACTTGTCCCAAATCCAGAATATTGTTAGTTTTCCCCTGCAGACCTGTGAATTTCACCACTTTCCTTGTTACGGCAACGTCTTGCCAGGTGCCAGGAAAACCGGCTGGGAAATGAGTATTGGATGGGGGGAATCACATCCCAAACAAGATCCAGCAGGATGGGAGAGCCCACCTTCCATAAGAGCCCAGGAAAGGGGATTTTGCCCCCTCAGTTCATTGCAAACCCACCCAGCAAACCTGGAGCACATTCACCCTGAGCCCGGAGCAGGTGGAATGCATCCGGCTGCCAAAGGTCACTTGGCCCATCCCAGTTTGGAAATATCGGTGCAGCCAGGCAGTGAAAGCCAGGTGGGAGAAGAGAGTCTCTCCCCAAGGAGTTAACAGCAACCAGGAGGGTGAGGGGATGAAGAACTCCAACTGCTCAGTCACACACCACACAAATCCCAATTTGCATTTGCTGGCGGGTTTCCCCTCAGGACGTGTTTGCATGGACTCCAACAACAAAGCTTGGCTAAAAACCCCAAATGAAGCGGGAACATAAAGCCAGCCTCGCTCAGAGCACTGCCTCGTGTCCCCAGCACGTGCACAAGAGCTGGGGACACGCTCCAAGCTCCAGTGGGGGACAGCAGCTCCAAGAAGGAGCTCAGCACCAGGAGCAGCAGAGGGATTGGGGAGCAGCCACCCCTCTCCCAGCACCACAGCCCAGGAAACCACGCCAAGGGGGGCCCCAGAGCCACAACCACCTCCTCCCACGGAGAGCTCCAGCCCTTCCCACCTCCTCAGTGACAGCGGGGAGATCCTGGGGGTTCCTCCCCAGGCAGGCGTCACCTCCCACTGTGGGCAGGAGCAGTGGTCACCCAGCCTCCTGCTTTATCCCAAATCCTGCCACCCCGCTGACCTCACCTCCTTTCCTCCAGGCTAATCCAGCCTGGCTCAGCTCCCAGGCAGATCCACAAACCCTCAGTGGCCTGATCCACCTCATTCCCTGCTCCCCCACCAGCCCTCTGGCTCCATGAAAATGCTCAGGAATGTCACCTGAGCACTCACCGTGACCCCCACCAGGTCTGGGACACAGCAAGGTACCTTCAAACCGTTAAAGAGAGAGGTTGCAGTGAAGAAAATAACAACAGCAGCCACGAAAATAACAATTAGTGGCCTTGTCTGGGTATTTTGGCTTTGCCTTATTGCTCCTTAGAGCAACTCCTGTCCCTGGAGACTCCTTGGGGGTGACACCAGAGGGACACAGGGAAGGACAATGCAGGAGTCGTACCTGAGCAGATGAATCCCGGATTTCATTGGTTTCCTTTGGCACCTGCACAGTTGGAGAGAGAAAAGAGGGAGAACATCACTGCCCAAGGACCAGCACTGACTTCAACACGTGCTTATTGTTGGCTCCAGGACTGAGGAATTGCCTCTGCCGGCACAGGAAGCATCCAGGGAATGCACACTGGGAGCCAATCCTTCGCAGCAACACGAGGGAATGGCTTCTGATCAAACCTCTCGGGAGTCTGGGTGGGTTTTGCAGGTTCTGTTGATTTGGAAGCCCCTCAGTCCTGAGGAGGGCCAGCAGGGGATGGGAACTGGGGGGACGTGGGGCAGAATTATCCCGTGGGGTCCCACCCACAGGCAATTTGCTGATGCTTAAAGTGAAATTTTCTCCTTGATGGGTGAGAACATCTTGGAAGAAAAAATCCTTTTGCATCATTACCCAAAGTCTAAATATCCCTGTGGCTGGGCTAATTGCTGGGCCCATCAGAGAGTTCAGGTCTTTGGCCATGGTGGACACAGAGGATCACAAACTGCTTCTTGATGCTGATGATGTTATCCTTTTAACACACAAATATTTTTTTTTTGCAATCTTAGCAGTAGGGACAGGCCTTAGCACTGAGCCTCTGTCACTGTACTTTAAGCATGGCAATCAATAATCAGAAAACCTTACAGGCTTAGCAGATTACTAAACCAAAACCGTAAGGGTGTTCTGAAATCAGATTTGAGCTGTCTCCAGAGCCATTCAGGGAAGAGCTCCAGGTTTCCAAAGCTCGGGATAATACAGGTTTTATTAAGGTTTTATAATAAGGTTTTATTTGGGGATGACCAGGGTTACACCGGACACTCGGACACTCCTCTCTCCCTCGGAGCAGGAGGGAACCAGTGTGGCCAGCTCTGCATTCTCCACACTCCCCGGCAAGGCCAGCTCCTCCTTAATCCCTCACGAGCAGGGCTTTCCCGAAAATCCTCCTCCTAAAATAACCAACACAAAACGAAGCAGCCCATGCTGGGAGTGCAGCGGCCACTGCAGGGCTGTCCCAGGTGTCACCGCTCCCTGTTCCCCACGGGGATTCTCTGGCTCCAGCGTCCCAAAGCAAACCCGGGGCAGGAGCCAGGACAGATGCCCCACTCCACGTCCGGTTCCCTCCCCTGGCACTGCCCGTTGCCAGCAGCTGTCCCAGCTCCTCACCAGACCCCACAAACAGGTGTCACACGCGGGAGGCTCGTGCCAAGCGCTGACATCCAGCACTTGCTTCTCCCCAGCTTTTTCCAGGCTCCTATGAAGCACTTCCTGTGAAGACACCTGGCCTAAGATGTGAGGAATCTCCCTGGGCCAACTCCAGCTCCTGAGGAAAGCCTGGGTGCTTCATGTTTTGGGGGATTTACGATATGATCTGGGCTTTTTGACACAGGTGTGTTTGTTGAAAATTTGTTGAATGCTGCAATAAAAATCCCCCAAATTTCCATTTTCCAGCAATGCTGGCAGGACAGAGGGACAGCCTTTGGAAGGATGATGCACCAAAGGGTGCAATGCTGCTGGGAATGGGCAAGAACTCCAGAGGGGTGGTGTCCAATTCCTGAGGACAGCTTTCACCTCCTCCAAAAGCACAGCTCCAGCTGCAGCATTACTCAAAGCTTCCCAGTGTCACACACAGCAGCACATCCAGTCATTCCCACCCCCAGGCTTTGCCCAGATCCCAAACTCTCCCTTGAACTCACTCTCCTTGGCACCAAACCCATCTGTGACTTGAAAGGATGGAAAAGAACCACCCCACCCAAAGTGGAGATCCCAGCACTTGCAGGCTGCATTAACGCCCTGGGCTGGGCCTTTCCTTGGAATCGTGGGACACCAAGGAAGAGCTTGGCCCAGCAGCCCCTAAATCTGTCAGCTGCCCCCAGCCACACCTCTGGCCAGGCTGTTGGGAGCTCCCACGGGGTCCTGTTGAGGCTGAAGGAGCCTGGGCAGGTTGAGTTGTAGCTGTGGCACTGCTCAGTGGCGGCTGCTGGGTCTCCCATGACGAAGGTCAGCTGCTGGAGAGCGCCCTGGGAGAGACACAGAACCCAGAGTTTATCCCCTGCTTCCTCCAGAGGAGAGGGAAAGTCTGGAAGGGCCTGCAGGGGAGGTCATCTCCAGCTTCTCACAGCCAGGGATTTCTTTCCAGGATGGTTTGGGTGATGAACATTCCCTCTCCAGCTTCAAGAGTTGGATGCAAAGATGCCATGGGCAGGGACACCGTCTGCTATCCCAGGGTGCTCCAAGCCCCGTCCAGCCTGGCCTTGGGCACTGCCAGGGATCCAGGGGCAGCCACAGCTTCTCTGGGCACCCTGTGCCAGGGCCTCCCCACCCTCCCAGGGAACAATCCCTTCCCAATATCCCATCTATCCTTGTTCTCTGGAAGTCTGAAGTCACTGGACGCACTCCCCAACCAGATCTTTCCATGCTGACTGCACAGAGACTTCTCCACATGGTCCAAGTCATGGCCAACACCAGAGGATGAGTGGAAGTCAAACCCAGAGGTGACCTGACTGCTGCCACTTGTGCTGCCCTGGCCCAAATCCAAACCCTCTGCACAATCCCAAGCCTTTGCAAAGTTTATCCTGCCCAAACATGAAAATAAAATGTTGTTTTGGGAAGAGCAGGAGATGGAAATCGATTCCTTCAAAGGGAACTTGCAACCTCACTCGTGCAGGTGGAGCAGACCCTGCCCAGCTCTCACCTTGAAGGGGATGTCGAAGGACTCGATGAGGCCTCCGATGATGATCAGCCCCTCGGTGCTCACTCCCATCCCAAAGTAGTTGGACCAGCTCACTCTGTCCAGCAGCCGACAGTCCACGTGCAGTTCCAGCCTCTCCAGGGAGATGCTGAGAGCCACTCGGTGCCAGCGCCCATCGCCCAGGAAGGACACAGGGAACCTGAGGGAGAGGGAAGAGGCAGAACAGGGAACTCCATCCCACACTTGATCCAGCACCAGGCGTTACCCCTTAGCAGCTCCCAAGGTCTCCCACGAATCCACCCTTAGTGCAGACACAAGGAACAATCCTGGAACTGGTACAATGCCTTCCATGGATTTGGGAGTGCCCACAACCACTTGAAGCATCTGAGAAATGATTGGATTTATGTCTTGATTTATCCCCAGGCATCTGATTGTTGTTCTTTGCTTTGTTTTCCACACCTGCATCATTTTGGCAGAGTGGGGTTTGGCAGGGACAACCCGCACCAGGTCTGAGGGACATCACCTTCCTCAGCTCAGAACTGCCCAAAGCCCACCAGAGTGGGAAACCCTCATCCTTGGCAGGGGAAGAGGAAGGATGGAAAGGCAGGAACACAGCTCCTGGGCTGAGACTTACTCGTAGTGTCTCCTCCTCGTGGTGACAAAGACCAGGCCGTCGGGGTTAACCCTGATCTGGAAGAGCACGTGGCTGCGATGGCTGAGGATGGTCACCAGGCTGGTGTCCTCCTTCAGGGAGTACCTGAGCTTCAGCAGCACACTCAGCTCATCTGCAAACCTGGCAGAAAGAGGGGACACATGGCACCACACGGCCGCTGCGGTGTCACCATGAACTGACCTCTTCGGATAAAAAACTCGAGTCACCGCGCAAGTGAACCCAGCGAGAACGACAAATAAAGAGAAAAAAGAGCAAAAAATCGTTCCAGCTGTGAGGTTCAAAGAGAAGCAGTCAGGCCTAAATTAGCATTGCCCACACAAGCTCAGCCCAGGGTGATGGGGCTGTGCCAAGGTGTCCTTCCTGCGCCCAACCAAGAACAATCAAAGAACCCCAGAACGGTTTGGGTTGGAGGAAACCTTAAATCCCATCTCATTCCACTCCCTGCCATGGGCAGGGACACCTTCCACTATCCCAGGGTGCTCCCCATCCAACCTGGCCTTGGACACTTCCAGGGATGGAACAAACTCTTCCAAAACGCCAGAAATGAAGGAAGCCCCGAGCTCAGAGCACAGAGTGGCTGAGTTATCTCCGTGTCATCACAGAATGGGCTCTCCAAGGAACTCCTCAAACCAACAGCCACACCTCAGATGATTTTTGAGCCCCACCACCCCTTCCCCATGCTCTGAAGGGAGGTTACCTGTCCCCAAAGGCCTCCCTGGTGGGGATGTTGAGGGTCGCGTACTGCCCGACCTCCAGGATCCTGCACTTGCTGTGGTCGTAGCCAAAGGAGACATTGCTGAGGTCCTGGGCGTGGAGGGTGATTTTGTCCAGCAGGTTCACCTCATCTGCGTTGGGGGAGAAGAGAGAGGTGCTCAGGAGGCTGAGAAACCTCCAGTACAGGACTCTGCTCATTTTCCATCAAAAGAAAAACACAAAGTGGACAACAGACAAAACCCCCAGGGAGAAGAGTGTAAACTGGGGAAAAATTAGAATTCAGGTTAAAATTCAGTACACAAATTGAGCGGACTCAGACCACAAAAACCATTCAGACAACTTCACAAGCAGCCAGGTGAATTTTTTGAATCACAATATGAGTTTCGAGGAAGGGCCACTCCTTCCCCAGCACTGGTGGTACCTTCACAACCACAGAGTTGGGATGCTCAGGGCTGGAAAGCAGAGCCTGGGACACAAATGTCCCAAACCACAAACCCTGGAGCAGCTGGGTACAGGAATCCTTCTCATCCTTTCCCAAATTTCCTTGTTGATGTTGTAAATAAAGAACTGGACCAAGCAGTGGGAAGAAGTTGCTGCATCCCTCAGCATGTCCTGACCAGAGCACGGGACACCCCTCTCTGCCCAAAACAGGGTTCAGCCCCATTCCAAGCTCAGGAATTCCAGTAGGAATTCCCAGAAAGGAAGGGATCCACTCCCAGAATGTGCTGTGAACATTCCAGATGGTTTGAACCGCGGGAGAGCCCCTGCCCTGGGCTGTTTGGCAGCACCATGAGAAGCTTTGCACTCCCTTGGTGAACACTGACTTTTCTTTTCCAAGTTCATTCCTTAACTAAAGATCTTTGACCTACAGGAATACCCGAGGAACAATTTGTTTAAAACCTTAAGGTTTCTTGATCCTCTCCATCAGCAAAAAGCCTTGCAGACCTCTGGCTCTACCCAGACATCTGAAACCAGGTCCCTCCAGTGTGGCACCAACCCTGCCACCAGCAAGGAGTGGGGACAAGGGACAGGCTCAGCCCAACACCCTTGCAGGACCACTGCAGACCCCACAGTCCCGTTCCTGGGAGGGTCTGGACAATCCCACTCGATGATTTGTCAGCGGGAATTGTGCCAGCACCATCTGCACGAGCATCTGCCACAGCTTGGGAAGCATCCAGCCCCTTCTTTCCCTGTAATTCCCGCTGTGGATGAGGTGTGAGATTTATCTGAGGGCAGACAAACAGCCCCGGGCACGCTGTGACCTGCCAGGAGATATCCACACCCCGGAGAGGGAAAATAACAAATCAATCGAGCAGAAAGCAGCTTTGATCTGCTTCAGACACTCGTGTGTCACTCCTGACATCACCTCCTTGGAGGAGTTTGCATGGGAAAGAGCCCTGTGACAGGAAGGAGGGGAGGGAATGGAGGAGACCTGGCTGTTTGAGGGGAGTTGGGATTCCATCTGGGCTTCCCCCAGCTCCCCGCACGGGCACAGCATCCACAGGTTTCCAGGCAACCCAGAGCTCTGCAAAATGAAGGTGCAACAGCCTTTGGCAGCATGAACACCGGAAAACTGGGACCAAGCCAGAGGGTGCAGGGCTGAGCCCCTGGGAGCCCTGACCAGCCAAAAACCCTGAGCCAGCCCAGTTTATCAGCACAGCTTGGGAATTAATCCGAGACCAAACACAGCTCACAGAGGGCAAAATATCAGGAATGTTTGTCCGTTCTCAGTCCCAAGCTTTTCTGGGAGGTGATTTCCTCCCATCACTGGATGTGCCAGGACCTGCACAGTTCCATCCCCAGGGGCTGCAGCCCCCAGCAGGATCCAGCTTTGCTGGAGATCCCAGCCACTGACAGTTCAGTGGATCCTGTCAGGGATGAGCCTTCCCACAGCTGCTGCAGCTGGAACAGCCCTGGAAACATCACTGGGAATATTCCCTGGGCAGGGCACGACCTGAGCACTCCCTGCTTAGGCCCTGGTGGCAGAGAACGAAAGGGGAATGGTTTTAAACTACAAGATCAATTTAGATTAGAGAGACGAAGTTTTTTACAGTGAGGCTGGTTAAACACTGGCACAGGGTGCCCAGAGAAGCTGTGGCTGTCCCTGGACCCCTGGCAGTGCCCAAGGCCAGGCTGGATGAGGCTTGGAGCAGCCTGGGACAGTGGGAGCTGTCCCTGCCAGGCAGGGGTGGAATGGGATGGTTTTTAAGGTCCCTCCCAACACAAACCCTAACAGGATTCCAAGAGTGGGTTCCTGCAGTACCTGGTTCCTTCAGTTTTGGGGCTGAAGCTGCTGGACAAAGGGGTTGTTCCTGACACCAGATTTAGGGCTCCCTCAGCCTCAACACCAAAGCTTTTCCTTGCCCCTTCTCCCCAGGACTAACCCAGGCCCACCTCTCCCTCCTGGCACAGCTGGATCTGTGGTTCTTACAGGAACACCACGGATTTGTTTCCATTTCCAAGCAGGTTTGTTTCCTCCCTTTGCCTCGCACTCCAGGAGCAGACAGGCTGCTCCCAAGGCCCTGGATTACCTGGGAAGCCATTCCCAGCTGCAGGGGCTGAGTCACCAGCCCAGAGAACAGGGTCCCAGCCTTCCTGGGAGCACATTCATGCCAGGCAGGTGGATGCTGAGGCTGCTGAGTGCAGTTGCTGCAGCAGCCAGAGGCAGGAACAGGCCAGGCTGTGCATCTGTTACAGGAATTCTCCGTTTCCTTTACAAAAATCCCACTTTCTCTGTAGTTTTCAGCTTTCCTAGGGCTAAGTTGCTTTAACCCCACAGCCAGGCTTCCCATCTTCTTCCCGAGGCCATCAGGGAGCAGCTCTGCTCACAAACACTCTTTCTACCCCTGCTGAGCATCCTGTGCCCCCAGCACCCTCCTACCTCCATCCTGGACCCCAAAACAGAGCTCACAGCCCAGCTGGGCTCGCCCTGTGCTCTCCTTGTCCATCCCACTGCCCACGGAGCACATCCAGCATCCCAAACCAACATCTTTGCTATTCACCCTCTGCCCAGACACCTCCAGAATGGCTATTTCAGCACTGGAATGGAGATTCCTGGAGGTCAACCGCAGCTGCCAAATCCAGCTTGGTCCTAAAAGCAGCACAGGAATCTTCCCAGGCATGCCAGTGCCAGGGAGACTTGTGCAGGGTCAGGGAGCAAAGCTGGTGTGGGGAGCTGGGGCACCCCAGGACAGGCAGTGCCTGGTGAACAGGCACAGATTCCAAGGGGGAACACCCCAGGCAGAGCCAGCCCCCAGGGAGATGCTCCACAGGCAAGGACAGCCAGGAATCAGCTCCAGAGCCCTCACGGAGCACAGGCAGTGGTGAAGGGAAGCACAGGCAGAAGCTGCTGTGGAAACCAGGCTGCAGTGCAGGTGTGAAGTCCAACCAAGGGACAGAGACCAAAAGTACCTGGAGATAAATTCCATCCAGGAGGCAAAGATCCCCCACCACAGCTCAGGACAGGGCTGAGGGCACAGGGCTGAGCTTAAATGGGGCTCCTGGGATGAGGTGGGGGTCCCAGGTGAGGCTGGTCGGGGAGTCCAGCCCTGAGTGCTCTCAGGAATTGGATGGGTTTCAATAGTGACTCTCCACCATCCCATCCCATCCCATCCCATCCCATCCCATCCCATCCCATCCCATCCCATCCCATCCCATCCCATCCCATCCCATCCC
>VZTJ01001266.1:100197-118541 GCA_013397795.1 Orthonyx spaldingii
TCCCGTCCCATCCCATCCCATCCCATCCCAAGGTGTTCCCTGAGGGACACCCCAGTTGCAGACACACAAAAGTGACCACCCATGCTCTCCTCTGGCTGGTTTGAATGTGTGAAGCTTCTACTGAGCTTTATATTCTCCCCAAATGAGGGAAATGAGGGAAAATTGTATTAAACAACCAGAAATTGGAGCCTTGGAGAGCTCACAGCAGGGTCTGTCAGGCTGAGTCACTTCCCCTGCATGTGGCACTGGTTGAAACCTGAAATAACAAACCCAGGGGACAAGCCCAGGGGACAGCCCTGGCTGGGGAATGGAGCCCATGAGCTCATGGGCCTTTCCTCCCTCTGACTCCTGAGAGTCTGATGGGAATGTCCTGCCAGGACTCTGCTCAGGATCACTCCAAACTCTGGATCAGAGTGGCTCAGACATCACAGCTGGGGTTTAATCAGGAAGGCTCCCTGCACTGAGTGATGGAAAAAGGGCTCTGTCCCAGGGCCAGGCTTTCCTGGCACCTCAGCCCAGTGCCACCAGCACCCAGCACAGCCCTCCCAACACAGCGGGGCTCCTCCACTCCCCCCACCATCCCACAGCCCAGCACCCTTCGCCTCTGCAAAAATGCTGGAGGTTGTGCCTGACTTCTTCTGGAGTGAGGGCAGCAAAAATGGCAACTTCCCACTTGTCTGGAATTTCCTGGTGGCTCTGCACGTTGGGTGGACAAGGTCAAGAATACCTTGACACAAAGATTTTTGTAGGCAGCTCTTCCTGCTGCTCCTTCCAGCCCAGAATTTCTCATCATGCCCACGGCAGCCACCCGTGTCACTGCCAGTGCCACATCCATTTCCCACCGTTCCCATTTCCCTCCTCATCCCACCACTGCTGTCCCAGGGCACCTCCAGAAGGCACCCGAGGTGAGCTCTAAGCTGGGCACACACAGCTCCCAGGGCTGGTTATGCAACAGGATTTCAACCTCCTCCTCCCTGCTCCGGAGAGCAGCGATAATTTGGGTTTGACCCTGTGGCTGCAAGTCCAGAGGGGACAGAGCCAAAGCAGGAAGAAAAGGAACAAGGACATTTCCCACGGAGGACACCGGACCTATTATGGCAGAGTGAATGCAGCCACCCACCCACAGAGAGGACAGCAGATTCCAGGGAAGCGAAACCTTTTCGGAAGAAAGAGCTCGGCTGCACGCATTGTGTGGACAGGAAAAACGGGAGCACAGGTTCTCCTGGAGCTCATTACCCGGGGCTGCAGCTGTGCTGCCGCTCCCGTGCGCCCGCCCAGCTCTGCGGGGTGGGGATGGGGCTCCTGGGGACAAAGCCTGGGCAGGAGGAAGGGCTGCTGGAAGGCAGGATGACCCCGAGTAAGGATATGCTGGCTGCAGGGAAAAACAGGGCAAGTGGCAGAGAAAGAAGAGAGCTTTGGGAGCAGGGAAGAGTTTCAGAGCTGCTAAATCCACAGGAGTGTGGAAGGGACAGCTCAGCCTTCAGCTTCATCCTCCTCAGGGCAAATCCCAACTCTCCAAGCTGTGAGACGGCATAAAAATCTCATCCCGTTAACTGAGGGGGAGAGAATGTGTCTGAGAGATTGACCCCTGCCCTTGTGGGGACGTGGAGAGGGTCTGGAGCATGGAGCAAATCGAGGTCCTGGAGGATGAGAAAGGAAACCTTTCTGAAGGAGCGTTGGGAAGGGCTGGGAGGAAGGCTCACAAGGGCCAGCTCCTCTGCAGGGTTTGGTGGCCTGGCTTGGTTTGGGGTTTTTTGATAGGAAACCAAAAAAGAAGCAATTTCCAACCTTCCCAAGGCGTGCTGAGGGATCACAGAATCATGACATGGTTTGGGTTGGAAGGGGCCTCTAAAGGTCATCTCATCCAACCCCACAGACTCCTCAGAGCTCCTCATCCATCTCCTTCCTGAGCAACCACCAGAGTTATCCCCACGCAGAGCTCCTGGTGCTCAGGGAGGTGCTCTGGTGCCACCCCAGCCTTGCCCAGCCCTCACCCCCATGCATTTTCCACCCCCTGTTCTCCACTTTTCCCCTCCAGATCCTCCTTCCTCTGCTCTGTGCACTCATCTCCTGTCCCCTCCTGGAGCACTGACAGCAAATGCTCCTGGGCTGAGCTCAAACCTCCCCTTATCTCAAGTCAAACACCACAGAAATTGGCCTCGCAGCAATTAAATTAATTCCTGAATTACAGGGAGTCAGCATTGGAATTGGAGTACAAGGCCTATCCAGCAGATTCTGTGGGATTCATTTAAAAATAACTCAAAACATCCCAATAAAACTCGTGTGACACTGAGTGGGGACAAGTGCCATAAACATTGGCCCTCGCTGTCGCTCGTAAATAAACTTCTCTTTATTGCTCCATTGTCAAAGTAAATGAACAGCAAATTCTCCCACTCCAGGGGCTTCTTTCCAGCACCAGCTTTCCAAGAGCCTCCCTCTCTGTGGTTTTGTTTTATAGGGTTGGAAGACAAACAGAAATAAACACCAAAGCCAGGAAGGGATGATCCCAAAAACCTGCTGTGGGTGGGATGGACACCCCAGGCTGGGAAGAACACGCAGCCAGGGTTTGTAGCCCTGATTCTCATCATCTTCTTGTTCTGATCACTGAATCCCAGAATTGTTTAGGTTGGAAAAGACTTCTGTGATCATCGAGTCCAACCTGTGCCTGGTGCCCACCTGGGCCTTCCATGGACACCTCCAGGAATGGGGACTCCAAACCTCCCTGGGCAGTCCCTGCCAATGTTTAGCAGCGTTTTCCATGGGGAAATTCCTGCTGATGTCCAACCTGACCCTCCCTTGGCACAGCCTGAGGCTGTTTCCTCTCGTCTTGGAGAGCACAGGAATGTGGGTGTGCACAGACACCCCCAAAACTCCCAGAAATTGTCTGGATTTGAAAGACTCCGAGGTCAGCACCACCAGGATGTGATTTCATTCCCTAATCCAGCAGATCTGACTGGCAGGAGCCCTCAGCGGAGCCAGTGACGCTCAGAGCCACCTCCAGATGAGCCAGAGATATCCCAGTTGCATCTTCCCAGAGCTCCCCCTTCCCGGTGCTCAGAACTCTGCCTGCTCCGCTCCTGACATCCAGACGTGGCAATCCCAACCCTCTCTCTCCACTCCTGACATCCAGGCCTGGCAATCCCAGCCCTTTCTCTGCTCCTGACATCCAGACCTGGCAATCCCAGCTCTCTCTCTCCACTCCTGACATTCCAGGTGTGGCAATCCCAACTCTCTCTCTCCAGTCCTGTCATCCAGGCCTGGCAATCCCAAGTCTCTCTCTCCAATCCTGACATCCAGGCTCAGCAATCCCAGCCCTCTCTCTCTGCTCCTGACATCCAGGCCTGGCAATCCCAGCTCTCTCTCTCCAATCCTGACATCCAGACCTGGCAATCCCAGCCCTCTCCACTCCTGACATTCCAGGCCTGGCAATCCCAGCTCTCTCTCTCCAATCCTGACATCCAGGCTCAGCAATCCCAGCCCTCTCTCTCTGCTCCTGACATCCAGACCTGGCAATCCCAACTTTCTCTCTCCAACACTCTCTCTCTCCAATCCTGACATCCAGACCTGGCAATCCCAGCCCTCTCTCTCTGCTCCTGACATCCAGACCTGGCAATCCCAGCACTCTATCCTCTCCTGACATCCAGGCCTGGCAATCCCAGCCCTCTCTCTCCATGGATTCATGACAAACACGTTTTATCAGCCTCCCTGCAGTGGCCCAGCAGACAAACTGCCCGGGGGCAGGCGAGGGAGTCAGACAGCTCCGCTTTCCAGGCTTGATAAGAGCCTGACTTCAGCCAGGCAGAAATCAGAGAATGCCCTGGAAAGGTCTGGCTCAGGTCCTGTGGCTGAGGAAACACCGAGCTGTTATCACATCCCGGCAGGAGAAGCTGGAGCTGGGCAGAAATCCTACCTGGAATTTCCTGTGCCCTTGGCCTCGTGCCCCCAGCCCCATCACACACAGAGCTGCCAATTCCCACTCAGGCCTGTTTGGACTCGGACAAATTTAAGTTTAGGGGACATAAAAGATCAGAGAAGTGAGCTGAGGGGATTTAAGAACAAACTGTGGTGAGCAGGACCCCAGAGTTTGTGATGGGAGATCCAGACACCCCTCGGGGGGTAGGATGGCAGGATTTAAACTCGGGTTTCCTGCCAGCCTGCAGAGAGAACCTGGAAAACATCACTGTGGGGTGATCAGTGGGCCCAAAGGCAGAGAGCTGGGCCCTTCCCTGAGCTGGCTCTCGGGGAAAAGAGCTTGAGGCCCAAGGCCAGGGGAGGGGACCTGCAGGGGACAGGGGCTGGTGGGAGGCTGCCAGGGCCGTGCCAGCGGGCACAGAGCCAGTGCCCAGTGCCCGGCCGTGTCTGGGCTCCAGGGCATGGTCTGCTGCCTGCCCAGCAGCGATGGCACCTCATAGGAGCTTTGGGAAGCTCCAGGCCCCGACTGCTGGCAGGGAAAGAAAGGCAGCTCCTGGCTGATCCTCTTGGGAGTGTGGGGTTTATTCCAGCACAGTCCCTGCTCTAGCTCTGTCTGAGCCCATCCCAGCTCAGGGACACCCCTCCTTCACCCTGCCACTCCTCAGCCAGGAGAACTGTCCCTCTCAAGGGTGGCCACGGGGCAGTGCAGGGTTGATTTGAGCTAAAATGCAGCCACTTCACGCTGCAATCTCCACTTTGGGCACACTGAGGAGGAACAAGGCCCCGTGCTGAGGGACAGGGGACAGACGGACGCTGCTCCTGGGAGCCCGTGGGGGAGCTGGGCCTGCCTGAGCTGAGCTTTGCACCTACAAGTGCCTCCCCCAGCTCCTGTCACTCGGGTGTGACCAATTCTCACCCAAAATGAGCACCAGGGAACTTCGTTAGAGGGGAAGTTTTGACCAGGAGAGCGAAGCCCCCAGCGCCTCGCAGGGATCCAGCTCTGCTTCCTTTGCTTCAGGAGCTGCTGTTCCAAGGGTCAGCGCTCAGGCTCTGACCTGGGGGTAAAATTCCGGATCTGGGTCAGTGTCTGGAGGTTGCATTTGGCTACTGGGCATCATTTGCCCCGGGGGATGTGCAGTAACAGAGCAGCAGGGAGAGGAGGAAGGAGCAGAGCCTCATCCCAGCAGCAGCCCCGACCTTCCCCTCCTGCTCACTCCAGCACAGCTCCCAAGAATAAAAAAATGAAAAAATTAAAAATGAGTGTTTCCCAGCCTAACAAGCTGCCACTTCACAGCCAAACAGTGCTTAGATTTTCACCCCAGGCAAAACATGTGCACATTTGTGATTCATTCCCCAGCGGCAGCTGCCAGGTTTCTGTACAAACGACGGAATTGTTGCGGTTTCAACCTTGACTCAACTCCCAAATGCTCCTCCGAGCTCCTCTGACACAGCTCCTCACCTCCCACCTCTGGTATTTTTACACCCAAATCATCTTTGGGTGCCTGGGAGCCTTCAGTTTCTCTGACGAGCTGCTCCAAGCCAGGAGCTGCTGCTTCCCCGGGTGTGGGAGTCACTGAGAGCCCCAACCAAAAGATTTCTTCTTGTAAACTGCTCTCACCAGCTCAGGTCAAGCTCAGGAACCACAGCTCGGGAGCCTCCAGGCAAATAAACATAAACCAGGATTTTACTCATGTGCAGAGAAGCTGCCAAACCCCAAAAACGGTGCTGGAGGCACCACTTTGCCAAACCCCAGGAGGGGCTGAGCCCTCTGGAGCTCCCTGGGCCGGATCCTGGGCTGAGGAGGCTCCACAATGGGAAACGTGGATGAGGATGAGCATGGATGGGGCTGAAGAAGCTTCCAGCAACTTCCAGCGTGGCTGAGATCCCAAGGAGGACACGCTCAGCATGTGGGCATGGGCCACCCTTTATGCAGAAGCTGGATGTGGACATCTCCATCCCTTTTTTTCCTCTCCAGGGTTCAAAATCCTCGTTCCCCCTGAAAAAATTCCTACCCCAAGCCTGGCTCATGCCCATTCCTGTATTTTCTGCTTTGAAGGCTGCACCAGAGCATCCCACTCACCAATAACGACTTCCCAGCTCAAATTAATTTTCCTTTCTCTCCATTGCTTCACCAACCTAGAGAATTTCCCAGAGTTTTTGATGCAGTAGAATCCAGAGGAAAATCTCTTTTTTTTCCCCTCAAAACTCCTGTTTTTGAGCCTGGATTATTCATCACAAGTGAAGCTGAGAAGGGCCCAGGTCAGACACGCTCCCCCATCCCGCTGCCTCTGCACAGGGAATTGTGTGGATTTGGGGAGAGCCCCAGACAGAGCTGAAAAGTCTTGTTTGAACAGCAGGGATGTCTCTGCCTTGCAAAAAAAAAAAAATAATAAAAAAAAAAAATCTGCTTTTCATTCCTCCCTCTACCTTTGAGCGGGGGAAAACATTTGTTAGTGATTCATCACTTCCCTGAACAGCACAGACTGAGAAAAGCATGGACTGGGGATGTGGGGGAGCTCTCAGGGTTAAAGGGAATTGCTGGAAAGAAATCAGTGTCAAACAGAAAACTTTCCCAATATTTGAGCTAAAAAAAAAAAAAGAAAAGAAAAAAAAGGAAAATGAGTCAGTTTGAGTCAGCCCAGAAATGAAAGGTTCCACCTCTGTGGATGAGCTGCCTCTTTCTTGTTTCCTTTTATTCAGTGCAGGTTCACTTCAATTAACTGAAACTGTTTGAAACTGAAAACTCGGTGTTATTTTTAACCCCCTGAGATGACAGGACTTTTCCACCCTCCCCCAGTAAACCACTTTTTTTTTTTTTAATCACAAACCCCAGGAAATCCAGAAGTTTTAACAGGTTTGAGTTTCACTCCCACTTCCTGATGGGAAACCTTCCACCTGATCAGACCCAGTTCCACCAGCCCTGCTGCAGCCTCCACCAAGCCCAGACTCCTGAGCCCACCCTCCCTCAATTCCCTGTTCTCCACCTGGAAGCAGCCGACCTGAGGAGCATTCCCACGCACAGAATTCCTCTATTCCACATCTTCTGTTCCACTGCCTCAGAATCCTCTGGAGTCTCTCATGTCTGACAACTTCTCCAGCCAAGATTTTGCTGCATCTCCATTCCACCTCATTTTCACAAGCCACTTCCAGAACAAAAAACCCTGGAGCAGTGAAGAGGACCCCTGGAATTCCCACCTTTATGGGTTGGAAAACACCAGGACATCACCTACAACCCACCCTGGAATCCCTCCAGGTTTAAGTGCATTTTCTTCTTAAAAAGAAGAAAAGCCAAATCCATGAATGAACCATCCTGACTGGAAAAGAAGGACTTCCTAAACTAAAACATCACATTGTCCCCTCAAAGTGCCAGGAATTATTTTTTAAGCCATATCCTGTATCCAGTGTCACAGTGGGAGAGATCCTCCTGGTGGAAGGTTTCAAGGTTTCTCTTTCCAAGACATTAAAACATTCCCAGCTGCTGAAAAGCAATCCTGGCCACCTGGAGTTGCATCTCTGTGCCAGGAAGGAAGAGAGCCATGCCAAATTGTGGATCAGGGGGGTTTCCCTGGGTCCTGGGAGTGATGCGCCAAAGGAGCTGGGATTTGTGAGCTCTGAGCTGCCCAGACCCCCAGCAACCCCACCCTGGGCATCCCTGGGGCGGTGTCCAAACGCTCCTGGAGCTCTGGCAGCCTCGGGGCCGGGACCATTCCCTGGGGAGCCTGGGCAGTGCCCAGCACCCTCTGGGGGAAGAACCTTTCCTGATCTCCAGCCTGGCCCTGCCCTGGCCCAGCTCCAGCCGTTCCTGGCTCCTGTTCCTGGTCAGGCAGGAAAAGCTTTCCTGCTGGGATCTGCAGATCTGCAGGAGCTGGAGTGGAGGTGGCACCTCCAGGCCCCTCCCAGGCTCCCTGTGGGACCAGCAAAGCTCTGTCCCATGGAGAGCCGGTGACAATGTCCAGCATCCACACCTTGGAAAGGCACCTCCTGTTCCCTCACCTTGGGCTCCACCACTTTTCCTGCCAGGAACGTGCCAGGGAAGCCCAGATGTCCCCAGAAGGGATGTGAGGGGCAGGCACAAACACCAGAGCATGAGACAGCACGGACTGCAGCGAGCGTGGCCCCAAGGAAGGAGAGGATGGAAGAACTGGGATCCCACTGGATACAGATTCCCAAAACCCCTCTGCACATCTCACTTGGGAGCTCTCAGACATGGACAAGCCCCTGCTGCTGCACAGCTCTGCTCCTCTGGGCCCTCCCGAAAATATCCCTAAGAAATGAAGGACTGCAACGCTCCAACCCTCCCTGAGAGCCTGGAGTGCTGCAGACACCGCGGGGTGGCTGCTCCTGCTCCCACACCTGCATCTCCCGAGGGCAGAAAACCTCGCTTTCCTGTCTAACTCCAGCAATTCCTGCAGGATTCATCCAGCCAGCAGCGAGCAGCTCTCGCAGGGCTCCTCCAAACCCACCGGGCTGAGTTTGTTTTGCAGTCATCAGATTAAATGTGCTGGAGATTGCTGCAGCAGCTCTCCCGCTGGGCTGGAGCAGGGTTTCCAGCCTTTCCAGCACACTCCAGTGCTCTGGGAGCAGCAGGACCACGTGAAGGAATGACTTTGCTCCTTTTCTCCTGGTTTGGAAGTGAAGCAAACAAAGAAAAATAATATAAAAAGTGGAGTTGGCTGGAACTGCTGTGCTATTCCCATCAAACCTGCAGCAAAAGAAATACTCCAAGGAATCAGCTCAGCCCTAAATATTTAATTCTATTAATTCACTGTAAAATCTGAAAAAAACAAGGTTAAATCTCCAACCTGTGAAGCCATGGGGCTGTTCCCTCCCTGCCACAGCCAGAGACCAGGACTCTGCTGCAGGGCGTGCGACAGCCAGGCTCAAACACCTCTTCTCCCTAAAATATTTGCTTCCTGCATTTCCAGAGCTTGTCCCATCCTCCTGAGCCCAACCCTTCCCCCAGCCCTGCCCAGGCCACCACTAAGCCGTGTCCCCAAGTGCCACACACACTTTAAGTGCCACAGCTTTAAATCCTCCAGGGACGGGGACTCCACCACTGCCCTGGGCAGCCTGGGCTTGAAAACCCTTCCCATGAAAGAATTTTTCCTCATATCCAAACTAAACCTGTCCTGGTGCAATTCGAGGCCGTTTCCTTTTGTCCTATCAAGAAAGAGCAAGGGAAAGTTTCTTTTCTAGGGAAAACCACGGGGAAGGAAATGAGATTTCCAGTCCTGGGCGAGGGCCAGGCAGCCCCATGTGATGGTGTTTGGCAGCAAAATGCGGATCATGATGAGGACAAAGCCCAGCTCGGGTGTGGGGGATCCTGAGGAGTTACAGGTGAGGCTTTGCTCTGTCCCACTGCAGAAGGAGCTCAAAAACCAAGGAATTCAGGGCAAGGTTTCAAACACTACATCAGCCATCAGTCATCTCCTGATTCCTGCACCCTGCTTGGAGCCAGAAGCTCTGGGATGTCTTGGAGATGACAACTGTTGATGTTAAGGCTTAAAAAAAAATCCACCTCCTCTCCTCCAGGCTTAACCCACTTTTAGGTGTGAGCTGAGAGAAATCCGCTCATTTATCCAAGCAGAGAAACGTTTATCCTCATGCTGTGGTAATTCCTGTCCCTTGCTTCCTGGCACTCAGCTCTCCTGTCTGGGCAGGGGTGAAAAGCAGCAGCAAACAGGGAATCCTGGAACTGTTCAGGCTGGAGAAGCCCTCTAAAGTCACTGAGTCCAACTGTTCCCACAGCACTGCCAAGGCTGCCACCGACCCACGTCCCCGAGTGCCACAGCCACATTCAGGCTTTTAAAACCCTCCAGGAATGGGGACACCTCCCTGGGCAGCCCCTTCCAATGTTTAACAACATTTTCCATGGATAAATTCCTACTGATGTCCACCCTGCCCGTCCCCTGGCCCAGCCTGAAGCCGTTCCCTCTCCTCCTGTCCCTGTGCCCTGGGAGCAGAGCCCGACCCCCCCGGCTGCCCCCTCCTGTCAGGGAGTTGTGCAGAGCCACAAGGGCCCCCTGAGCCTCCTTTTCTCCAGGCTGAGCCCCTTTCCAGCTCCCTCAGCCGCTCCTGGGGCTCCAGCCCCTTCCCAGCTCCGTTCCCTGCCCTGGACATGCTCCAGCCCCTCAAGGTCCCTCTTGAAGCCAAGAGTCCAAAACTGACCCCCGGCCCTCTCTGGCTCAGCTGAGGGCTCCTGCCAGTCGGATCTGCAGGATTAGGGAATCAGGCAGGTGAGGGAAAACACACCCTGATTTTGTGAATAAAATAGCAGCTGGTTTAGAATCCCAGGATCTTTGAGGCTGGAAAAGATCTCCAAGGCCGCCGAGTCCAACCTGTGACTGATCCCAGCTTGTCCTCAGAGCTCTGAGTGCCACGTCCAGGCCTTTCTGGGACACCTCCAGGGATGGGGACTCCAAACCTCCCTGGGCAGCCCCTGCCAAGGCCTGACCCCCCTTTCCATGGGGAAATTCCTGCTGATGTCCACCCTGCTCCTCCCCTGGCCCAGCCTGAGGCCGTTCCCTCTCCTCCTGTCCCTGTGCCCTGGGAGCAGAGCCCGACCCCCCCGGCTGCCCCCTCCTGTCAGGGAGTTGTGCAGAGCCACAAGGGCCCCCTGAGCCTCCTTTTCTCCAGGCTGAGCCCCTTCCCAGCTCCCTCAGCCGCTCCTGGTGCTCCAGCCCCTTCCCAGCTTTATTGCCCTTCCCTGAGGAGCAGTAATTCCCAGGATGGGTCATTCCTGGCTGGCTCAAGCCCCCTTGGAGCAGGGAGAAGGGGGTGAGGACAGCCCCATGCTGGCCCTGCACATCAGCCAGGTTCTGGCTGCTTTATCTTTATCTTTATCAGCCCATTCATCTCGGCTACTTCCAGCCCTATTCTGTTTCCAATCAGCGTCCCCGACCCACTCAGGCCTGTGGGAATTCCAGTAAAAGCCTGGAAGGGATATAAAAATGAAACAAAAACACATTCAGGGAGATGAAAGCTGGGAGCAGGCTGTGAAAAGGAGCAGGGTTCATGTTCTCACATCTCGCTGGGAGCACAGGGCCTGGCGGAGGCCGAGCCTGGGGAAGGGGCTCCCCACAGCCAGGTTTGGGTGCAGGAACTCTCCCCGTGCTCAGGGAGATCTGTGGGTGCCCCACAGGTGCTCTCCAGGCCCAGGGCTCCTCCAGAGGCCACAGCAGCTCTGTCCCCACCCCTGAGTCACAGCCACGGCTGGGAGGGAGCCCAGGGTCATTAAAGAGTCCCAAGCCAGGAGCAAATGTTAATTAGGATTGTGAGGAGTTCCTTGGAAATCAGCTGGGCCGTGCTTGAAAGTGTGCAGTGAGCAGCTCCACGTGTCCAACCTCCTTCAGAGAGGAGGGATGAAAGGATAAAGAAATAAAAAATCACCAACAGTGGGCAGAGCAGCAAGGGAGGTGATTGTGCCCTTCTCATGAGACCCCATCTATTCCAGGGGTTCCCCTCTGGGGTCCCCAGCACAGGAAGGACCTGGAGCTGCTGGAGAGAGTCCAGAGGAGGCCACGGAGCTGCTCCAAGGGCTGGAGCCAGGCTGGGAGAGCTGGGAATGCTCACCTGGAGCAGAGGAGGCTCCAGGGAGAGCTCAGAGCCCTTCCAGGGCTGAAAGGGGCTCCAGAAGAGCTGGAGAGGGACTGGGGACAAGGGATGGAGGAACAGGACACAGGGAATGGCTTCCCAGTGCCAGAGGGCACAGATGGATGGGATATTGGGAAGGAATTGTTCCCTGGGAGGGGGGGAGGGGCTGGGACGGAATTCCCAGAGAAGCTGTGGCTGCCCCTGGATCCCTGGCAGTGCCCAAGGCCAGGCTGGACACTGGGGCTTGGAGCAGCCTGGGACAGTGGAAGGTGTCCCTGCCCATGGCAGGGGTGGGATGAAATGGGATTTAAGGTCCCTCTCCACCCAAACCATTCCAGGATTCCATGAAAAAGCCTTCCTTGGATGAACATTGATCCAACCCCTACCAGGCTGCAGCAGAGACGTGTTCACAACCTGCTCCTGCAAACTGTTTCTGAAGGGGGAAAATAAACAGGACAAATTACAAATAACAACACCCAAGTTGTTTTAATCAGGCTCAGAAGTCACTGCGGGGTGAGTTCCCAGCCATGCCCACACTGCAGAGCAGCCCCGGGCTGCACAGGCACCTTCGTGGTGAGGAGAAACCACAAGTGCTGGGGAGGCTGTTTCAAGTTCTCCACCATGGACAGGATCCTCTGGACTGAAAATCCCAGCCCAGTCCAGGATGAAAACCACGGAGCCCCTCAGGGCGGGCACGGTGGGGGCCGTGGAGCTGCTGCCCTGCGGATCCGCTTTGGGCAGCACTCCCCACCTGCTGATGAACACAAAGCCTTAATGCTCCGGCTGCTGGGCTCATTAACAGCCCTAAATGTCTCTTTAATTAAACTTCCTGAGCCTCACAGCCACGGAGAAAAGCAAGGAAAACCTGACTGCTCGTGGTTCAAGCACACAAAGCTGAACGCGCAGGTTCAGAAGCGATTCTTATGTATTCTTTTAAAACTTTAAAAAAATTTTTTAGCTTTTTTTCCAAGCCAGGAGTTCATGATCCCATTTGGAAAACCATCCAGCCCCTCTCCATGCTCAGGAGGGTGCCAGAGCCCATCCACCACATCCCAGCCCTGACGAAAGCTTCCATCTCCCCATAATCCCAAGACCAGGTTGGTCTGGCCAGTGCCCATCCCAGTCCCTGCTCGCTCCTGCCCAACCCCAGATTTTCTCCCTGGCAGTAGCACCACACCCATGGATGGTCCCACAGATGCCAGACAGGGAATTCACACCCATCCTAGAGAGAAACTCATCAGCTTCCTCCCCAGAGACACCTCCAGAGAGGTTCTGGGTGAGGAACAGCCCCAGGGAGACCCTTCCCAGCTCACAGGAATTGCTGAGATCCAGCTCCATCCTCCCCCTGCCCCAAGCCCTGTCACTGTGTCACCCTTGGCCATGGGAAACATCTCAAGGACCTCTTGTCTCTCTGGATGACCCCGGAATCAGCCGTGGAGAAGGAGGAACCTCTTTTCCCCTTCCTGCAGGGCCAGGAGAGGACCCTGGCAATGAGGCCTCTGAGTGTCCTTGTGTTGGTCCGAGACCCAGCCCAGGGAACGTCCCGGCTGCCGCAGGCACCAGGAGGGGATTCACCAGAACCCGAAGGTTTCCTCACCAAAATGTCCCCTAACAAGCACTCCTGGAAGCCAGGAGTGCCCAGGAGGCAAGAGGGGATCAGGCTGGAGCCATCCCGGATCACTCAAACTTCCAGCACAGCCCCCAAACCCTTCCACCGGAAGGTTTCATTCATTTCCTCAGCAATGAAAGGAGCAGGGGCGCTTGGGGGTGGCTCTGAGAGGTGTCCCCGTCACCACAGCAAGGGGACACACCCCAAAGGGAGCCCGGCGAGCCCCCCGAGCCTGGGGGATGTCCCAGCAGCTCCGGCAGCCCTGGGCAGCACGTGCCTGCCAGATGCTCCCGTTCTGCGGGAGGGGAGGGGACATTCGGGTTCGGGGTCACCGGCGGTGCCTGACTCGGCTCGTGGAGAAGGGGCCGTGCAGGGGGAGAGGGAGCCGGGAGGAAATACCAGCCTGGGTGAGGAAAAGCCATCCCGGGTGGATTCCCGGTCACGTTTGCACACGTCTGGCTCGGGAGAGGCAGGAAGCCGCGAGGGATGGGGGTCGCCCCGCTGAAGGGAGGAGGCAGAGCAGCCCCACAGGCGGGATGCTCCTTCCTGCATCCCTGTCACGCCTTGGAGAGCTGCGAACGCCCGCTTCGGGCTCAGCCTCCAGCGCTCAGCGCTCCCCCTCCGCTCCTTCCCTGCTTTGCGAGGGTGAAACGCTGCGCTGGGAGCTGCAATTCCCACATCTGACAAAGTCGGCAGCTCCCTCCGTGCCCTGGCACCTCCTGGAGCGTGTCAGCCCCGTCTCCCCCTGCCCATCCCGGGATCAGTTGGCTCCTTGCCCTCGGCAGGGGGAAGCTGCAGCCTCTGACGTAACCCCAGACCCTTCTCCCCAAGGCTGAGACCGAGTCAAACAAAACCAGACTCGGCAAATCTCAGCACCCAGACACAAAGGAGCAGCTCTGGAACTGCCGCTCCTGGCCCCACAGGCACAGAGTGCAGCCAGCTCCAGGTCCCTGGCTCGGGATGGAGCTGCCCAGGGCAGCTGCACCTTCTCCACGAGTCTCTCCCACGGTGATGATGCCCTGACAATGCCTCTGAAACACCTCCTGCCCCTCCTGCCACTGCACAAACACTCTTGCAATATCCCAACAGCCACAACACTGGATTTTTTTAGCAGCCCAGCTCTTCCAGAGAGCAGCAGGAACCACACCAGTCACACCAGTTAGTGCTGCTGGAGCACAGTCGTGCCCTGCCCACCGAGAGCCACGACCACCTGGGACATTTAAGACAGAAAAATATCAAATCTAAATCATCAAACCACGAGAACCACAAATATGACATCTAAGCACTGCCTCCTACAGCTGTGCCTGGGATAAGCAGCCAGGAACAGCATTTTTCCTGCTTTAGGTGAATTTTGGGTCACTTTTTCTCAATCAACACTCAAAAACTGGTGATAGAACGGTCACTGAGTGTGGGATCTGCTCCTGTCCATGCATTTTAAAGACAGAAAAAAAACCCACTGTGATCTGGCACAGAGAAGCTGTGGCTGCCCCATCCCTGGCAGTGCCCAAGGCCAGGCTGGATGGGGTTGGAGCCACCTGGGACAGTGGAAGGTGTCCCTGCCCATGGCTGGGGGTGGAATGGGATGAGCTTTAAGGTCCTTTCCAACCCAAACCAGTCTGGAATTCCATGATTCTGTGATGTGGTGTCCTGCAGAGAACAGGCCGAAGATGATCTCCAGCTCAATTCCTGCTTTAAGACCAACAGTTGTGGCTGGATTTGGAAAAACACCTTTCCCTTTAGGAAAAACATCTCAGCTGGATTTAAAGCCTTGCCAGCAGCTGAAACTCTACCACAAGCCAGCCTTGGGGTAGGCCAGCAGCGAATGAAATAATAAATACATGAAACGTGGGGGTTGTTAGAGCTGACGTGGGAGTCACAATTAAAACCAGCAGAGCTGGGGGAGAAAATTAACAGCACTTTCACTGCAGGAGGTGTGGGGTTTGTAGGATTCCCAAAAGTCTCCTCAGATGGAGAGGAAAACCACAAGTGAGGCATTAGAGAATGAATTAATGTGGATTCAGAGCTCTGCGTGCCCCGGGCAGGAGCCTGAACTCTGCTTTAGGAAGGGGAAGGGGTTGCTCAAAGCCTTTTCAGCAGCTTAAAGGTTTTCCCTGAAAAAGAGGGAACCATCACAGGCCTCTGCATGGTCTGTGATCTTCCAGGACCTGCCCAGCGGGACAGGATGGCTTCTGCTCCCCACAAGTGCACAGGGAGATCCTGGAAACACAGAATATCCTGAGCTGGAGGGACCCACCAGGATCATCCAGTCCCACCCTGCCCAGACCCCAAACAACCCCACCCTGGGCATCCCTGGAGCGGTGCCCAAATGCTCCTGGAACTCTGGCAGCCCCTGGGGGACTTCTAAGTTCTTTAAGTCACCCAAACTCTCCACACCGAGTGTGAACCCTCAGGTTTTCTCTCGTTGTCCCCTTTCTTTGCAGCTCACTTTAACTCCACGCCCCTCGAAATGTCCCCGACCAGGACAAGGGGGAATGTGGCACCGCCTGGCCCTCACATGAATCCCACCCCATCTTTCATTTGCCATCCTCAAAGCTGAAACATTCACAAAGCTCCAGGAATGGGGGAAAAAAAAAAAAAGGAAAATACAAAGAGAAAGCACAGGAGTTGATTAAAAATCTGCTCACACAAAACTCGCTGCCAGAAACTGAGCTCTGACTTCAAAACTCCTCTGCATCTCTAACGACTTTTAATAGCTCTCATTACAGAACATCTCCCTGAGCCCTGCCAAAACAGAGCCCAGCATTTCCACAGCTGTTCCACGGATCCACTCCAGGACTTCAGACAAGGATTAATAAAGCAGCTCTGTCAGACGAGAGGTTCCACTCCTGGGCGCTGCTGCCTTCCGTGGATGGCAGCTCGTTTACCCGGCCCCTTTAATCAGGCATTTCCCACTCCCAGCGGGAGCTGCCGTGGAAAATGTGGCTCAGGAACAAAGGTTCAGCAGCAGGGAAGCAGAGAAAGTGATAAATAAAATTGAACAGAAATGACCTGTCTCGTGTGCTCCTGATCTCCAGTGTAAACACATTTCGTTGTCAATGGAAGAAGGGAAATCAGAGAATGATGGAGTGGTTTGGGTTGGAAGGGATCGTAAAGCTCATCCCATTCCACTCCTCCAGGGACACCTTCCATTGTCCCAGGGTGCTCCAGCCTGGCCTTGGACACTGCCAGGGATCCAGGGGCAGCCACAGCTCCTCTGGGAATTCCATCCCAGCACCTCCCCACCCTCACCTCACAGGGAACAATTCCTTCCCAATATCCCATCCATCCCTGCCCTCTGGCAGTGGGAAGCCATTCCCTGTGTCCTGTCCCTCCATCCCTTGTCCCCAGTCCTTCTCCAGCTCCCCTGGAGCCTCTTTAGGCCCTGGAAGGGGCTCTGAGCTCTTCCTGGAGCCTTCTCTGCTCCAGGTGAGCACCCCCAGCTCTCTCATCCCCGAAAACCCCTCAGCTCTGGGTCCCATGGGGTGCTGTGTCCATGGAAAACATCCCAATAAATCCTCCTCACCCCTCTGGTCTCCAAGCCTGGGATTTCTTCTACTCCCTCCTTGGATTTAGGGACAGGTCACGTCCCCTTCAGCCCATGGTTCCCCAGGAATTCCATCAGTCCCTGCAGGTCTGTGCTGGAGCTGCAGTGGCACAGAGCTGGCACTGCCGGGGTGGCAGGGAGGAACCGGCGCCGTGTGAGACGGAGCAGGCTGGCAGGATCTCAGCCCTGCTCCCAAACACGTCTGGCAGGTTAAAAACGGAAAAAGAGAGGAGCTAAAGGAACCAAATCCCTGCCTGGCTGCGTTTTCCCAGCTCAGACCGCAGCCTGGAGCCCCTGCAGAAGGAGGGGAGGCGTCTGTCTCGCACCGTTCCCTGCTGGACAGATGGAAGCACAGGCAGAGGAGCTCCACAGCCACCCAGGGCCGTGCAGAGAGAGAAACCAGGGATCCCAGCGCTGCCCTGGGCCACAGCCACCCCATCCCAGCCCATCCCACTGCTCCCAGGGCGCTCCCAGCTCCGCAGGCTCTGGATGTTTCCTTTCCCAGCAATCCCCACCGTGGGGTTGGGTTTTGCGTTTATGGAGCCCCTGCTCGAGGCTCTCCAGGGGAGGAGCCCTGGGCACCGCCCGCTCCTTGGCTCTTCCCCAGCCAGACACTCCCAGAATCCCGCAAGGTTTGGGTTGGAACCTCTGGGATCACCCAGTTCCAACCGCACTGTGTCACCTCTGCAGTGACAGCAACCAGGCCTCTCCCCATCCCAAAAACATTCCATCCTCAGGGATACCGGTGAGCTTCTCCCTCCAGAGGAGCTGCTGTGGCAGGTCCCAGGCCTTTCCCTCTCTCCCTTCTCCCCAGGTTTTCCAGCTCCCAGCTGCTGAGAGCATCAGCTCCTGCCTGAGGAGCAGCAGGAGGAGGGATCAGCCCCGTGTCTGTGGGACTGGGGTGCCTTAAGGAGTCTCTGCAATCCATTCCCCACCTCCTCCCATTTCACCGAGTCCTGATGGAAACATTTTATGTCTCATCCAAATGCATGGATTTTAGAGCACATCCATCCTCTGTGAGGGACGAGGTGGATCTGGGGTGGGGACAGGAGGGTGATCAGACCCCAGCCAATCAAAGTTAATTACCTTCCTGCACTTTTCTCTTCCCTTTAAAAAACTTTGAGTGATTTTATAAGACCACCAATATGTTTAAAAAATGAGTTCATTCACACTCTGGTGAAGGTAACAAAACTCATGTGTTTTTTCCCTGGGCTAAATCTGTTTGACCTGTGCCCAACCCCTGGAATTTCCCTGCAGGATCAGAAGGGGATGAACCCCCCAGGGCACACCAGGCACGGTGGCAGCACCTCCCATGCCCAGTGCTGGGTCCCCACCACGAGCAGAGCTCCCAAAAAAACTTAAATGCAGATCATGGAGCCCCTTAAAGCAGGGAAAAGGCTCCATGGACACCCAGAGATCCACAGCACCTCAGGAATGGGCGATATCCCATGGGAAGGTGCTCCAGCCTCACCCAGGGTTCCACTCTTGGAGCAGTATCTCCAAAAAAATATTTTTTTTGTGGCAGGAAGGTTCCTGTGCCATCGAGTGGCAACACCCAGGCTCTGGGTGTTGGGGAGACAAAGTCCCCAAAGTGGGGCCAAGGAGCTGAGAGAGCTGAAGGAGCCATGTGAGGTTTGTCCTTCCCTTCCCTTCCCTTCCCTTCCCTTCCCTTCCCTTCCCTTCCCT
>VZTJ01001266.1:126271-152904 GCA_013397795.1 Orthonyx spaldingii
CCGCGGGGTGACGGACGGACAGACGGACACAGCCCGGACACACAGGCGCGCCCGTAGCTCCGAGGGTTGCTGACACCCCGCTGCCGCACTGGTTTGTGCTCCGCAGATGCCGGAGACACCCCGCACCCTCCTCTCCCGAAAACACTCGCTGGAAGAGTTTCTCGGGGTGCTTTGCGCCCCCAGCTGCCCCCGGGGGGGCACCAGTGGCTCCTGCACGGGGGAGGACAGAGCAGCCTCCGGGCCTGGCATTTCGGGGTGAGCGAGGGACCCCAGTTCTCCAGTGAGAGCCGGACGGGGGATAACCCCCCTTTCCTTGGGGTCTGGGCCACTCCACCCCTCACTGAATTACAGGGGATGTCTGACCCAGCCCAGGTGCTCCCCAGCCACGGCACCATCCCCGTGGAAGGTATTTGCAGGCTCATCCCAAAAATGAGTTCCCCCAGTCCCCACCAGCCCTGAGAGCTGCCCCACAGCAGCCCCCACACACTCAGCTCTCCAGTGTCACCAGTATCACCAGTATCACCAGTATCACCAGTGGCACCGACCTCACAGCTGGAGCCACACTGTCCCCCCCACGTGTGTGACAAAGGCCTGGCTGCTCACAGATGGGGGGTTTGGCTCAGGCCCGTGGGGCAGGCAGGCTCATTCCCAATCCATGATAGCATTTTCCCTGCAGCAGAGACTCAAAAACCCGGGAATCTTCATCAAGACACAGCCAGACTCCAGCTGGACATCCCTGCCAGGGAGCAGGAGGTGCTCGGGTGTGCCCCCGGCTGCGCCTGTGCCACACCACGGCATTGGGAAAGGAGCATTCTGGCAGCTCCTCACCTGAACCCCGACTGCTGCGTGAGACACGAGCCAAGCTCGGTGCAAAACGTGCTGTGCCCACCCCTCTCTGCCCCTCTCCAGCCCCTTCTGGGCTTGCCAAGGAAACGAAGGTCAGAGACACTCCAGGAGCCTTTGCTTTGTCGAGGATTTATTTGTCAAGAACAAGTGACACGGGTTTGCCTCTCCTTTCGGAATGCCACTGCTTCCCTTGGATGTTCCCGTCTGTCCCAGCAGCACGTCCCTGCTGTGGGACCCGTGGGACTCTGCCCTCTGCTCCTGGCACATCCCACCACCCATCCCAGCAGCTCTGCTTTAGGTGGATCCCCTGCACAACCAGATCTTTTTCAGGTGAATCACCTCCAGAACCAGATCTTTCAAACTCTCTCCAATCCACGACGAGGAAAAAGCCCTTGGCAAGTTCACGGCATTACTCTGCCCCAGTCCTATCCCAGCTCAGCATCCTTTTCTTTAATTACCCACTCGCTGTATCCAGTGTCACAACTACATCCCGCCCCTCCTCAGCCCTCTGGGAGAAAATTCGGGTTTACAGCCCCATGGGTGGGTCAGCCTTGTGTGCAGGAGTAGCCGGACAAGGACCACGCCTCCTCCTCCTCCTCCTCCTCCGTTTGTGCCGTGCTGGGCAGAAAAAAGGCGGCCAGAACCAGAGAAATAATAAAAACAATCACAGACAAAGCCAGGGCTGGGATATTCTGTTTCAGAGCAATGGCAGAAAGTGGAGATGAGGCCGAAATGAATAAGCTCCAGTTATTGATGCTGTTTGCTTTGAATTCACAGCTCTGCTCCACCAGCTTGGCCCAGCCTTCCTTGGTGGGTGGAGGGGCTGCACTCTGGAGTTTCCAGCCCTTCTCTCAGGGTTGGATTGCTCACATCTCCCTTCTCACCCACCCCAAGCCTTCACTCCCCAAAATATTCGCACAATTTATCAGAGCCCCCTGTGCACCAGTTGCTGCCACCCCTCAGTCCCCACACTTCCTCTTATTTCTCCTTTCCTTTGAATTCCCTCCTAGGGAGATGCCAAATTCCCAGTGACCCCTCCTCACTGGGATCCTAGTAAAAACCTGTGGATGTAAAAAAAAATCCTGCACACGCCAGTGACTTCAAACATGAAGAAAGCAGAGCAACCTTAACCTTGTTCTCACTTGCTGGGTGACCCTGGGCGATCCAGTCCCTTTCAAGGGTGTCAATTCATTTTTTTGATTCAAATAAAGATGCAAAATTCGCCTCTTCTGCAAAATATTTTGGAATGTGCTGAGTGACAGCGTTGAGTTGAGGTTTGTTATCATGATCAGGCACTTTCTGAAAACGGTGTTTTCACAGCCTGGAAGATATCAGATCTGCATAGGATTGATAAAGAGGGATGAAATACACTGGGATGAGTAATCCGTCACCTTGGAGGGGACGTGGGAGTCTGTGGGTGCTGTCTGAAACGTGGCTGGAATGAGGAATCAGCCGGATGATCCCGGCTTTTCATGCTCCAGGGAATAAAAAAAGCCAAATTCAAAACCTGAGCACCTTGAACTCAGCTGTGCTCAGTGCCTCACCCTGAGTTTTCTGCATCCTAAGACAAATATTCCAGGGAATGACTCTCAAGCCTTTTGAATCACCCTTTTTTCTTTTTTCTTTTTTCTTTTTTTTTTTTTTCTGTTTCCTTAGAAAGTAGAAAAAGCCTGAAAATGCTACCCCCTAATGGCACAACTGGGCGTGGGGTGCTGGCCTTGGAAATGCTGATCCAAACTGGATTTTATCCACAGGGAACAAAGGGAATGGGAATCCTGTGGTCCGAGTGAGATGTGCCCCTGGGGGGAAGAGACCTTGTGCAAACCCCCTGACAGCAAAACGTCCCACCAGGAATGGGATGAGGAACAAAAATAAAGCCATTTTTGGGATTCAGCTGAACTCAAACCCAGAGGTTCCAGCTCCGGGGTCTCGGATGTGGGGGATGCTTTGAGAGTGGGATCAGGGATCCTGCCTGTTCCAGCTCCCTCAGCAGGGCTCAGGCAGGCCCTGCAGAAGCTGATGGGCTCATTGCTGCCTTGGACCCAAAGAATACCACTGGAATAAGGAGAAGAAAAAGGAAAAAAAAGGAATTTAAAAGGGCAGAAAGTCACTAAAAGGCTTTTACGATTTGTAAAACTCATATGGGGTTGTAAAGTGGGTTTGGAGGTCTCTGTGATCCAGGTGTGGAGAGGTTGCTCAGGGGTCCCCCAGGCAGAATCCAGCTCCCCAGCTGGCTGTGGTGGAGCGAATTCCCGCGGAGGTCGGGGTGGACACTGATCCACACCAAGTCCCAAATCCTGCACTGTTCTTCAAACCCTTTCACACTGCTCAGAAATCTCCATTTCATGTTTGGTCAGGGCGGACACTGATCCACACCAATTCCCAAATCCTGCGCTGCGTTTCACACCCACTTACACTGCTCAGAAATCTCCATTTCATGTTTGGTCAGGGCGGACACTGATCCACACCAAGTCCCAAATCCTGCGCTGCGTTTCACACCCACTTACACTGCTCAGAAATCTCCATTTCATCTTTGGGATATCTCAGAAATGTGACAAAAATCCTTCTCTTCTCCAGTGTCATCCAGCCCAAGAACCCCAAATCCCGCACAGACCACACTGCAGGCCAAGGAAAGTTCTCCTGCCCCAAACCTTGCGAATCATGCCCTGCATGACCTCAAACAAAAGCATCTCCTTCCCAAGCTCCGGCCTGAACTGGAGATCAGGGAGTTGGGGACCTTTTCCTTTCATTCCACACCAGATCTCAGGTGGGACCTTGGATGGTCTCCTCACAGAAAAGATGCAACAAGAGAGAAGAGTCAAAACCTCGTGCCCTAAAAAGAGCTCTACAGCATCCAAGAATTTTTGGTGAGTCCTTGGTGTTGTGTGACACCAGCAGACCCTGATGAAGGAGGAACACGGTGGATTTGTGCCCCTGCACAGGAATGAGGGGGATTCTCCAGTAATCCAAAGAAATGAAAAGTTCTTTCCCTGTGTCTCGACAGCCCTTGGGTTTTTCTGCTCAGTGCAAGTCTTGGAAGTACCAACTTCTGATTAATTCCACAAGTGTTGTTATGATTAATTCTTGTTTCTACAGAAGTTAGAATTCTACAGCAGGGCCTGGACACGAGACAGGCTCCTGACACCAATCCAACCCCACACGCTGCTGATTTCCAGGGTTCCTGAGGGAGGGAGCACCAGGAACACCCCTGGGAGTGGGTTCAGGGTTTAATCAGGGTTAAAGCCAAAGGGAGCCACATGAAATAGTCAGGGTTGGAAAGGACCTTTAAAGGCCCTCGAGTCCAACCCTTCAGGGATGAGCACGGGCATCTTCAGCTTGTTCAGAGCCACATCCAGCCTGACCTTGAACGTTTCCGGGGTGGGGCATCCACAGCTTCTCTGTGCCAGTGTTTTACAGGAGAAACGTCCCTCTGTTAAAAACCTGGAAGGAATCAATCGCTGCTGAGCGGTTTGAACCCTCAACTTTACATTTTGCTGCCTGTTGGACTCCAGGAACTGCCATCTCCATGCTGGATCCACACCACAAATTTCCAAACAGCTCCCTACTCAAACCGAGCATCTGTGAGGCCTCTGTGGAAAAAAACAACCCCACAGACGCGGCCAATTCCTTGCAAAATCCCAGTCTGGGATGCAGTTTCTCCCGGGCTGTCACTCCTGGAGGCGGGCAGGCCCTCGGGGCCAGGGCTCCTGGTCAGCAGGCACACCGCACACACCGTCTGGGAATCGCTCAGGTTGGTTTGGTTTTTTTTTGCTAAGTTTTTATTTTAATTCAAGGACTTTGCTTCATACAAAATGGAATTGTAGAAACAACTGCAGAATTCAAAGTTTGGCTGATAAATATTACTCAGGCAGCAAACTAGGCAATCACAGAACCTTTTTTTTTTTTCTCAATTTTTTTCCCCCCTTTTTTTTTTTGGGTAAAGTTCCGCTTGTGTTGCATGGTTGGAACTTTGATCGTTTTTCACACTGTTTTTTTAAATATAAAGTTTTGCAACAAACCCCCAAATTTATATCAAATATAATTAAAAATTAACAACTGATGAATACATTGTATCAAAAAAGTACGAAGATAAACATTTTCCATGCACATACTTTTTATAGATATGTATATATGTATATATATTACATGCAAACATTACTTATTCAAAGTACAGCCACTACGAGACTGGTTCTGGATGCAGAAAACTGATCGGTGCAATTCAAGTTTGGCAACTCACTATGAGGATTCTTGGAAAGATGGAGAGACAGCAGAGAGGCTGTAAAAAAACGTCGGGAAAGGGTTATGGATAATTGTGGTCAGGCTTGTCTGTCACTGTCATCGACCTCTACGAGGTGGGTGGAGGATTTGGACAACTTGAGATTCTTCTTCGTGTTCTGCCTAAGAACTGGGGTGACCCAAGGCTGTGTTAGTGCAGGGCTGGGGATTTGGGGATGGAAAATGGGAGAGGAAAGGGGGGAAAGAGAATTATTCCATACAGAAAGACATCTCTGTTGTTTTCCAGTGTGGGTACAGTGTTTGCATGCACGGGCAGAGAGATGGTGTTGTCCCTTCCCCTCGACTTCCTGGAGTAAAAGAGGAACGTTCCCTTGGAAAATTCCAAATAAAGTGTTTGTGCCTTCATTTCAGGAAAATGTAGAAAACATTTGGTCACAATCGTGCCGAAGCCTGAAACAGGAAAATCCAGCAGAGAAAGCTACAGGATGGATGAAGGTCTGTCTGAGGGGGGGGGGGGGATGTGTGTCCGGACGTGTCATCTGGTTGCATAGCCCTCCGTTTGGGAATGCCAGGAATGCCAGCCAGGAACGCCAGCCGTGACCTCTGGCTACCACACTGCCTTTATTCCGAGTGCACACGAGTACAGAGACAGAGATACAGACAGGAGTTTTCCTTTAGCAGAATCCAGGGATGAGATCGGCCAGAGATTGCTACTGAACAGAGCAAAATTAAAACAAAACACTGGAGGGGACAAAACCGGGTTGAGTTTCCTCAAGGGAAGAGCTACAGGAGATGTGAAGAACCACCCTAGAGCAGACTGCTCCTGCCTGAGGCTGACAGACTTTGCTGAGAGCACGAGAGACCTCCTGAGCGTTTTGGTGGCATCTGATCCCCTCCAACCACCCCAGGGCCAGAACAGATCTCCGGGGCCAGCGGGATTTCCCCCCGTCCCACGCGACCGCTGCGCCTGGAGAAGTTCCACAGGTCTGGGGCTTGGCAGATCCTCTGAAAAAATTCACCTCTCCAACCCTGCCCTCTTTGCTAGCGGCGTTTTTAGAATGTGCTTGGCACCTCCCACCCTTCCTCCTTTCACCTTTTAACCTCTCCACGTCCTCTGGCTGCCCTGTGCCCCGAACCAGCCCTGCAAGGGCTCAGCAGAGCCCCGGGCGCGGGGTCCTGGCCGAGCTCTGCCCCGGCCTCCCTCCCCGCTCGCACAGCGCCTTTGCCCCTTTGCCAGGCTCACAGTGCAGGAATCCACACGGGCACAGAAGAAAGAAACCAGCCAACGCAAGAGTCATTGCAAGAACGCAGAAATCTCATCCCTGAGAATCAGAGTTAGAGGTTTGGATTATTATTATTATAATTTTTTTTCAACCTTCTCTTATCAGGCAATAAAAACAACTCGCTCCAACTGCCCTCCACACCAATGATGCATGGCCAGAGCTCTCTGAGCCTGTGGGAGATGCTGCTTCTCCTGCAGGAGCATCCCTGCAGATGCTGCCCCTTCCCACCTGCATTTCCTTCACTGGGCGAGACAAAGCCGGCTTTGTTTGCTGCAGTCACTCCCCTCCCACTGATAAAAGTATATCTATATTTATATATATTTATATATATTCTAAAAAAAAAAAATTAAAAAATAAAAAGGCCAACAAGACCCAAACCAGCCCCAAAGCACATTTGTCTTCCCCACTGGAAGCTCCTGGCCTGGAGTGCAGTGTCTGGGGCATGGTGGCCCCAGGGCCCCTCCGAGGCTCCGGCGCTCGGTCCCTGCCCCCTCTGCCCTCCCCACGCTCCCCAAGCTCTGATGCCTTGAAGCAAGAGGTTGCATCGTCACTGTGAAAGATTTCAAAGGTTAGGCACTTAGTAGTGAACAACTGGAGCATTCGGTAGAAACGGTGGGACCTGGAATGACAATTGGACTAATTCTCTACATAAAGAGGAATTTTTTCTTTTTTTTTTTTTTTTACTGTACAATTTACAAAAATGCACACAATGAAAAGTTAGTTCTATCTAATAGCTTGATATAAAACCAATAACATTTCTTCTTCTCACCCCTACGCTTTTTTTCCTCTTTTGTTTGGATTTTTTTTTTGTGTGGGCTTTTTTTTTTAAGTTGTTTTTTGCTAAATCAAGCTTATATTGTAAACAAGACAAAACAGTGAGGGCGTGTTGCAGTCAACAGGAGAGAGGGATGGATTGAAAAGTCTCAGCAACAAGGAAACAGTCCTTACAAAGGAGCTCTCTTGTGGCTTTATCGTGTGGCAATGTGAAGGACCCGATGTGGTGAAGTGACATTAGAGACTCCCAGGGCAGCGGTGTCACAGCAGGGGCAGCTCAGGGGGTGGCACCAGCTCTGCCCTAAAGGATTTTAGTGGCTGAACATCAAGTCCCAAAGGACTGTCCTTTGTTCTGGGCTGTGTTTCTCCTCTCCCAGTTTCTTGGGTGCATCTCTTCCTTCTCAGCGCTCAACGTGACAAAACGCGGGTGGAGGGCTTTGCTCGCGCGAGTCCCTTTGCGACCCCCGGCTCCCGCCCTGGCAGGGGGGGAATTATGATGGTAAATTAATTAAGAAATAGCCCAACAAAAGTGCGCCAATCTCGAGAAGGACCCACAGTTCTGCTTTTCCACCGTGGAAGGTGAGGATCGCTCTTCTCCCGGCTCCTGGCGGCCGTGGCTGGGTTGGCGCCTGGTGCGTGTCTCGGGACTAGACAAGGCAGTGGGGAGGGGGCAGAGAGGGATGTGCTCCTCCCGCTGCCTTCCCCAGAAGGAGGGAGCCTTCTTCCTCCATCTGTCTAGTGCAAAAAAAAAAAAACAAATCAAAAAGGAAAAACTAAAGAACAACAGAGGAGAGAGAGGCTGCAGGGGCATCTCCGGCCCCGGGCGCTGAGCAGTCCTCGGGGCTGCCCCGCCGGCCGCCTCCGGCCCCGGGCCCCCGTGGGAGCTCCCAGCCCTCCAGATGATAAAACTCATCCTTATTAAGCACGCACACCTCGCGGGGTCCTGCCGAGCCGCTAGCACCAGTCATCCTCATCGGCTTCGTGGTAGTAACTGCGTCCTCGGGCGCCGGGGCCCGTGTTGAGCCCCAGCGTGTAGTGGTACCCGTTGGGCACCCGGCGGATTTGGTGCGACTGCGAGGTCAGGGAGGAGACGTAGGAAGTCCTTGAGGAGCGGCCCGAGTTGGTGGCCACGGCCTCCTCGAAGGTGAGCGTGTCCTCGGGCGCGGCGCGCTGGGGGCTGGCGGTGGCGTTGGCGGTGTCGCGGTGGCCCAGGTAGGGGTCGGAGCCGATGCGGGCCACGGCGGGCGGCGGCGGCTGCTGCTCCCCCCGCAGCAGCGCGTTGTGCTCGGACAGCCCGCGGCTCAGGCGGCCCGGGGAGAACGTGGGGGTTTGGAAAGTGGTGAAGTGCACGGGCGAGGAGTTTGCGGTCTTGTAAGTGATGCTGGGGCGTGGGGTCAGTGGAGTCTGTGGGAGCTGCCTCCGACCCCGGCAGGGGGTACTAGCACCAGATGTCGACAGCAAGGGGCTCCCATTAACTGAACCACTGCCCTACATCAAAATTGGAACAGAGCAAATCAAAAAATAAAAAAAGGGAAACGCCGGACAAACACAAAGGCAGGCAGGTATCAAACAGAAGGAGAAGCAACAGAAGGCGGAGACGAGTCACAAGAGGAAAGAAAAGCAAAAAAAAGAGAGAGTTTAGACAAGCACAGTCAGGGGGGCAGGCTCTCGAGAGATAATTCAACACGAGATGTGAAGAGCCGGAGAGTTCAAGTGTGGGAGCAGTAGGAACAGAGAGGGGCAGAGCATCGGTAGGACGCAAACTGGCACACGGCTCCGACAGAGGGGACACTGCCCAGGGGAGGCACCCACAGCATACAGGGCTCGACATGCGCCTTACCTGGCCTGGGAGCAGCTCAAAAACCTGAGTTATTGGGGGTTTTTTACAAATTACTATTATTCTTTTATGATTCGGCCTCGGGGTGGGTTTGTGCAGAACTTCACCCCACAGTTGTGCGTGCTGGGCTTGTGGGAGGTGTCCGTGCCCAGGGGAGGTGTCCCTGCCCATGGCAGGGGGTTGGAACTAGATCAGCTTTAAGGTCCCCTCCAAAACAAACCACTTTAGGATTCTATGACTCTATTTCTGTGACCAAAACTGGATTATTATTATTATTTTTTATTGTTATTATTATTGATTCCACATGGAAGGAGGGTCTGGGGGACTGTTTTTTGCAGGTTGGGAATGAAATGCCTTTGGATTAAATAGCCAATTTCTGAAAAAATAACAACCAAAAGCTTTTTGGACAGGCTTTAACAAGTCCCTTTAACAGAAATGTGTTCACCTTCTCCTCTTTAATATTACACATTTGATTTTGGGATTGTAGAAGAGTCTGGCAGCTTCCTGGGTTACTAATAATGCCATGTGAGAGTAAACTAAGCTGCAGCAATTTACACAAATGCCACAGGTGAGAGGAACAGGCCCTTGTCTTCCCATTTCCGTTTACATTCTCCCAAGGCAGGACACGAGTGCATTGAACAATCCCTCAGCCTTTCCTGACCTAACATTTTGCATCCAGACATTTAATTTTTAAAGAGCACATTTCCCTTCCTATCAACCCATCAGGCTGCTGCTTGTCAGGCTCTCAATCAATGCTTGCTCTGCCCTGTCAGGGTCTCCCAGTGACCAGCAACATTCCAACATCCAGGGGAAGCTGCCCAGCTTTTCCTAAGGGCCTGAGCACCTCACAGGTACAAAAGAAAGAACTGAACTTTAGCCTGGAGAAAAGGAGGCTCAGGGTGACTTTTTTGGTTTCTACAACTCCCTGAGTGAAAGGTGGAGCCAGGTGGGGGTCGGGCTCTGCTCCCATGTAGGAAGAAATAGGATAAGAGAAAACAGCCTCAAGTTGTGGCAGGAGAGTGTCAGGTTGGACATCAGCAGCAATTTCTCCATAGAAAGGGTGGTCAGGCCTTGGCAGAGGCTGCCCAGGGAGGTCTGGGGTCCCCATCCCTGGAAGTGTCCCAGGAAGGCCTGGAGGTGGCACTCAGAGCTCTGCGCTGGGGACAAGGTGGGCATCGGGCACAGCTTGGACTTGGAGGATTTTTCCAACCTTAGTGTGAAGCCCCAGGCAGGACCTCAATGGTTTTATCTGCTACTACCTGGCCTTCCTTCCCCATCCCACCTCCTCTAATCCAAGCAAAACACGGAAAAGGTGCACAAAGCCCTGGCAGAGCTCAGGGCTGTTTCCCCACGCTGCCTCTCCTCACCTGTCTGTGTGGGCCGTGCTCTGGGCCCCCGTTGGGGGAGGTGGGCCTGCTCTGGTCAGCAGACTTGGCCTGGGCACGGTCCCGGCTGCCGTAGCGGTCGCAGGAGTAGAAGCGCTGCTTTTCAGACGAGGAGGAGGAGTGCTGCTTCCTCTCCTGGGAGCGGCCACGCTCCTGCTTCTTGTCCTTGGAGGAAGACTCTCCAGACTGGGCTACTGAAAGGACAACGTTGGGTAGGGGGTCACCAACGTGTGTGGGGTGGGGAGGTCCTTCCACGCAGGCAGGACCCCAAATTCCACCTGAAAGGAGGGGAACAAGGGCCGTACATCTCCTCCCTGAGCTCCCAGGGCCAAACCCTCGTTGGCAGAGCACTCACCGGCCTGTCCATCGGCCAAGTGATGGGCGGCCCTATCCAGGGATTTCTGCTTCTTCTCTTTCCGCCGGTGGCAGCGGTGGTGGTGGTGGTGGTGGCCTTGCTCCGGAGGCATCCGCTCCAGGGAATACTCGTAGAGGTGCATGGCGTGAGGGCGCTGCGGGGTCAGCGTGGAGACCGAGCGCTTCATGGGGCTCGTGTCTGGGATGGGCTGCAGGGAACAGGGAGGGACACGGAGCAGGGTGAGGGAAGGCGCCGGGCCCCGCTCGGCCGCCTGGTTCCCAGCATGGGGGAGTTACACAGCGAGAGAAAGGGGCAAGGAGGGGAAGGAGAGAAATGGTTAATTGGAGACAACGGGAAGGGGCAGGAGGGTTTGTGGAATGTGGATTGAGTGTGGAATTCGGGGAGCAAATGGGATCTCCGAGTGCCAATCCATGGGGAGCAGGGGAGCGGAGCCACGGGCAGCGCTGCACAGCACACACAGCACACACAGCAGGCAGCTCAGAGCAGCAGCCAAGCGCCTCACGAGGGGAATTCTCCAACACCAGCGGCACCCACAGCTGCTCCAGGGCCTGCACCCAAAGCAGCTCCAAAGAGGAAAGCAGGGAGCGTTGCTGAGCACCACACGGAGGGGCAGAAAAATCAGGAATCAGGGCGAGGTACAGGCCAAGACACTGGGAAATTCCTTCTACCTCGCTGCAGCTGAAGACAACTCCCATCAAACATTTAGACCTCTCCTGTCCCACCACCACTCCCTGAAGCCTGGGGCAAGGATAGTGTGTGCATTCTGCAATCCTACAGGACATCTCTAGAATGGAATTCCTGCCTTTGCTGTTTTAAAAACATTTGTGGCCAAACATCAGGGCACTGAGAGTGGTGACAGCATTGCTGGACCCTCTCCCTGTGCCAGTGGCAGTTCCAGACCCTGCTCCCTTCCCTTTAGGTTCGAAACCTTACAAAGGTTCTGCAGAACCCCAGCCAAGTGTCCTGCAGGACAGCTCCTCTCCCAGCCTCTGCCTTCCCTCTGCCCAGGGATAAAGCTCAGAAAATGAGGACAATTCTCACGTTTCCTTCTCTGCTGGCCTCAGGCTGGCTCTGTGTGGAGACAACACCTCATCCATCCTCTGGATGCTTCCCGGGGTCCGTCAGTGCATCCGAGCCGTGTGCCAGAGGAGAGATCTCAGGGCTTCAGCCCGACAGGGAAGTTCAGGATGTTCCCCAATCCCTCAGCCTTACACTTGTTTCAATTCCCAATCCAATAAGTGCCTCCAACACCACCTCTCACAGAACATTTACTCTGCTCACTCTAACCTTTCCTAAGAGCTCTGTATTATTTTTTCTGTCTGTTCTCTTTTGTTTGCTTATCCTGAAATCCAGATCTCTGTTGCCCCGTGGTATTTACTCAAGGCAAAGCCAATTGTTTCACAGCTCTGCTCATTATTTGAGTGGAAAAACCACTCTCCCTGCCCTTGAGGGCAGATTATCCTGGCTGTAAGGGCATGATTTGGGCAGTTACCCACATTTTGATGCTTCCCACTGAAGGGCACTTGGGATACTGGTGCTGGAAGGTTTATCAGAGGCACAAGGCTGGGATGAGGGAGCCCAGTACAGCCTGTGGTGTGTCCCTGGAACTTTCAATTCCATCAGCATGACCACATTGTGCTGCTTTAGTGTCACCTCTTGTTTGTGTGGGAAAAAATTTATACTCAGGAGCTTCATGTCTCTCCTTGCTTAGCGCTGAGCCTGCAGCTGGGGAAGGCAGGGGGGCTGTAAACTGGATGGTCTGATGTGCAAAAACATGGAAAGTGAAAGTACTGCCCACTAAAAACACAACTAGACCTTCAAAAATCCATACAGGAGCTGCCAGGAAGAAAGCAACAGAAAACTCCCAACAAAAACAAAGCCCGGCTGACTGACAAGGAACAAACACGTCCTTTGGGGCTTTGGTCCTGCTTTCATGTTTATTCCAGGGACAGAAGTCCCACTGACACAAATCAGTGGCACAGCAATGAATCCCTTTTCCATAAATCCTGGCAATGCTCTTGTTATGAGCGGCACAGGCTCCCAAAAAACCTCAGGAGACTGCACTGCACCCCTGCAGAGAGCTCCTAATTGCTTCTTCATTACCAACCCGACTGTTTTCACTGCCTAAATTCCTCAGCAACCAGGCATGAAAACAAACAAATCAAAAAAAAAAAAAAGCAAACCAACCACCCAAGCCCGGCTACCAGAGCAAGCAGCGTGCAACCACGGATCGATGGAAGGGTGGAAAAGTGGGAAGAGAGAGAGAGAGAGCGAGAGCGGCTGCGCCGGCACGACTCCAGATGAGAGGGGAGAAAAGTAAAGGGTTAAAGGAAGATCAATTAATTCTTAAGATGAATTTAATAGGATACAATTTAGTGCAAACTACATACTGCCAGGTAACTCCCAGGTGACCGTGCTTTGCTCCTCTGCAAACAATTCGGACAAGGTGAGGGACATTATTGGAAGCAGCGCCACAGTACAGCCAGTGTCAGACATCAGATGTGCGGCAGACACGATGACGACCAGGGAGGGAGGTGATGAGGGCAGGGCAGCAAAGAGGGAGGGTGAAAACACAGGAGGAGGGGGTTTTTAGTAAGTGGAACGTAAAAAGAGAGAGGCAAACAGAAAGGGAGACATCCAGGAATGGAAAGCGTTGCAAGTAAGGGTTAGAAAGAACTCAAAGTTTGGGGAGGGGCAGAGCAGCGCGTGAGAGGAGGGTGGGGGGCACGGAGGGGGGAGACACACACAGAAAGGACATCAGTTATTCACCCAAAGCTACAACCACCAAACACTGTACTATTACATGAGGTTACATCTGAGATTCCAGGCCTGATTCACAACCAGACGTGGCACGAGGGGCAGTGACACCCTGCGGGACGCAAGCCAGGCTTCTGTCAGGAACACTCCTGCAAATACCTGAGAGGAGTTTCCCAAGGAAAGGCTCTGCCAGCTGCACTGGCAAGGAAGGAAAGAGGCTACCTGTGGTGTAGGATAAAGGACAATTTCTGGGAAGGAGAAAGGCTTTGCTTTATGCGCTGTTGTTTTATCAAGCACGGTGAGGAGTGCTCCTGATAATTCAGAGAATCCCAGGGCTCACACCAAGTTTCTGGAGCCAGCTGGGAAATCCTCTGGCTGGTGAGGGGCAGCCCCAGCATGTTGGCACAATTCCATCTGTTGGAGCTATTGCTGTGTGGGCACAACACAGGGTGCAGTAGATCCTTCACATTCTGCTCCCCATGGAGAAACAGACTCCAGGCCCAGGCTGCTCCCTCCTGGCTGTGTGAATCAGGCCCTGGGAATGAGGCAGGACACGAGTGGTGAGATGTGGTGACACAGGAGGCACGATGGTGGCTGGGCAGCATTGGGGACAAACAGCAACGAATGTGTGAAATGGCCAAAAATGCTCTGTGATGTCCTACACACTAAGCAGCACCCACAAGTTGCTGTGAAAGTCAACTCCAGTGAGATTTCTTTAAAAAAGAAATTAAAGTCAACATGGGAAATCCTCAACACCATTTGAGTGGCCAAGCTCACAGTACAGGAAAAACCAGGGAGGACGCTCAGTGTCCCAGTGCAGCTTCCAGGCACAGCTCCCTGGCAGTCCCTGTGCCCACTCCATCCAGCAAAGTGTGTCACAGCACAGCTCCAGCTTTTTCAAAGGATAGAGCACAGCAACATGGCTTGGCTGCCTGGATAGATGGCACACAACTAACGGGGAACATGCCTTCCAGGAATCCAGTCTGCAAATTATTGTCCCAGTTGGTGACCCAGACACTCCTGGGTAGGCCCAAGTGTGACCCAGCCAAAGGGATCACCCTGGGCTGCTTTTTGCTGCAAGGAGGGAGGAGTAAAACTGGGGACAGTGCTGTGACTGCACGGGAACAGCTGCCATCCCCTGCAGGGAATCCCTGTCAAACCCTGCAGCGAATCCCTGTCAAACCCTGCAGGGAACACCAGCCACACCCTGCAGGGAACACCAGCCACACCCTGCAGGGAATCCCTGTCAAACCCTGCAGGGAATCCCTGTCAAACCCTGCAGGGAATCCCTGTCAAACCCTACAGGGAATCCCAGCCATCCCCTGCAGGGAACACCAGCCACACCCTGCAGGGAATCCCTGTCAAACCCTGCAGGGAATCCCGGCCATCCCAGCCCAAAGGCTGAATTCCTGTCTCCACATCTTTTAAAACCCATATTCCCACACCACTTCCAACCCATGGCAAGCAGAGAGAAGATGCTGAGCTCTCGGCCAGCCCTCAGTGTCCCACCACTGGAAAAGGCCCGTGCCTCACCTGGGTCTCGGCAGCCAGGCGTGGCATGGAGGCTGCCCGGCCCTGGCTCTCCAGGCCTGGCTGGTGCTCTCCATTGGCAACTGTGGGGCTGATCTCCTTCATTTCCACCACCTGATCAAAACATGGAATGGTTTCAGCAGCAAGAATCTGAAGCCACCGTCAGCTTCTTCAAGTTTGATTTGACTGGGAAGAGATGCCAGAGAGCAACTGAAGAGCCGTGGAGTGCCCAGGTTACTCTGTCCTCAGCAGGGACATCCCACAGGCAGTGGGATGAGCTCTTCCACCAGCCACGAGCCCCAGCTGTGACCTGGGAAATCCCTCACCTGAGCTGGGACAATGGGATTGAGGCAATGGGAAGGGAAAATCTATGGCAGCAAGACAGAATTCCAGGAAAAGCACATCCAGATCAGGCTGTGGGAGCTGCCAGATTTGGGGTTTCTCCATAATGCTGAATCAAACAAGAGACAGAACAATGCTTGCCTCAAGGGTCAGATCTGCTCATGCAGGTCCCCCTGTCTTCACTTGTTTCTTCTGAGTGTTTTCTAAAATTTATCAAATTCTACCACAGCTCTAAAATCTCCTGCATCTCACCCTGTCTTCCCCTGTTTTTTCTAAACATTTGAAAAAATGTCTCAAGTTCTACCACAGCTCTAAAATCTCCTGCATCTCATGCTGTCTTCACCTGCTTTTTGCAAACATTTTCTTACATTTCTGGAGTCCTACCACAGCTCTGAAATCTACTGCATCTCACCCTACCTTCAGTTGGTTTTTTTATTTTCTAAAACTTATCAAGTGCTACCACAGTTCTAAAATCTCCTGCATCTCACCCCATCTTCACCTGTTTTTTTCTAAACACTTTCTAAAACTGCTGAAATTCCACCACAGCTCTAGAATCTACTGCATCTCACCCTGTCTTCACCTATTTTTTCTATGTATTTCCTAAAATTTCTCAAGTTCTACCACAGTTCTAAAATCTACTGCACCTCACCCTGTCTTCACTTCTTTTTTTCTGAGTATTTTCTGAAATTTCTCAAGTTCTACCACACCTCTAAAATCTACACCTCCCCCTTGCCACCTTCCCCCGTTTGCTCACCCTCTCGATGGGGATCTCCTCGGAGTGGCCTCGCTCAAAAGCCGGGCTCCTGGTTTCATAAAACACGTCCTGGGTGCGCTGGGTGCCCCAAGAACTGGACTCTTTGATCCCTCCCTCTGGGGGTGGCCTGTCCGAAGGAAAAGAGGGAAAAAGATTCATTCTGTTGCAAAGAGATTTTCTGAATTTGGCAAACCAAACTCGAGCACCCTTTGGGGTTTCCCTTGTGAAAATCAGTTGCAGGATGGGCACAGTGGCTGCTGAAGCTCTAAGGACCCCTGGGATTTTTTTCCCTGTGGAGCCTGAAGATCCCATGGGTACAAGGAAATCAAACCAGCTGTAATTTTATTCTATATTTTTAACTAAAGAAAACAACTTCTCCCACTTAATTCCTCATGGACAATGAAGAATTTTGGCGTTCAGGCCAATTTTGTATGCAGGACCAGCTGGACACTGGTCAAAAACCTCAACCATGCTGAGGTCCCTTCACCAAGTGTTGAGTCTGGTCTTGGTTTCCCCAACAGGATTATTTGGGATGTTTAAGTCTCATCTGTCTGTCACTAAAAATCCATAGCTCTCATGATCCAGAGGAAAACAACCTGGAGAGCAGGAAATGGAGAACTGATTAGGGATCACTGTCACTAGGACTGTTTGGAAGGCTCTCCATGGAGGCATAATTTTCCCAAATTTTCCCAAAACACAGATTGTGTTGTGGCAAGCACTTGCTGTTACCCAGTGCCACCAGTTTGAGGGATGAATTTATTCCCATGGATCTTTGGCCTCCCAAAAACTCATTGCTGGGATGGCTGGTGGGGTTGGTTTGGTTGTTTTGCAAGAGTCCCAAATTCCTGTGAGCAAACTCACACTGGGAAGCTCTCCAGTGAGGATTCCTTAAGGAAACCCTTAGATCCCAGATTCCTGTGAGCAAACTCACACTGGGAAGCTCTCCAGTGAGGATTCCTTAAGGAAACCCTTAGATCCCAGATTCCTGTGAGCAAACTCACACTGGGAAGCTCTCCAGTGAGGATTCCTTAAGGAAACTCTTAGATCCCAGATTCCTGTGAGCAAACTCACACTGGGAAGCTCTCCAGTGAGGATTCCTTAAGGAAACCCTTAGATGCCAACACTACCAGCACAGGGATAACTGCAGTGGGAGCAGAGGCAGCCACCAGTGGGGACTGTCCCAGCCACAGTGTGAAGGAGCTGCTGGCCTCGGTGCCACCAGAGCCTCTGGAGCAGCAGTGCAGGGTGGGGCTGAGCCCCAGGCGTGGTGGCTGTGCAGGCAGGTCAGGGATACTCACAAGGCTCCCCCGTTGTTGAGGGAGGCCGAGCTCTTCTGGCGCAGGAAGGCCTTGGCGTTGGTGAAGGCCGCGGGCTGCGTCTGCTCCAGGGTGGCCTTCAAGGGGTGGAAGAGGGACACTGGCCCGGGCTGCCAAGCACAAGGGAAGGTTGTCAGAGCTGGGATGGGCTGCTGGGCTTTTTCCAATCCAGGAAAAGTCCACTTTGCCACCCTGGAACATCAGTGCAGAAAGGCCACCCCAGCCTGGGCACAGCTGGGAGAGGCCCTGAGGGACACCTGGCACCAGTCAGGTCCTGCTGCAATCCCCCTTCCCCCTGAACGCTCTCCCAAGTCCTGCTGCAATCCCCCTTCCCCCTGAATGTTCTCCCAAGTCCTGCTGCAATCCCCCTTCCCTCTGAATATTCTCCCAAGTCCTGCTGCAATCCCCCTTCCCCCTGAATGTTCTCCCAAGTCCTGCTGCAATCCCCCTTCCCTCTGAATGTTCTCCCAAGCCCTGCTGCAATGCCCTTTCCCTCTGAATGTTCTCCCAAGCCCTGCTGCAATGCCCCTTCCCTCTGAATGTTCTCCCAAGCCCTGCTGCAATGCCCTTTCCCTCTGAATGCTCTCCCAGTCACCAGAGCACAGCAGGGAATTCCCACACGGATGTGGCCAGAGGGGCTGTGCAGTTCCAGATCGTTGGAGCCATCCCTGTGTGGGACAGATCTCCATTCCGTGCTGGAGATCAGCTGGATGCTCATCCTAAAAACAATAGGTATTTGTCCTGCTGGAAGTGACTGGGCTTTCAATCCCAGTTGCGTGATATTTCCTAGAATTTGTAAAAAACCTTCAAACCTATTAGAGCCAAAACGACTTTGAGTAATTCCTATTTTCAAAAATAACTTAAACATTTTAGAGCCAAACTATCAGCAGCTTTGGTCTCCCAAAGAAATCTTTTGGTGTTCCCCCCAGGCCCTAGGCCACCTCTGCAAATAGGATTTAGACTTTCAAACATCAGTTGCCATTTTCTGGAAAAGATATTTCTTTAATGGGAAAGGCAACTGCAACAATTTTTGGAAGTCTTTTTAGAGAGAGAATTTCAGGAGAGGTTTCCATTTTTGAGCCAACATTTTCCAACCCTGCCTGGAGGAGCAGCCAGACCTTGTGGATGAATCCTGCTGGTGATTCTTGTTAAAGCTGCCCAAGAGGGAGGATGGAAAGACACTTTTTGTACCTGGCACAGGCCCCCGGGGGGCTGGACTTGCTCCCTGCTGTTCTTATTCTGCTTGTAGAAGTCAAATATCATCAGGGCTGCGTAGACCTTCCCCACAGTCATTTCATCAGCTGCCAGAGCGTGGGGAAAACACGGCAGGGGCATTCCAAGGATGAGGAGAAGACAGGAATAAGAAATAACAGCAAATGGGTGTGAAAAACAGGGAGAGGGAGGAAGTAACATGAGAATAATGAGGCAGAAGAGACACAGAAAAGTGGAAGAAAGAAAAAGAAACAAGGAAAGGTTACACCAGATTCTTCAACTCTTTGCCTGTTGCTGCCTTGCCTTGGTTTGGAGCTCTCTGTGGCAAACACAGGGATTGTGTAGGGAAAACCAGGCAGGAAAACTCAGTGGCATTGTCAGATTGCTGAGAAAATAATAAATTCATCCCAGACCCACAGGCAGCCCTTTATCAACAAAGCACCTTCTTCCTGCTTCTCTGAATTGCAGCAAATGGGGTATAAGGAGGTAATACACATTTAAGGAGTATTGAATTTTTCTGGGTCTTTTTTCACCCTCAGAGCTACAGGACAGCCCTTCCCTGCCCAGCACTGAGAATTTACCATGGAGCAGAGAGTTGGAGCAGTGGATCTACAAACATCAGGAGAGGAGGGGAGGGAAAGACTTCAGCAGTCACTACCCACTGATTTGCACCTCCTCATCTCCCTCGTTTTTCTTAATTAACCATGCCTTTACTGCTCTGCACTGCTTCTCGTTAATCAGGAATCCAGAGCTAATCACAGTAACAGCAAACCTCCCATTTTCCCAAGTGACAAGTACCAAAGGTACTTTAGCCCCCAGACACCTCACATCTGAGTCTCTTAAGTTCTCAGGAAGCTTTAACTTTTCTTCTCCTGATTTTCTGGAGCTCAGATGGCAGAAATTGCTCTCCCCTCCTGCAAGGCACAGGCTGGAGGCTGACAAAGCTGGGAAAAAGCTCTGGAAGAGGCCACACAGGGCATTGGTCTCTTCTGGGCACTGTTTGAGATTTGGGTTTTTCCATGCACAGGAAATCTCTCGGAACATAATGAAGTCCGTGCCTAGAGGTGAGCTCAGCTTCCACTGTGGACAGTGCCAGAGGCTGCCAAGGAGCTGGGACAAGGAGGGAGAAACCTATTCTGGGGTTCCTGGGTGTCTGGGATGGAGCCAGGGCTGTGAACCACTTACGTTTGTGAGGAGGAACCAGCAAATCCAGCGTTTTCTGGGACAGGTTGGGCCAAACCAGGGAGATCTCCTTTCTCAGCTCGGCATCGCACTGGTGCTGCTTCACACCACCTGCAGCCAGGGAGGGCACAGGGCAGGAGTGAAACCCCGCTGCTGGCAGCACAGCCCACTGCTGGCACCCCCCTTCCCCTTCCTTGGGAAGGGTGAGCCAGCACAGCCCTTCCCTGGGATGGAAATCCACAGATTCCTGCGTGCATGAGCTCGGCAGGACCATCCTCACCTCGCCCTGGGGACTCTGAGCAGTGACCTGGGGCTTAAATTTATGCTCAAAACTATTCCATAGAACTGCAGGTGCCTCTTCCTTTGGGGAGTGACCATGGAGGAAGCAGCAGCATCTCCCAGGTGGGATGCAAGGGACATGAATCACAGAATCCCAAAATCCCAGAATTGCAAAATCCCAGAATCACAGACTGGTTTGGGTTGGAAAAGACCCTTTAATCCAAGCCCCTCTGCCATGGGCAGGTTCACCTTCCCCTGAGCCATGTCCTGCTGGATTTTTATAAACCCTCTGCCACCAGCTCTTCCCCAAATCCTTGGCACTGCCCCACACGCACAGGGCTCTGTCCCAGCAGCTGCATCCCAAGGTAGAGCAGAGCCAAACCCAGCAGCTCCCTTCCAAGGGCCAAATTCAGGCCTAAATGCACATGTGGAAGGTGATTAAGGGCTGTGGGAGCCCCAGGCCAGCTCCCAGCTGAATTCTCTGCACAGCAGGCAATTAAGGAGTTCCTTGAAGGACAGAGATTATTTTCTATGAGCCAAGGAGCGGGAGGAGGCTCTGGGTACTCTGTTACACCGTGGTTTCAGCTCCCACAAGGGAACTCATTAGGGAAGGTTTATTGAGGGCCTGTTAGGCCCACTAAAGGCTCAATTAAATGTAGCACATGAAACCTATTCACAGGGAGCTCAGAACAACAACACAGGTCAGGAGCTCACACCCCGGAGCAGAGCTAAACCACAGAAAGAGTCCAGGGTGTCAGCTGAGCTCTCCTCTCCGGCTCCCTGCCAGTTTTCAGTCACAGAGAAGCGTGGGGGGAGCTTTTCCAGTTGAAAAAGGCTGACAGGTAACCAGAAAGTGAAAATTAAACTCTCAGCATCCTTAGCTAGGAGTTATTCCTGAAATGAGTCACAGGAAGTCCTAAATGCATCCTTAGAAACGAGTGCCTGATCCTTGTCTTGATCCCACTCCTTTGGGGAGCCTCAGGGACCTCAAAATTTTGTCTCCTCCCAGCGGTGCCTCCCCAAAGCACCAGAGGCAAAGTCTGAGCAGCACAGGAGGGAGGAAATTAACTCAGAGAGGCTGCATGGGCCTAAAACGGCTTCGGAAAGCACAACAGCCTAACCCTGCCTTGTCCTCCGCTCCTGAGAGCGCTGGTACCTCCTGTGAACTCTTAAATGAGGTGTAAAAGTGCTCGGGCCAGGCATGCCTTGGTTGTGAGCCCAGCCAGGCTGATGGAATGGGGCAATGACCCAGAGAAAAGGCCGATGTGTTTTATTACATGGCAAAGGTTAATTGGAAGGGGAGTAAACGCCTGATTAATCACTTCAATAATTACATTTTATCTCAAGGCAGAACGTGGTTCAGGACACTTGGAGTCCCAGAATGGAGCAAACGGGGAGGAAGGGCTGGAATAGTTCAGAAGAGTTGTGGAAACTCTCATGTCTGATATGGAGCATGAGGACACGCCCAGGGCTTCTCCTTCCAGAGTTCTCATCTGGGATGGGCAAAGCTTCCCCCTTTTCACTGCCACCCCAAAGGCACAGGGATGCTCAGGACCCTCCTGTCCCCAAACGCCCTTGTCCACAGGTGTTGGCATGGGAAGGCACTGGGAAAATGGGCAGAATTTCCACGGTTTTGGGAGGACACCAAGCCCACAGATTTCAAGGAATACTCTGAGCTGGATGGCACCCACAGGGATCAAGTCCAGCTCCTGAGTGAGCAGCCAATCCAGGGATCAAATCTGTGACCTTGGAGTTCCTGGCACCTTGCTCTGACCAACTGAGCTGATCTCAGGGTCAGGAGCTGGGTTTGAGCCAAGTGAGCTCTCAGAAAACTCTCATTTTCTTTCTTCTTCCACTTTTCTGGAGCTCAGATGGCAAAAACTGCTCTCCCATCCTGCAAGGCACAGGCTGGAGGCTGACAAAGCTGGGGAAGCTTTGGGAAGAGCTCTGGAAAAGGCCTGGAAGCCTGGAAAAGGCCAAAGCTCTGGAAGGGGCCATGCAGGACATCGGTCTCTTACTGGTGCTGTTTGGGGTTTGTTTTTTCCATGTACAGGAAATCAGAAGGAAGCATTTCCCTAGAGGTGAGCTCAGCTTCCCTAATCCCTGTGGGGCTGTGCCATGGTCACAGAGGATTCCAAGGAGCTGAGCTGCCCTCGGTGTCTTGGCTGCATTTTCCAGGTGACCCTGACACCCCTCAGCCACCCTGTCCCTCTCACCTGAGGCGAGTTTGATCTCCAGGTGACCCTGACACCCCTCAGCCACCCTGTCCCTCTCACCTGAGGCGAGTTTGATCTCCAGGGCAGTGCGGATCAGGGCCATCAGCGTGGAGGTGAAGTGCACGGTTAAATCCTCGGGAGAGATGGGCATGTTCATCCTCACCAGGCGCTGGGGACAGACAGGGCTGGCTGTCAGTGGGGGCCAGGAGTCCTCCCCCCACCCTCCCCTGCCCCTCTGAGAGCCCCCAAAATCCCCAGAATACAAACAGGAAGGAACTTTTTGTGTGCTGAGCTGAAATTCTGCTGCACGTGGATGGCAGCTGCCGTCCGGGAGTGGGTCTGGGATGGAACTTTAGTGGTTGAAAAGTGATCTGCCAGCACTGCACTGCAGTCCTATGGGGTTCTCCCAAAAGAAGCCAGCTGGGAAGCTCTCATCCCATTTCCTGCCTGTCTCCTGTGCTGCCTGGCCTGCAGCACCCAGACGTGGCTGGTACCTGTCCCTCCTGCCAGAGCTCAGCAGATAAAAACCATGAATCCACCTCCTCACCCTTTCCTACACCAGCTGGCCTCACTGAAATCTTCACCTAAATCCTAAACCAGCCTAAATTCTTCACCTAAATCCTAAAAAAATGGGGCCTGGCACTGCTGACTGAAGTCAAGATGATGGAAGGTTTCCATCTGCCCCCCGAGGCTGCAGCTCCATCCTGAACGTGGCCGTGCCTCGTGCTGCAAGAGCAGCTGCTCAGGTGGCCCTGCTGGTGAGCAGGGTGTGAGGAAGGAGAAAATGACACTGTCAGGGCTTTGTCCAGGAGCTGTGCAGTCCCTGCAGGGGGCTGGGATGGTGCATTCTGGTCCCAGCCTGAAGCACACTCGGATACAGAGATTCTGAGCTGTGGCTCCAGCACCCCAGGGCAGCTGGGAGTGGTTGGTGACAGCTGAAGGTGGCACTGTCCTTCCTGCTGGGGACACCTGGATTCTGGCTCTGATCTCCTTCCCTTCCAGTCACTGAGTTCACAGCTCCATCCACACCTTCCCCAGAGGGAAGAGGCTGGATTAACCTGGGCAGGGCTGTAATTTCCACCGTGTTTTTCTGATCCAAACATGGAACTGTCCCTCAGGATCAGTATTTTCCAAGATCTTCAGAGCTGAGAGCAACTCCTTACCCATCACCAGCCACCTCTGGCAGGGAAAATCCATCATTGTCCTAAGCAGGAAGCCCCTGAAATGGCTTTGGAGAGCTTTGACCTGCTGGCAGCAGAACAGCTCCACGCTCCAAGCCTTGCTGACAACCTCAGCCACACATTTCCAGGATGGAATTCTCCTCCTTCAGCAGCCTGATGATTCCTCAGCTCTGCAGCTTTCAGGAGCTGTTTGGAAGCTGTCTGGAGCCATAGCAGACAAACCTCAGTGTTTCTGTTCTCCACAGGGATTTGCAACCCCAGGAAGTCCCTGGGTGTTGATCTGCCTGAGCAGAGCCTCAAAACCCCAGGGGCAGCTCGGCCTGGGCCTGTGGCTCGGGAGGGAATTTCATCCCCATCTGAAAGCTGCTCAGGCTGTTGTGTAGATCCCTCTCTCTGCCCAGGAACCTTCTCTTGTTTAACAACAGCCCCACAAATGCTGTTGGAGATGTCAGCTGCACTCACGCCGTGGCTCTGGGCACTGCAGCAGTGGGCACGTGGGTGCCTCTGCTTTCAGGGATGCAGTTTTGGTGCCGCCCTGCTCAGCCTCTGCTGTCCTGGGGAAAACCTGCAGCAGAAACTCCTGTGCTGATGGGCATTTTCCTGCTGGTGAAGGGAGCATGGTGCAGGTGAGAGCAGGGACCTGCTGGAGCTCAGGCAAGGTGAGAGGCTCAGTGGGAGCCCCAGTTCCTGCTGCTGTGTTTTCCCCAAACCAAGCCACGGCTGGGGAATGAAGACTTGGCTAGGTTTTCCATCCCTGGGATAACATCCCTGCTTAGAGAAGCTTCCAGCTTCAACTTCCAGCTTCAACTTCCAGCTTCCCAAATGTATGAGCTGAGCTGCTTTAGAGTCCCAGACTGGTTTGGGTTGGAAAAGACCTTAAAGCTCATCCCCTTCCACCCCTGCCAAGGGCAGGGACACCTTCCACCATCCCAGGTTGCTCCAAGCCCTGTCCAGCCTGACCTTGGACACTTCCATGCCCTCAAAGAGGGCAGACCCCAACCCTGGCACCTTCTGCCAGCCAAGGAGATCATTCTCCCCTGAGAGGACACTTGTTAGTGTTGACATGAGCAGACAAAGGGCAGAAGGTGCTGGTCCAGTGTAAGAACTGCTCAGATGGGCTCCAGAGGAGCTGAAATCTCCTTATGTATCTTATTACACATTTTCAGCTCTCAGTGCATCCTGCAGGGGCTGTAACAACATCCCTGCCACCTAAAGTCTGGGACAAACCATTGTGATCTCCCAGATTTCCCTTCCAGCATGCCCAGAGGTTATTCCATGTCTGCCCAGCCTCAGAGCCAGGGAAATCAAAGCCCAGCCTTTCCTCCCGTTTCAATCCATGACAGTATCAAGTGCTGGCAACACCACGGGGTTTTTTCTGCTCACTTGTGTCAAATGAAACAGGATGTAATTCAGATTCTGCCCTCAGCACACAAAAAGCTACTGGAAAACATCAATGAGAGTCCACAGGTACCACGCAGAGTCCCAGAATCCCACTGGAGTGGGAGAGAGGTAAGGGATGGAGAGAGAAAGAAGGTGCATGGAAGTTCAGAACAGGCAAATGAGAACTAATTCCCCACAGGAGAGCTCGATCCTCACAGAAAGCAGCACCAAAAACCACTTTGTGACTGACCCATCCCAAGTCTCCCCAGCTGCCTTTCCAGGCGGAATTCCCAATGGATGTGGATGCAGAACACAGGCCCCACCACAGCTGTACAGAGCTGGGCTTTTCTTCTCGAGTTTAGCCAGGGACAGGGGATTTAGGGAAAGATTTCCACACCTGCAGGAAGGCTGGCTGAGCAAAACTCCCATGTGGCTGCAAACAGGCACCTGGAAGAGGCTCTCCCTACCCCAGCCCCTTCCCCTCCTCCTGCACTTCCCTCTGCACTGCCATGTTCTCCATCCCAGTATCCAAACTGGTCACACAGGTCACTCAGACACCTCCAGGTACAATTCCCAATCTGAGAACCCAGAAAGGAGCAGAAGGTGGGATTTGAGTTGCTCCTCCAGCCAGGGATGGGAACTCCAGGGGGCAGGAGAGGGGAGGCTGTGTGGGGATGTCTCCCTGTGTCCTCTCAGGGTGGAAAACTGGGCTTCACCTCCCCTGGGACAGCAGTTGAGGAGCTCCTGCACTGCCCAGGTGATCTGCAAGCTGCACCTTCCAGCTGCCCATTTCTTGGCCAAAAAAAAAAAGCCATAAAATAAGAGCCAAGTGCTTAGAACCAAGGCCAACCAGCTAAAGCCACCCAAGATCATCCCAAAAGCAGCGAAAATTCCTTTCTTGGAAGCCCCTGGCTTGGGAAATCTGTTCCTTAAATGAATACATGGCATTTCTGGAGAGCTCCTGCTGGGGACGGAGCAGTTGGAAGAGAAGAATTGATTCATCTTTGATCCAAAACAGCTTTGCCACCATGGCTGGGGTGGTGGGGGAGGGTTTGGTGAGACACTGCTCACCCCACATCCCAAATCAATGTCCCAAATCCCCGTGGGCACCCAGAGGAGTCAAGGAATCAGCCAGATACTGGCACAGCCAGGAGGGATTTGATCCCTGAACACTGTCTGGTGCCTTTTCCCAGTGCCAGAAATGCAGCTGAAAAGCTGAAACTGGAAAAAAAAAAAAGTTGTATTAATTTTCTCCTTTCAATATTGCAAAATAACCTTATACATAAAAATATCTCCTTTGCAGAGTGTGAAATTTTAAGCCCTTTCAGGCTAATTTCTAATTTTATCTGTATTTAATTCGTCTCCATTTCTGGAGGATCCATTTAAAAGGAATCCAATTGAAATTGGTAGCATTTCTCAAACTCAAAATATTCTGCTTGACCCAAAATTTCTCCTCAAAAAATTCATCAAGAACTTTCGATTTTCATCCTGAACCAGGCCAGAAGAGAAAATTTCCGTGTTTCTCACAGACTAGGGACAAGAATATAAGCATAAAAAATAAAATTAAACCAGTTGTTTAGAGTGTCCTCAGTTTAAAAAAATTTACTTTTCCCCCGTTTTTTGCTGTTTGTTCTGGCTCGAGTTGTGCTTCAAGGCTGTGTCACAGCAGTGGCTCATGGTTTGAAACAGGATGAGAAAATGTCAGAGAGAGAGAAAAGGAAGGAAAGGGAGGGAGGAAGGAGAGGGA
>VZTJ01001266.1:153164-217241 GCA_013397795.1 Orthonyx spaldingii
GAAGGAAGGAAGGAAGGAAGGAAGGAAGGAAGGAAGGAAGGAAGGAAAAAATCCCAACAACAACAAAAATAACCAAAACCAACCAACCAGGCAAAAAAGCAACTCTAATTTGGATTATCCAACTCTAATTGGATAATTTTCCATCTTTCTGGAGCCCAGAAGGAAATTTTAGGAGCCTGCAGATCTCTCCCTGGGCTGTTCAGGAACGTGCATCACTTGGGAAGCGCTGGGAATCGCCAGCCACAACCCAGGGGCGCTCAGGTGAATGAATGAATGAAAAAAAGGGTGGAAATCCTTCCCAGCCGGCAGGGACGGAGTTCCCAGCTGCTGTCCCTGCCCTGCTGCCCTCCGGGGGCGCTGAGGACGCGCAGCGGGCAGCAGTGGAGTCCCCGCTCCGGTGTGCCGGGGATCCCTCCCGCAGCCGGCGCTAACGAGGCGGCTTTGGATGGAGCTCGTTCGTGCTTCTGCAGGAGAGCGGCCGCCCTTGGGTTGGAAGGTCCTCAAATAACGCTGCGCTGATAACGAGGGAGGAACTGATTAGAGCCGGGGTCGGGAGGCAGCGCGGGGTCCGCTTTAATTGCCAATAAACAAAGGCAGCGCTAACGAGGAGCCAACCCTCGGTGGAAGGGATCAGTTCCCTTCCAGCTCCGCTCAGGAACTCCTTGCGCAGTGGCCCCAGAGGCAGGGAAAGTGTTGGAGGAACAGGGCGAGAATTCCGCCCGGGATCAAAGGTGTCTTGCTGGCTCCCAGCCTGACCCAGAAAAGGTTGCTGCACCCTAAATCCTCTTCCCTGAGACGTTTTTCCAGAGTGAGCGGCAAGAGGAGCACCCAATGCCTGGAAAACTACTGGCACCCCGACGGATTTGAATTATTAAGAGCACCCCATCAGCCTCTGGGACAGGAATGATCTGGGAATGATCCCCAGATGGGAATAAATTTGGGACAATGGAGCGCTGCTGTGGGAAATGAGGTTGAGTTTGGTGAATAAATTATTTGCTATGAATAATTCACCCCGACCTAGTTGGAATGATTCTACTCTGGTTTAACTCTCTTCTGTGGGCTTCAGAGAGGCTCTCCATGGCCTTCCTCCCTCTGGCTGCATCGTGGTGGAGCAGCCCAGCTCTGAGATCATCCCAGGAATCACAGAATTCCAGGATGGCTTGGGTTGGAAGGTCCTCAAAGCTCATCCAGTTCCACCCCTGGCATGGGCAGGGAAAATGAACAAACCCTAAGACACCAGCCAGAGTGAAGTCAGAGGTTTTCCTCCCTCTTCTCATCTGACTGGATAGGGGAGACTTTCAAATTCATGGAATCACAGAATCATTTGGGATGGAGAAGACCTGCAAGGTCATCGAGTCCAAGCACTGCAAGGCCACCACTGACCTGTGTCCCCGAGTGCCACAGCCACATCTGTAGGGTTTTAAATCCCTCCAGGGGTGGTGATTCCACCACTGCCCTGGGCAGCCTCTTCCAGGGCTGGACAACCCTTTTGGTGAAGGAATTTTTCCTCATATCCAACCCTGGCCCAGCCTGAGGCCATTCCCTCTCCTCCTGTCCCTGTGCCCTGGGAGCAGAGCCCGACCCCCCCGGCTGCCCCCTCCTGTCAGGGAGTTGTGCAGAGCCACAAGGGCCCCCTGAGCCTCCTTTTCTCCAGGCTGAGCCCCTTTCCCAGCTCCCTCAGCCTCTCCTGGGGCTCCAGCCCCTTCCCAGCTCCGTTCCCTTCCCTGGATACGCTCCAGCCCCTCAATGCCCTTCTTGCTGTGAGTGGCCCAGAACTGCACACGGGAATTTGGGTTCCCTCAGCCTTTTTCCCCCAGCCCAGTGCAGGATTGAGCTCTCCTGGTGCCCGAGCAGCGCATCCGGAGCATCCCAGGCGTGCACCCCCGGCAAGCAGCAAAGCCACGCACACGGAACTGCAGAGGCCGGTCAGGCTGACCGAGGAGAACAACTGAGAAAGGGGAACCAGAAAACAGCAGAAGGGAAGGACAGCAGCCAAAGAGGCTGCAGAGAGGGGAAAATCCAAACAAAAACCAGTGTGGACGCACTGAGAAGGCAACGAAGACATGGGGAAAAACACACAGAACCTTTGGAGAGGACTGGGGAAAGTAGACACGGAAAGAAAAAGGGGGGATGTGTGGGGCAAAAGAGCTTTTGCTGGACAGAACAGTCAGGGGGTTTAAAAATCAGAGGGAGAGGGCAGAAATAGGGCAGAGACAAAGCCCTGGCTGCTGCTGGCACTGACTGACCTCATCTGCAGGACAGGGGGTGATGTCCCTCCCTCTCCAGGCAGTGGGGAGGGCTCAGTGCCCTCCTGAGTCTCTCATCCATGGGAGGACGTGAGTGACACCACTGGGGACTTGGCAGGAGCAGGGCAGGGGGTGCCACATCCCACCACAGGCACGGGGGGAAGATGCCCAGCACCAACCCACGGAGAAGTGGAGGAGGGAAGGAGCAAAAACCAGCCCTAAACCATTTGGGTTTAATTTTATCAATAGCCGGGTGAGGGATCAGCCCAAACGGCAGCTTTAATCCATGGGGATCTGGTTTTAAATCCATATTTTGTAGTTCAGGTCTCTCTGGTAAGCTGTAAAATGAATGTGATCATCTCCAAACTCAGAAATCTGATGTTCAGCCTACGCTGGAGCTGTTTGACCCCATCTCTGCCTGTGCTTGTGACACACAGACACAATCCAGAGGTTTTTGCACAGACGGGTGAAAATTAACGCTGTCTTAAAAAATTCAGGAGTCTGGGTTATAAAAAGAAGTCATTCCCGTGTACCCAGGTTCTGGGGATTTGTTCTGTAGGGACAGACTAATTAAAGGAGATACCAGGAAATTCTCAGGGAATAACCAGGCTGGGGAAGTGCCTGTGGGCCTGGCAAAGTCTGCTATGAAAACCAGCCCGAAGCCTTATTTAAAATGCCTATTTTAACACAGGATCTTTTTAACCCCTTTTATTTTCTTCCTTTTTGGAATCCTACAAGGTTTAAGGGGGAAAAAAAGGAGAATTTTCTCCTTCTGGTGCACCCACAGAGCAGATCTGGCTGCCCACCTGCAAACACCTCCTTTCAGCAGGACACAGCTCTGGTAAAACAATGGAAACTCACAGCTGGCAAATCCTTGGATTTCTGTGGATAATTGGTGTCTGAAATAGCTGAGACCTGGAATTTTGATCCAGTTGGGTTCCTCAAGCTCAGTTATGGTGGCCAGAAACAAATCAAAGCCACCTAACTGGAGAGATTTAAGGTTCTGTTTAATTTTCCTTTTATTTTAAATCCTGGCACGCTGAGGAAGGATCCTGTAGGAACATTTATCTGAACTTCTTCTTGCTGCTATGTATCCGACATAAATCAGACCAGGTTTGGGTCTAGCTTGAGCCTCTTCACAAAAATCTTGGGTTTATTTGGTCTCAGTGAAAAATCCCAGAGTACAGGAGGGGCTGTTGTGATCTGGATCCATTGAACAGAGTTTTGGGGTTTGGGGGTGGCTGGAATGACACCAACAGCTAAAAAATCCTGTTGGGTTTGATGGATTCTCAACCACACCAGTGATAAATGGTTCTGAGCAACCTCTCCCTCTAAAACTCAGGTTCAGTGGTAAAACTTCCAAGGAATCACCCTGGAAATGGAAGTTTCCAAGCACCCTGGGATTTTCTGGGAGGGCAGCCTGGCCTCAAGTGAGTCTGCTCCATTTCCACCTGAATTTCCACCCAGGTAGCAGCCTTTGGGATAAAAGGCATTTTGGTGGCTCAATTAAAAAGTTTTGCCTAAGCAGCGATAAGTTGGAGTGATTTCTTCATCTCCCTGTCCTAAATGTTTTCTGTTAAAGTCATTTCTTCCACGAGGCTGTTTAAGGAGCCCTTCTGGTGTTGTCTCTGTTTAATTGCTTGCTCACTCCTACAGTACTGTCTACTCTAATTACTCCAATATAATTAAGAGGAGGAAAAACCAACATATTACTGAGGGGTTAGTGAGACAAAGAGCTCCAGGAAGAAAAATGGGGATCTGCTGGGGGGGTAATTTGCTCATTAGCACTGTCCCTCCCCAAATTAACCTAAATGGAAGTAGAACGAGAGAAAAGAGAGAGAAACACTGATAGAGAGAGCAGAGACAAACTGAAGTCACAGAGTTTCAAAGACCAGAAAAAAGTTACCCAAAAAAATTATACATAGATAAAAAAATAAAAAAATAAAAACCAGACGATCCAAAATCTTGCTTGGAAAGCAGAGAAAGCACCAGAAAAGTCCAGAAGAACAACACCAATGCCACAGAAACCCCACTTCAGCCACGGCACAAAAAGCTGGTGGTTGGGCAGGAGCTCCTGGGGAGGTTTTCTACCTTATAGGCAACACGAGCCGGGCATTTCTTCCCAAGGCCCAGAGGTGGGGACATGTGTCTCAGCATCTCATACATGTCTGTGTAACTGATGCGCCCGCTGGCACCACGGGGACGAGGCAAAAGCAACAGGACACAGAAATCCAACCGGATTGAGGCGGGGAAAACGGGGAAAGGGGTGGGGAAAGGGCAACACAACGGAGCAAATGAAAAGGAGGGGAGAGAGAGAGAAGGGGAAGCAGACAAGAAAACAGAGATCTGGTTAATCAGATTTCTCCGGGAAACAAAACCAAACGCAAGAGGTGGGGCAGGAGAAAGGCGGCTCCGCTTCCATTGCTGTGTTTCAGCCCCAACGTCTCCTCCTCCTGCAGGGGCGGCCCGTGGGAATGATTGATGTTCCCTGGGGGATGACTGATGTCCCTTGGGGGATGATTGATGTCCCCTGGGGGAAGATTGATGTCCCCGGGAATGCTCGATGGCCCCGGGGACAGGGGGTGGCAGGGCTGCGTTCGGCCGGCTCTTGGCGGGTGCGGGGTGAGGGTTCCCCCCGTCACCCCCAAACCAGCCAGGCCGCCGTGCCGGGGAGAGCTGGCAGGCAGAGTTATGGGGCAGGGCTGGCAGAGCACAGCCAGCTGTTCTTCCAGGGAGCAGCACCGTGGGGTTGGGGTGGGTGGTGAGGCAAGGGACAAGCCAGTGGTGGGGTGTTCGCCGAGGGCCGCACGGGAACCGCTCCCACCCCGGCTGCGCCCGGGACTCGGCAAATTCCTGCTCCAGCAAAGGCAGAGCCGGCACTGCCGGGTGGTGGGAAGGGGACCTGTTCCTCCCTCACTTTTGGTGCTCTTTCAGCAAGCCAGCCTCAACTGGGTGCCTCCTCCCAGTCAGAGAACTGGGAATTAGGGATTTGGGAAAAGGCCCTCAGAGCAGCCCGTTGCTGAGGGCAGCTCCCTTCAGCACCTGGTGGTGGTGGATAAAATCCTGGCCTGAAAAACAAGGGGTGCAAAACAGCAAAAAATTCCTGCTTCAGTTTTTTGTACCCACTGGAACTGGGAGCAGGACTGTGACAATCTCCTTCTGTTTTCCAAGGAGCTGCCTGCTGATACCCTGTGCAAATCTGTGCTGCCTGGCATCTGAGGGGACCCAGGGACGTTCTTAATTAAAGTCTAACCCCTGCAAAAGCAGCACAGTGTTATCATCACCTCTAAAACCAGCAGGGAAAACCTAAGCACCCACATAAACCCCTTTTCCAGGCAGGAACCTTCCCACCAGCCCAACGCCCTGACATAAATCTCAATTCCTATGTAAAGCTTTGGTGGAGGAGAGGGAGGAGGAGGAGGAGGAGGAAACTCACCCAGCCAAAAACATCTATTCCTGTCCCTGGTAACTGCTGCAGTTAAAATCCCACCCAGCTTTTCCAGCCCTGAGCTGATTTAAAGACACAAATGGAGCCAATGTGCTCCCCCCGGCTCCTCTCCTGCTCCTGGGCTGGGCTGTGGGGTCTCCTCTTCCTCTGCAGAGCTTCTGAGCTCTCAATCCTCAGTCAGGTGTGGAAAACCCCTGGGGTGGAGTGGGAGAGAACAGGAAGCTCTGGGCTGGCTGCTTCCACTCTTCTCCTTCATCCTCTGCCCTCCAAGGAATTCCCTGCCTGTAGCTAGGTCCCCACTGAAGCCCATCCTGTGCTGATTTCTTGGCAAGATCTGTCCTAAATCCCCCACCTGGGCTCCCAAGCACGGTGAACTCTCCCTGTGCCATGAGCAGGTTTCCCTGGGTGTCCCTCACAACTCAGGGACATCATTCAACCCCCAGGCAATCTCTGGCTGTGGCACCGTGAGAAGCTCATCCCTCATCTCTGCCCAGATCCAATGATTTTTCAGCTCAGGAAGGGGAAAGTAGATCACTCAGCTGGAGCAACAATGCTGCAAAGCCAAACCAAACTTGCTGCTCCCTGGAAACCTCGGGATGGCATTTCCCTCTGGAAGTGCTGGGATGCTTTTCCCCAGCACTTTTCCCCTGGAGCCATCAGGATGGAAGCTGGAGGGTTCCCTGCCTCATAAAACTGCCTGTCTCCAGCCAGCTGGGGTGTGGGAGGAGACAGGGAAGGGATGCATGGAGGAAAAAGGAGGCAGTCAGTCAATCATTCCTTTTTTCAGGCAAGGGATTCGTTACGGTTTCTTTTCTCTACTTTTTGCATTTGCACTTGGGGGAGGGAAGAGGGGACAAAAAGAAACAGAACCAGGACTAGGGATGCTGGAGGGATCTCTGAAATTCCAAACCTTGTAGGCCACCCTATGAGGGCACTTCTTTCCTAAGCCCAGGGGTGGAGCAATTACACGTAACAAATTGTACATATCCTTATAATGAATGCGGCAACTGGAAAGGAAACACCAGAGGTTACAACAGCAAAATCCAACAGGAATCAGCTTTTCCCCAGGCAAGTAGGGAAGAATCAGCTTTTTCACAGGCAAGCAGGGAAGAATCAGCTTTTCCACAGGCAAACAGGAGAAGTTGGAAGGGCAAAACACGCTGAAAAGAAAGGTTAGTCTGGAAAGGGATGGGCTCGCAAGGAAGGAGCCACTTCCACACACAGAGAACTTCCAGCTGCTCACCCAACTTTATATCCTTGGATTTTCCTCTGGGAAGCCTTCAGTGCCATGTGCAAGGCTTCCCAAACATTTGGTTTCCTTTGCCACTCATGGCTTAATTCCCTGTGCCTGAGCATCAGCCTCCAGCCTCTGCTGCTCAACACCCGGAGCCTGCAGCCCACAAAGAGCCTCTTTAATGAATTATTCCTGAGATTTTCAATGGATGATTCCCAGGATTCAAATTAGCTGCGTTAAAACCTTGGGAATATTCCCCTTGCACTGTCACCTCCTACATAACCCCAGCAGGGCCGTTCCTGGACAATGAGGAATGTGCTGGAAGAGCAGAAAGTGGCACCTCCAGAGCCGTGTTGGGCATGGGCAGTGGGAGAATCCAGCTTTCATTTCCAGTGGGAGAAATCAGACACCTCGTGGAAGCCTTATGGCCACTCTCATTATTTCCCAGCAATAATTTCAGCTAATTAAACAGCAGGATCATATTTCTTAAGCTTTTGTGAGTAACCAGCTCACAGGCGAGAAGAGCCAAACTTCAAAATTATCTTCAAAGGAAACTGGGATGCTTTGGCCTCCCTGGGTTTATTTTGGTGCATTCTATAAAGAAGGCTGGAATATTCTGGGAGAACTCTTTAATGTTGCTGCTTTTTGGCATGTGGAAAATTAAGGTCTATTCAAAGCTTTTCCCAATCAAGTCCAAACTGTTAATTCAGAGGGAGACCAAATGGAACCGTGCAAGTCTTGGGTATAAAAAATTGGTTTAACTGAGGCACTAATGTCCTTTCCTTACAATTTCAGAAGGATTTTGGAAAACCAGGGCATGGAAAATACGTCTGAACACTTCCCTGAGCTCTCTAAGAGTCTGTGGAGGGCTGGAAAAGCAACAGATGCTTTGCATGGGGAGATCACGGCACAAAATCAGAACAAACAGGGATCCTTTCCCAAGTTCAGAGAATTCCAGAATGGTTTGGGGTGGACATGATCTTAAAGTCCATCCCATCCCAGCCCTGCCATGGCAGGGACACCTCCCACTGTCCCAGGCTGCTCCAAGCCCCATCCAGCCTGGCCTTGGGCACTGCCAGGGATCCAGGGGCAGCCACAACCTCCTGTTTAAATCTGATTTTCCTCAGCGTCCTCAGTCATCCCAGAGAGCCCAGAGCTCCCTTGGGAGCACCTGCAGCTCCTCCTGAGTGCTCTGGGGAACAGCTCATGGGAATGGGATGGCCACAGCCACATTCCCAGGATCTCCATGGGGTGTGCAATGGGAAAGGAATAAAACAGATTAAAAACTCACTTTATGTTGAACAAATAAAAGCTTCTAGAAATCCAATTGTGTTTTCTTTCCCAGTTCATCCTTAAATCCTGTTTTCCCTCTTTTCTAAATTCACTCCCAGCCCCACCAATTTCTCTCAATCCCTCTTTTTTTTGTGAGCTCAAGGCTTTTTCCACCCCTAAATCCAGCAATTTTCCCATACTTACCCCTAGGGAATGTGGCAGTCTGGAATAACAGCTCCTAACTGCCTTTTTTACTTCCTTTTGAACATTTTCCCCCAGAAAAGTTTCCAGGGAGTTGGATTTTGTAATAAAACCAAAGGTGATATCAGAAATAGGGGTAAAATGCACATTAAGTTGTTTTAAATATTCTCTATATAACAAAAATGTAACAACGCTTGTGGAGCATCTTTCATTGAGTGTCTCAAGCTAAGGAAAGTGAATAAACACTGTAATTCCCTTTTTCTTGGGACAATCAAGGAAGAGACCTTGGGAGAAGTGATCAATGAGTGACCAAATTCAGCCCAAAGCATGGAATAATCAAATCATAAAATCGTTTGGGTTGGAAAAGACCTTGAAGGTCAGAAAGATCTTAAATCAAAATGATTGAAAGATCAGTTCTGGCCTTAAAGTGTGAAAGGATTTCAGATTTGTGGAGATTTTAGTCCCACTTCTGAAAATGGGATTTCAGTGGAACTATTCACACTCAACAACATCCCACCAGAGCGAGAAGGGAACAGGGTTAGAGAGAAAAAAATCGAATTAGCATCTTAATATCTGACATTTTCTGCATTAACAGCTCTGGGAGTGGAAAGGTTTGGCCTCTGAGTGACTCAGTCTCAGCTCAGAGTTAATAGAGCAAGAAATCTTCCTGCAAACTCCATGCTGGGTGGAAAGTTCCTGAATATAAACATTAAAAATCCACATCGATCCCAATTTCTTCCCTTGCAGGTGTGTTCCTCCTCCCATGGATGTCGAGGCTATTTTTTTAAGGAGCAACCAGGCACTCCTGAGTTTTCAGCCTCATTGAGAGTTTCGAGTGAGAAGAGGCAGGATTGGATTGGGAAAAGGGAAAAAGAAAAGCTCTTTATGCCTGCTAAATCCCCACAAAGGATTTGCTGTGTCACAGAGCTCGTGAAAATCTGCCTGGAGATTACAAGCTGGTAGTAACTGTGGAGTAAATATTCCAGCTGGTAGTAGGGATGGCTTGGAGCAGTTAAAATCCCTCACAGTTCAGAGAAATGCAGTTTTTAGGAACAAATTTCCATTTAAAGTTAGGCTAAATCATTTTAAGTGAGATTTTAGAGCAGTTTAATTGCAGCCTAGCAGGGAGTTTGAGAGGTTGATTATCCAAACAATCCCTGCCTCTGTCTCTGCTGAAGGGAAACAAAAAAAGAAAGGAAAGATTGGAGGAGCTGGAGGCATCACAAATCCAGAGGAGATTCATGGCAGAGGAACTCAGGGGGAGGGAAAGGGATCCAAAATTAGGAGAGCTTTAAATTAACAGAGAGTCTCCCAACAGGCAAATTCCCAAATAGAATATCAAGGGAATTACTGGGACCAGTGACAGAGCACCTAGAAATGAGAATAACCCAGTCACCAGGGCTGTGGTGCAGCAGTTCTTCTTCTATATTTATAGAAAAGCAGTTTATTAAATCAGTCCTGCTCTAGAAGTGGTCACTGGGCAGGGCCATTCCCTGAGTTTTTAAAAAAATTCCTTAATTTTGGGTCTGTGCTGCTGCTGCACTGCCTCAGCCCAGTGTGCAGTTTCCCCTGGGAATGTCTTGGAAGAAATAAAATTTAAAAAACCCCACCATAAAATAAATATCTCATTGTCCAGCGTGTGAGAACGATCCCTTCCTTTAACCCACTCATCAATCAGGAATATTTTATCAGAGCTCTCTAAGAATGAAACCCTTCCAAACATCAGCCCATTTCATTTTATCCTGATTATTCTGCACATTTTATGTTTCAACTGCAAGTCCAGAGCTAAATATTATTCAGAACACCCAAATTCCCACGTAGAGTTTGATGTCATTACAAGGAGGCTTCCAAGACAACAAATGTTGTGTTTAATGAGGAAAAGCTGCTTTTAAAAATGCCGTATTTTCAGGAAACCACCCCAACGCTGAGGAGCATCCCCTCACTCCCGCTGGGAGCGGGTGGGGAAGGCAGGTGTTGGAATCAGAGCCTGGCTCAGATCCACATCCTCTCCTGAGGTGTCTGCACAGCATTTGGGAAAGCACCAGGGTGGATCTCAACCAGCAAAACGCTGCACAAACGAGGGGTGACGAGGCAGAGCCTCTCCCACTCCCTCAAGTGCTGCCAACAGCCAGAGATTTGCGGATTTTCATCTCCGGCCTGGGACGCAGGAACCGAGAGCTCCTTTTGGAAGTGCTAAATAGCTTTTTCTACACGGCCATTTAGGCAGGTCGGAGGAACTGAGACTGTTAATCGGTGGGACTGAGGCTGTTAATCAGTGGAATTGAGGCTGTTAATCTGTTCGTTTCTGGCCGTGCGTGGCTGTCGTGGGTTGCTGGTTCGGGTGTGCGTGGAGGAAACGCCCTTGCAGTGACACCAGGATTGTTCCTCAGGGAACTGCAGCATTTAACAGCGATGTCACCTCAAATCCTGGAGCTGTTCCCATTCAAACAGGCTCTGAGAATGCCCAGGTACAGCGTTCCAGTGTCCCCCGTGTCCCCACTCTGTGTCCCCAGCCCGTGTCCCCAGCCCGTGTCCCCGCACGTACCAGGCTGCGGGGTCGTACTCGGCCCACACCCGGACAAACTCATCCAGGTGGTGCGGCCCCAGGATGGAGGAGTCCCGGGTCAGGTACTCGAAATTGTCCATGATCACAGCCACGAACAGGTTCAGCATCTGCAGGGAGAGAGCGGGGATGGGGTGAGGGACGGCAGGGAGAGAGGGAGGAGAAGGGGAGGAGAAGGGAAAGGAGAAGGGGGAAAAGGGAAGGTTAAACAGGAGAAGGGAGAGGAGAAGGGAAAGGAAAAGAGGGAAGATGAAAAGTAGAAGGGAAAGGAGAAAGGGGAAAGGAGAAGGGAGAGAGGAATGGAGAAGGGCAGGGAGCAGGGAGAACAGAGAAGAGAGAAGGGAGAAATGAATGGAGAAGGGAAAGGAGAGGGGAAAAGAGAAGGTGGGGACGAGAAGAGGGAAAGGGGAAGGGAAATGGGAAGGAAATGGGAAGAAAATGGGAAGGGAAGCGGGAAGGGAAGGGAATTTAAAAAATCAAAACCTGGAAAGGGAGCACACATGATTCCCTTAACTGGATGCTTCTACAAGGAGCAGCCTCATCCCAGGGAAGAAACTCTCCAAAGGGAGCCCTGGAGCCCCGGGAATGCCCCTGCTGCCTCCTCATCCCCTGCCCACTGAAGGGGGGAGCATTTTCCCAGTGCCCATCACTGGTGCTGACCCTGGATCCCAGCTGGACCAGCCCCTCTCCCTTCCCTTCCCCCCTCCAGCACACCCCACACAGGGGCTGCAGCCACTGCTCCTCCAGCCAGGAGAGGGGAACTCTTCCAGCACTCCCAGGTCCAGGCACATCAACACCAGAACAGCTGGAGGAAAACCCACTCTCCAGGCTGAATGTGCTATTTTAGACTCCCAACAACTGCAGCCTTCAAAGAGCCCCAGGAAGATGAGGGGCAGGACACACAAAAGGCTCCTGTCCCTAATGGCCACCAGCAGGAGCCTGGAAACGCTGCTGGCACATCAAGATTCTCCTGTTATTAAAGCCAATGGAAAAGTCACAAGGATTTCAGTGGGAAAAGATCCACATGAAGCCAGCAGAATGGAGAGCAGGAGGGCAGCTGGGAACAGAGGCTGGATAAGGCCCCAGGATCTCAAACTTCCATTTTCTATTTTTTTATATACATTTCAATTTATCTTTTTCTCCCTCCTGTATATTCTCAACTTCCATTTGATATTTCTCAACATAAATTTCCATTTCTATTTTTCTCCTGCAAATGACAGGAGGAAAATTCTGTCAAGCTGCACATTTACCAAGAGCCAGGACCCCCATTTAACCCCAAATATGTGATCCCAAACCCCTTGGTCTATGGGGTGATGTTGAACAAACCATAAAAATGTGCCCTCATGGCCAGGCTGGGGCTCTGCAAAGCTTTAATTGCTCATGGGGAAGCAATGAAGTGCTGAATACTTTTTAAAAAATGAGTTGCAGCCCTGTCCTGTAGCAGGTCAGCTGCTTGGTTCTGCCTGGTTTTGGAGCCTTTCCTCCTTCTGGGGCTCTCCCCTCTCCTGGTCCCATTTCCCAGGCTTTTCTGGGAATGCTGACTCAGGGACAAAGCTCACACAGAGCTGGATTTGCACAGACCTGCTCCAGCCTCCAGTTCTGCTGCCACATCTTGAGTGGGACAACTGACAAACCCAGGGAGGGGGCTCTGGGGAGGATGTGATGTTTGTTCTTGTTTTGTTGATTTTTGGGTTTTTTTGGTGAGTTTTGGGGGCTTTTGTTTTTTTTTAATTTATAAAAAGCTTTAGAAACAATAATAAACTTGAAAATAACAATGAGAATGGCTGATGTTGGGTTAGGGATTTGTATCAAGGGAAAACTTTGGGTTTAAAGTCTGGAGGAATCCATAAATGGAGCACTAACTTTGGATAAGCTTTCAGGGCTGCAGGTTTTTTAATACACACAGAGAAATAATCCATGGTTGGTCAAAGGAACAACAGCAGCCACACAAAGGATCTCAGGAGGGGGAGCTGAAGTTGGTCTGTCCATATCCAGCACCAAACTGGCACATGGAGCTCCTTTTCCTGCTGGAAGGGACCTGAGCATGGCAGGGATTGGCTGCACAGAGCATCAGGTGTGGGGTTTTAAAGCAAACCCGTGGAACCGAGCGCAGGCTCCGTGCGCTGCTTTGGGGAACTTCACAGAGCTTTCATCTCATCCTGCCTGAGCTTTAATTGGCTTCCTGTCCCTGCTTTTCCATCCCTCTGTCCCAGCAGGGCTGGGAAGGGACCCAAGGAGCAGGGAGGGGGTTCTGGATGCTCAGGAAGGCACTGGCACCTTGTAAAGCTCAGCCCCATGAGGCACAAACCAAGCCCGGCAGCTCTGACTGTTTCCATGTCTAAAGCTTTTCTGGCAGAAAAAAAAGGTGATTTTTGCATTTGCTTGACAAATAAATGATCCTCGTGGATTCCTTCCATCTCAGCAGATCCTGGGATTCTGTGAAAGGAGCGTGATGCTCCCAGGAAGTGCTGCTGAACTGGGCCATTGTCACCCTGCCCTCCCCAATGTCCTTCTTCAAAGGGAGGTTACAAACCAAGACAAACCCCATTAATGCTTAATTCCAAGTATTAGTGAGGGGAAAGACAAACCCCTTCCCTTTAATGACTAAATGATCTCTTTGGGGATTAAGGGGATTTTATCAGCAGGGTGATAAACGGGGTTTAGCAAAGCTGGCTGGTGCTGGCATCTAAATTATAATTGGGGGGGGGGGGGGGGAGGAGGAGGAAAAGGAGTGGGGAGGGAAGGGTTTGGGGGGATCCACGCCCACTTTGGGGGGATCAAGACTGACTTACCAGGAAGGAGCAGAGGAAGATGAACGACACGAAGTAGAAATAGGCAAAATCACTGCCACACTCCTTTTTGGTGAGGCCGGAGAGGGGGTCACAGGCTCTGTTGCTCAGGCAGGACAACATGATCTCGTGCCAGGCTTCCCCCGTGGCACTCCTGCAACACCAGAGCAGAGGCTGAGTTTATCCACTCCTCCCCATGACAGCCACCTGGCAGTATTGCTGTGCCAAATTAACCAAATTAATTAGGTTGTGTCCAGGAGGAGAGATTGTATTTTACACTGGGAGCTGGAAGTACCCATGGAAGAGAAAGGAGAAAGAACATTTCCCTCTGTTACAGAGGGGGTAAAAGAAACCAGACAGGCTCAGGTAGGCTAAAAGCTTTATTGCTTTTGTGGAGAATAAAACCAGATCGATTTAAATAGTGCAAATCTAAGTAAACAGAGTTTAGATTGTTGTCTTTTGAAGCAGCCAACACTTCTGTCCTAGTGCTGGCTCTAAACCCAGTGGAGAGGATGGGAAATGAAACCAGGCTTCTCCACTGGAATCTCTTGTTTCCTTTATCAGGCAGATCAATTGCAGGTTGAACTTGAGTCTCTTTTTCATCACAGCCTCCTGGGTGTTTTTCATCAATTCCCTCCTCCAACTTGTACTACTGAGGGAAAAGAGCCAAAAGGAAAAACTTTGGAATCTCAGAGGGTTTGTCCTCAAAACAAACCACTCCCTGGTGCACGCTTGGTTTGGAAGTCAGGGCTTCTCCACATGCACTTACTCTGAATTCCTGCTTCCCTCAATGTCAATTTGCCTTGTGTTCCCTCAGCCAGCACATAAACTCTGTTCCTGGTCTTTGGGGAAACTCAGTGCACCTTCTAAACTGGAAAAACTTCCAGGCTACTCTGAATTACACCAGATTCCCCCACAGGTGCCTGGGTGCTGAAGGCTCATTCCCCTTGTGGGGAATTGTGCTGGGCCCAGCTCCTCCATCCCAATCCTGCTGCCCCTGCCCCTCAGTCCTGGGTCTGGGAAGGGACCACGAGGCTGAATAATCACCCAGTTTTATTAAAATTCAAGAGTTCTGAGCCCAGTGATTATTCTGAGCTAGAGAGGGCTGATTTCATTTCCGTCTGGCTTCACAGGAACTATGGAAACCAAATCCCAGGCAAGAAATGCAGTTACAGCACCACAGAATCCTTGGAGCTGACCCTTGGCAGGGCTGGCAGGGGCTGGTGTTCACTGGGGATGAGGAACATCTCCCCCAGACTGCCCCCAGCTGGAGCAGGGCCTGTTTTGCCAGGGCTTAAAATGAAAATCTGTTATTTATTGATTGTTTTTTCAGTTGAAAATGCTGCGTTTCCAGGAGGGATGAAGCCAGAGGGAAACACCTGAATTCTGAAGCAAAGGAGGGTGTTGGTGTATGAACTGTTGACTTGCTTGTAATGCAAAAATGACCTATTAAAGGAATGCTCTCTTGAAAAATTAAAAGAAACTAAGCTTCAAGACAAGAAACCCATCAATCAAAACCAGGGGGAGTCTGATCTATATTCAGCTTCTCCCTGAGTTGCTGTGGGGTGTCACAGCTCTGGGTGACACTTTGTGAGGGGCTGAATCCGATCTGCCCAGGAGGAGGAAGCAGGAATGGATAATTTACACAAAAACCTATTTTAAAGGATGCTCGAGTCTGAGCAGCTCAAGTGGCACCTGCCCAAAGATGTTTGTGCTGTTCACATCCAAATCAGAGGGGGTTTTGTCCTCTCCTTACCTGAACAGGAGCATCAGGGCTTGCAGGAAGGTCCGGAAGTTGTTGTGCCGATTAATGGAGGTTTCATCGTCCAAGGCAATGTTCCCAAATACCTGCCAGGGAGAACAGAGAGGATTCAGCCAAGCACATCAAGTGGAGTTGGGAAATAAGGCAAGAGAAGAATTTGTCCTGGTTTAAGGGATCTCAAAAGCTGGAATAATTTCTGTGCTGAAAAAAGGGAGATAAAAATGTGTCGTGGAGATCAAACACAGGATTAATGTGCTCTGTATTCACACAGGTCCTTCCCAACAGCTCAGCTCCATCCCAGGCCAAGAAAACTTTATTAATTCTTCTCAGGAAGGTGCAGTGGCTGGTCCCTCCTCTCAGCCTCCTGATGTGTCCATACCCAGGGGAAGGGATGTCTCTTCCTGTGGGATTCATGGATGTCCAGTGCTGCAGCTGGAAATGTGATCCAGGCTCATGCCCACAGCTGCTTTGTCCAGCTCACTGGGGACAGTTCAACATAAAAGCTGACAATTATAGCAGTAAAAGAGGCCTTTTTGTCATTTCTAATTTACCTGACACCAGACAAGGAGAGCTTTTGCCTCATCCCAAATCAGTGCTGCTCCTGCTGTGGAGGCAACAACCCATCTGCACTCTGAACAAACCCAGGCTGCTTATGGCCAGAATGAAAGAATGAAATATTTTACCTGCATGCCAATAATGGCATAGATGAAGAAGAGCATTGCAATGAGGAGACACACATAAGGCAAGGCCTGTGGGAAAGGAAAAAGTGGGATTAATGACAGCAAATGCAAACATTGAATTCCCAGGAAGGGCTGACCGAGTTTTGTGGCATTTGTCCTTCAGCTGAAGGAACTGGGAAGAGAAGATGAACAATTCTGGCAGCCTTCAGCAAGCCCGCCCCTGGAGCCAGGTATTCTCAGATCACACAACAGTCAGGGCTTTCCAAGGGCTCTCTCTGTATCCTTGGAAGCAGCAAGCAGGGAGAACACAATCCGAGGCTCGGCAGCAAACACTGGAGCTACCAGCAGGCACTGGCACTTTGTGTGCATAATTGTATGAACATTAATTTTAATGACCCTGCTGTAAATTCAGACTGAGGGAAAAAAAAATCCATCCCAGAAATGAGTTTGTGCTCCGAAACAGGCACAGTTTGGGATCCCAGGAGGACAAAAAGATCCTGAGTTTTAGCAAGAAATCAGTGAAGGCTGCAATGTAATTATGTCACTGAAGCTGAGAGTGACAGCTATTTTCCGCTTGGGCTAAATGAATGGGTAATTAATGCCTCTAATTAGTAATAGCTCAAAAACTGAGCGGTCTTGCCCTGGGGCCAGCCCATGTGATGCCTGGGGCAGGAGTTCTGCAGGCCAAGGGGAGCCCAGTAGGAACTGTAGAATCATAAAACACCCCGAGTTGGAAAAGACACCCAAGGATCATCGAGTCCCAGTCCTGTCCCTGCCCAGACCCCCAAAAATCCCACCCTGGGCATCCCTGGGGCGGTGTCCAAACGCTCCTGGAGCTCTGGCAGCCTCGGGGCCGGGACCATTCCCTGGGGAGCCTGGGCAGTGCCCAGCACCCTCTGGGGGAAGAACCTTTCCTGATCTCCAGCCTGGCCCTGCCCTGGCCCAGCTCCAGCCGTTCCTGGCTCCTGTCCCTGTCCCAGGGAGCAGAGCTCGGAGCTGCCCCTCGGGAGGAGCTGCAGCCCCGGGGAGCTCTGCCCTCACTCTGCTCCAGCTGAACAACCCCAGTGCCCTCAGCTGCTCCTTGTGGGCCCCTCCAGACCCTTCACACCCCCGTGTCCCTCCTTTGCACCCTCTCTCACAGCTTTTTCTTACTGCGGTGCCCAGAACTCCCCCAGCACTGGAGCTGAGGCCGCCCCAGCCCCGAGCGGAGCGCGACAATCCCATCCTGGCCCGGCCGGCGCTGCTGGGCCTGAGGCAGCTCCGGGGCAAAACCTGGAGGAAAACTGGGGGGAAAAGGGGCTGATGTGGTGTCTGCTGGACACCTTTGCACGAGGGACACGGACTGAGAGCTCAGCACTGAGGGGACAGACAGACAAACAGCTCCTCATGAAGCCTAGGATCGTCATGGCCCCACTTCAGGGCCACACTCTGGATGCAGGCTTTGGGAAGGGTCAGGATTGTGCTGGGAAAGGCCCCTTCTCCCGAGATCCAGCCTCATTCCAACGACTCTCTCCTGACTGGGAACAGCTTACACCTGCAGACCCCACAGCAGGGGCTGGGGGTCTGCACCCACAGCGCACAGCCCATAAATACTCCTGTGTTTGAGCCTAGTATCAGAGCCACAAATCCTGACTTCCCTGTCCTCCTTGCACTGCAGAACCTGAGTAAGCCCCAGAACCAGAGTTAAAGCACAAAACAATGAAAAATGGGCTGCAAACCAGCTGAGAGCTGTAAAAATAACCAGCTGTGGGGCATGTGGGCTCTTAGATCTAGAAAACAACTAATTCAGCGTGCTGAGGATTGGTGGGAGGAAGAGCAGGGATAAAGGAAACCAGGCAAAGCAACTGCCTCGACAACAAAACCTCATTTTTTTAATCCTCCATGTCATCAAACCCAGGCCTGTGGTTCTGCAGGGGATGATCAGTACTAACCAGTTGGCTTTTCTGCAGAAAATTAATATTCCTGGGGATGGTCAGTGCTAGCCAGTTGATTTTCAGCAGAATGAATATTCCTGGGAATGGTCAGTGCTAACCAGTTCTCTTTTCTGCAGAATTAATATTCCTTGGGATGCTAACCAGTTTAATTAATAATGAATATTCCTGGTGCTAGCCAGTTTGCTTTTCTGCAGAATTAATATTCCTGGGGCTGGGCAGTGCTCACCAATCCTGTTTTCTGAAGAATCCCTGAACTCTGAATTCCTGTAATCGCTCTGCAGAGGTGCAGAGAGGCCGTTCCAAGGCGAGGGAAGCTCTTGGCTCCTCACTGCTCCAGGTGTGCCAAGCAGGACCCTCTCCCCAGATCTCCTCCCTGCCTCCCACATTGCCAGGCCTCACCTTGAAGGACTGCACGAATGTCCAGAGCAGGATGCGGATGGTGTAGCCCTGGCGGAGGAGCTTGATGAGCCTGGCTGCCCGGAAGAGCCGCAGGAAGCTGAGGTTGATGAAGTTGTCCTGCGGAAAGTAAAGGTTTTGTGTCCTTCAGAAACGACCGCGATCCGAAACCACAGCCCGCAAAAAAGAAATTAAAATTACCAGCTTCACGATCTAAGCAGCAAATCGGCCACCAGAAAACCTTCCAAAAGAAACATTCGTCAGTGCAGATCACTCCACATGCAGCAAGAATGAGAAAACCCCTCTCCACAAGAGCCCTCCCCTCTGCTACTGGGTCAATGAGAGGAAAGGAAAAGGCCCTGTCACGCTGTCCAGAGAGGGCTGATTTGCTTTGAGCGAGATTTTCTCCCCCTAAAGACTCAGGGAGAGGGGGGATGGTGCCGGATTTTCATTTTGTAAAGGAATGAGGCTGGTTGGAAGTCTTGGTCAGCTCTGTTTCTACAGGGAATTGAACTTAAGCCAAGACACTTGCAAGGGACGGCGTGACAAAGAAAGGCGTTGCCCAGTGAAGATTAAAACATCCTTGGAAGAATGAGGATGTTTTCCAAGCTGGAGGTTTTCAATGTTTATACAGAGTGAAACTGGACAGGTTTGCCAAGGAGAAATGGCACCAGAAGATTGTTTGCAAGACGGATCAAGGGCAGCGAGTCAATTGGGGAGGCTGAGCTTTCACCAGCAGGAAGATGCCTTAGGAACCTGCTGGTTTTCCAAATTCTCATTAAATGTGTCTTCACAGGTGGATCAAAGAACTGCTGGAGGCAGGTTCTGATTTCCATTTGCTTTCTAGGATTTTCCCCACCCCTCACCCTTTTTTTCTTTCCTTCAGGGAAAATAGGATTCTTGCCCCAATGAGCTAATCTAGAGAGGGTTCTTTCCAAAACAAAACATGCAAAAGCCAGATCCCTCTTGCCCTCCTATTTTAAGGAGATGAAAAAATATTCCCCCTTTCCATAATTCACTTATTTGTGGATCTCTGATCACAGCCACTTATTTGACTGAGTGAGCTAAAGAGAGAAAACATCCCACTTTAAACTATTGAGCAGTGAAGCAGCAAATATAATCATAAGGAGCTCTGCTTGGTAAAGATGAGCAAAAATAATATTTCCCTTGGATTATTGTTTTACCAGAAATCACATTGAACAGACCCACGTTTCTTGCTCATTTGGCTACAGAGCTCATGCTGAAATTGGGGGGCTTGTTGGATCTATTAAATCTTTCAATGCCAGCTCAGTTTTGGGGCCATTAGCATTGCATTCCACCAATCCCATCAAAGAGTTCCAGAACTCAGTCTCAGGCATGCACTCAGTTTCTCTCAGGTTAAAAACACAAGCAGCTCAGAATTAGGCACAGACCAAAAAATCAGACTCGATCTTCAAATAAAGAGAAAAGAGAAAAAGCACAGGAATGTTCAATGAAAGAGCAGACAACACTGAGCTCATTCAAGCCAGCAACAGAACCCAGCTCTGGCAGGCAAAGCACAAGCGAGGATTCCCCTGGGTTGGGCAGTAAAACAGGCACTGAAAATGTCCAGTTTGTCTCAGCATCAGCTGCAGGTTTGTTTTCCCAGCGCTTACCTTCCCTTCACAACAGTCCAGCTGCACTCACCTGAGCAGGGCAGGGCTGGGCAAGGCCCCTGGGGCGGAGCTGGAGCTCAGCTGGGGAACGGGGCCATCACTAAGGTGGTTCTGCAGCCCCTGTTCCCACTGCGAGCCGCGCCCAGGGCAGGGCAGAGGTTTAACCCTGAGCCCGTTTTCATCAGGAAAATCTCCCCACCAGGGGGAAGTTGGGCAGACCTCACGTTTAATGCTGAAGTCTGATTTTAACTGCAGAGCAGTGCTCAAGGCAGATCTTTGCTGTGCACAGGAATCCTCGGGCTCCAAGGAGGAGCAGGTGCCCAGGACGCACCTCTGTGGGATCCTGTGGGATCTCCCTCTTCCCACATTCCTGCAGCCCCACAGCAGGAACATCGTCCTGCTCAGGCTTTGCTAAAACCTCACAATCACAGGATGCTCGACTCCTGCTTTGGGCTGGGCTCCCTGCAAGCTCAGCTACCCCAGTGCTACCCATGGAGACGGGATAGAAATGGGAAAAGGGTTCAAGACTGTGCAGTTACATCTGTAACCCCCATCCTCTGGGATTTAGATGGACAAACAATTTCCTGACATTCTCTGTTTGACTCTGGCACTGCCACTTCCTAAAGGGCAATGAAAGCCTCGGCTCCATGTGGAATCACTCCCAACCCAGGAAAATCCCCATCACCAACACCCTGGCACTGTTGAGGGACCATTCTCGGCACTGCCCGGAGAGAGGCAAAGTTCCCCTCACTGGTGGTGGCTGGGAGGGCTCCACGTGTGTGGCACCCTCAGCACACCACGGACAAAACCCATCCTCCAACCCCTCAACTCTCCAGGCAGGATTTGGGATCGCATGCAGCCAAAGGGGAAACTCCACACTGCCACATTTCCCGGGTTTGGCATCGATTCTCCTCCCACGGAGCCACCTCTGTGCCGTGACACAAATCTGGTATCTGGGTTATCCAAGTCATCCTTTCCAGGTTTTTTTCGCTTTCCTGTTGCACAGATGCTCACGGTGCTCACCAGAGCTTTAGGATTTTATCATCCATCTGAGGAATAACAAATTATGTCTGGAAAATCAATTCCCCCTGGCTTGTCACTATTTTCCGAAAGGAGGAAGGTCTGGTACTGAAGGAACCCAGGCACCAGCCAGGGCATGGGGGTCTGGGCATGGCCGGGCACTGCCACCACTTCCCACAACAGGAGATGGGAGATGCATCCCTGAAGAAAACTGGGATGCGGTGGGGAAACGGGGAGAAGAGACACCACTGATAAAGAGCTGCTCTTGAAGGCTGTCCCACCATGGGCAGGCTGCTCTTGTACCCTTAGGCTGTTTTTGTACAATCCCAAACTGTTTTAGGTTGGAGGGGACCTTAAAGCCCATCCAGTGCCACCCCCTGCCATGGGCAGGGACACCTTCCACTGTCCCAGGCTGCTCCAAGCCCCAATGTCCAGCCTGGCCTTGGGCACTCCACGGGATCCAGGGGCAGCCACAGCTTCTCTGGGCACCCTGTGCCAGGGCCTGCCCACCCTCCAGGGAACAATTCCTTCTCAATATCCCATCCATCCCTGTCCTCTGGCACTGGAAAGCCATTCCCTGTGTCCTGTCCCTCCATCCCTTGTCCCCAGTCCCTCTCCAGCTCTCCTGGAACCCCCTCAGGCCCTGGGAGGGGCTCTGAGGTCTCTACAGAGCCTTCTCATCTCCAGGTGAGCACTCCCAGCCTGGCTGCAGAGCAGAGGGGCTCCAGCCCTTGGAGCAGCTCTGGGGCCTCCTCTGGACTCTCTCCAGCATCTCCAGGTCCTTGTTCTGCAGGCCCAGAGATCTCCCCAGTGAAAAGCAGGAAAGCCATGAAGAACAGGGCACACGGGCACTGCCTGGCTCTGTCCCCAGTGCCTTCAGCAGCTGGGTGGTTTCCTGCCCAGCACAGGAGCTGCTCCCTCTGTCCACAGGGATGCAGAAGGAGCTGCGGGAAGAGACATCTGAGCAAGGCAAGAATGGGATCACTCAGGAAGTTTTAGGACTTCTCTTCATCTGGCATCAACAAGAATTACGTTATTAATTAATGAATTAAGGCACTACAGTTGAGGGAATGGCTGTGTTGCCATTTAAATGTCCGTGGTATTGCCAGCACTGAAGGAGTTTTCCTGAACCTTGCACAGGGTCTTGGCTTCATCTGGAGCTTGGGGAATCCATTGCTGATTTCAAGGGGCTGAAGATTTTGCCACCCTTGTCTGTGTCTTGAGGACTCTGCCATTGCAGGGACATCCTATCAGTCCTTCCATCCCAAGTCAGGAATGATGGAAAAATTATTTTGTGTGTGATGCCCAGATCTCTCCCTGTTTCCTATTTCATAGGATCACAGGATATCCTGAGCTGGAAGGCACCCACCAGGATCATCCAGTGCAGCTCCTGTCCCTGCCGAGACCCCCAACAACCCCACCCTGGGCATCCCTGGAGCGGTGTCCAAACGCTCCTGGAGCTCTGGCAGCCTCGGGGCCGGGACCATTCCCTGGGGAGCCTGGGCAGTGCCCAGCACCCTCTGGGGGAAGAACCTTTCCTGATCTCCAGCCTGGCCCCGCCCTGGCCCAGCTCCAGCCGTTCCTGGCTCCNCCCTCTGGGGGAAGACCCTTTCCTGATCTCCAGCCTGGCCCTGCCCTGGCCCAGCTCCAGCCGTTCCTGGCTCCTGTCCCTGTCCCAGGGAGCAGAGCTCGGAGCTCTCTGGTCTGACCTCAGCCTCCTCCTCTCCAGGATTCCTCTCCTTTGCTGCTCCTGCTGTGTCACTGCAGCAGCTCCAGAGGACAACGTGGTGCTCCACAGACCTCCCTTGGATGCCAAGTGATCAAAGGAACCTGGACCTGTCCCTGTGGAATAACGACCCCAATCCTAACAAAGTGCAGGATGAGCTTTTCAGTCTTTAACCTGCAACAGGGACAGCAGCCACAATTTAGCAAACTGATTTCTCCCCAGTATATTTTTGTGTTCACAGCTGATGCCAGAGCCCTTTTCTGTGCTGCCTGGCCCAGGTGTGCAGCAAAGTCTCCAAATTTATCCTGACTGCTCCCACACACCTGGAATGGGTCCAGCACCGTGGAGGATTCCCTTCGTGGCTTGCACTGGGCAAACTTTGAACTTACACATCCTCATTTTCTCTGCTGCATCCCAGCAGAAAATTCCCACCAGGACTCTCCATGAACATCCATGGAGCTTCTGTGCAGCCTGGAAATGAAAATTCACCCTGATTTTTTTCTTAGCAGTAACTGTGCAACAGGAAATGGGGATGTTCACAAGAGCTGTTGTCAGGTGGCTGAGCAAGGATTTTTGAGAAGCTCTTGGCCTCATTTATGTTATCAATCATTGCCAAGTTAATTAAGAATATAAGTATATATATATCTATTTCAGACTGCATTTTTTCTTTATGAATTCTCTTTTGCTTAATTGATGATTTTCAAAGATAAAGGCCAATATTTCCAAAGGCATTTTTGGAATAAATTTGCACTTCGGCACTAAATTCCCAGTGGGATCTGGTTCCTGGTACTTTTCAGCTCTGGTCATACCACGATTTATGCATTTTACTTGAGATTTTTGGGTTTGGTGGCAAAATGCTTCTGTGGGCTGGTGCCACAGAGAATGTTCAGATTTAAGGCCATTCTTTCCCATAATTTTTGATTTGAGGGAAGCAAGGCTGTCATCACCCCAATCATATTTTTGCCTTACAACACAGAGGTCAAAACAGCTGTAAGGCTGCAAGGTGCTTCCTTCAGCAGAAAGCTCCATCACCTCATCCTAAAAAAGCTCAAACCCACCTTCAGAGAGCTGAATTTGGTACCACCACCTCCAGACCCCAGGGTTTGCAGGTCCACAGCATCTTTCCCTCATCATTTTTCCCATTTCCCAGGGAAACAAAGCAAGTGGCAGTGTCCCCTTTGGCACAGGGGTGGCACAGGGATGGGCTATTGGCAACTGCTCACGTCACCAATGAGCCCAGGGAGGGAGGTGCAGGACAAAGCCACTTCGGGCCACGCTGCAGTGAGGCTTTTCCACCAGTGCAATCGGAACTCTCATCAAAAAAAACCAAAAAAACAACGAAAAAACGGATCAAATCAAAGAAAAACGAGAGAAAATCAAAGCAGAGAATTTAAAGAATTGTTTAAATTCAATGAAACCAACCGTGTCCTATATGTGATGTTGTCATGGATGGATATTTGCAAGAGTATTTACAAAGTTTTATATTTTTTTTTGAGCAGCAGGTGCACAACATACAGACGGAGACATGGTTTTCGCATTGTATGTTGATTGGATGGCGTGATTCAGCAGGTAGATAAGGAAAATAAGGAACAAAAACAGGAAACAAAAGAGAAAATGAGTAATCAGGACAAGCAGAAAGGAAACTCTGAAAAATTTCACTGGAAAAAAACCTGTTGGGCTGTCAGGGGAGGTGTTATTTTATGGGAACTCCAGAAATAAAAAATGCTTCGAACCACAAGAGATTTGGAGATCCTCGAGGTAACACAGACACTGCAGTTGCTATTTGCATTTCAGTTTGTAATGCAAATTTGGAGACAATTCACAAACACTTCTCAGGATGGTTTTTTATATTTCCAGGCATAGAAATTGATGTCAGTTTGCCAAACACCCACCCGGCCTCCTGAGGCCAACTGTGTCCACAAGGACACTTTTTCTTCAATCCCACCTATTTTCCCTCAATTACTGAAAGTAAAAAAACTGACATTCATGCTTTTGCCTGAGGAAATAAAAAAAAATATATTTCCACTACAATCACAAAGTAAATTACATGTGACACGACCAGGAAAATTAAAACAAAGCAATTAATCCACACATTTCTTTTCCTTTTGTCTTTACTTCCCAGAGGGTTAAAGGTACCAAACAACGCTGGTGGAAGCCGAGTCTCTCATGGTGAGGCCACCTAGGTGAGCAGGAATATTTACCTTTGGAGAACACTTTTAGCTGGAAAATATGGAGGAAAATGGTGCTCTGGTAATTATTTGTGAGGCTGAGCTCAGTGTCACACTTAGAAAACATCTCCACGGGGACCTGGAGGGTGGCTGGGACAGGGCCAGCTGCAGACAACAGCCAAGGTCACCTTGTGGCTGTCACCTGGACTTCCCAGGGAGGGAAACTCCGTGGGAATGGCTGACAGGAGGGTTGGATGCACAGGGAATGACTAAAGGGGCTGCCCCAAACTCTGCCCAGCAGGTGAGGGTGATGCCTTAGGATTTTAGCTTCTGTGTTTTTCATGTGTCTGTAACCCTGTAATTCTTTATAACTCCAGACTCCATGCACAGTGCTCGCTACTGTTCTCACATTTCAGACAAAACAATTCCTCTCTAGGCCTGAAACCCAAGGACACCTCACTGTCTCAGGCTCTGAGATGTGTAAACAACAGAGAACTGGGGGGAGCAAACTTGGGGTAAATGACTTCATTACCTGAAGCTGGAATTGGAGGATTAACCCCTGATATGCAAATGGACCCAACTTATAAAAGTATGAAAAACCCGTGACCATTTTGTGTGATGGCTGACAGCTTGTCTGTAGGCCTCACAGAGCTCAACTTAGACTCCATAAGTGTCTGTTTGTGAGAAAGAGCTCTGAGAAAAGAAACTTAATCAGATTTTACCAGTGAGAATGTAGTGTTGACAGAACTAAAGAATCTAAACATGAGAGAGAGAAAAACAGCAACATTCTGCACCTGTTGTTTTGCTGGAATGCTTGGGTGTTTGTGCTATAGCTCACCAATAGCAGGAATGTTATAGTTCTGTAGTGGCCAATGAGTGGGTTGTAATAGTTTAGTGACCAATGGATTTGAAGCACAAATGATAAACTATAAAAATATATAAAAGAGACTGATTCGCTGAATAAATGGCTTTTTGGGCTTTTTGGGCTTTCTGCCCTGATGCACTGTTCCTGTGTCGTGTCCACCTCTACAGTGACAGTTCAGGGTGCAGCCCTGGGTGGGCTGTGACTGCCCTAAATGCACCTGAAGGCCCTTCAGTAAACAGAACTGCTCTTTATTCTCTTAATTGTGTCCAGCCTCTGGTTTAGGTAGTCCCGACAAGGCATCAAGGGGAGGCTGGAGCCGAGGAAGGCACACGGAGACAGGGCCATTCCCTGCTGGGGACACGGCTCTGGGAGTGCTGACCCAAGGCCTGTTCTCCTCTCTGGTTATTCCCTGCTCCCTGAGAGAGCTCCTGCACCCCAGTCATGCCCTGAGGGAGGTGAGGTGGGCTTGGTTCAGCAGCAGCTCAGTGGATGCTCATCCCAGCCTTCATTTCCTGCTCTGCCCTCCCTGGAATTCCAAAGGGAAGGAGAGGCTGGGCAGAGACCACACCTGGGCTGTGCTCTGTGAATGAGGCACCCCCTGCTCCTCACCTCCATCCCGGCACGTTCACATCTCTGCACCAGCTCTTTCAGCCCTTTTTTCCTACATTTTTCTAAAATTGTTTCTATTTTGGAACTATTGCTTCAAAATTGGATCAAATTGGGTCTATTGGTTCATTTTTCTACATTGGCTCTCAATACCAGAAGTATTTCAATTACTCAAGTGAAACTTCAGTTTAACAAAATATTCCAAAGCTGGTTTAAATCTCTGCCAGGATAAAGAGGCCTTGTGTGACTCTGCAGGCAGCGAAACAGTCCTGGCACTGCCAGGCAGATTTGGGAGCCCTTGGGACCCCCTGGGTGCACTGTGGGTCAGGATAACCCACGTGCAGCCTCTCCTGCAGCCAACCACAAGGGGCAGGAGCAGAGGGCTGCACCCTTCTGCTTCTTTTCCATCCTCAAAACTGGGAGAATCATAAAATCATGGAATGGTTTGGGTTGGAAGGGACCTTAAAGCTCATCTCATTCCACTCCCTGCCATGGGCAGGGAGCTTCCACTGTCCCAGGGTGCTCCAAGCCCTGTCCAACCTGGCTTTGAGGGCAGGAAGGTTTTAGTGGCAGTGGAGAGCTTGGTAGAAGAGCACATCCACCACATTCCACTGGCTGAATTCCATGAGGGGCATCCTGACAGCTGCCATTATCCCTCCTGTTATCAACCCTGTTATCAATCCTGTTATCAACCCTGGTACCAGGGTGATCTTCAGGGCACCACTGCCAACACCCACTGCCAGAACTAAGCAGGGATGCCCAGACCTGGGCACCACCATCCCCTCCAAGCAAACTGAGCTGCTCAGGGCACTGATGCCTCTGATCCCTGTCCTTGTCCCTGTGTGAGGCTGACAGGGATGTGTGGCTTAGGGAAGCTCGTGCTGGTGGCTGTCCCGTGGGGATGGGAGTGCAGCTGGGGAGAGACCAGACAGGAGCTGCATGAAAGAAATGCTGAACAGCAAATGTAGAAAGAAAGTGGGGGGGATGACCCCTGGGCAATCTCTGTCTGAAGGGAAAAGCAGGGAAGGAGATGTGGTGGCTTCATAGAAAGGTTCAGGTTGGACAAGATCTCTGAGATCATGGAGTCCAACCATTCCCCCAGCACTGCCAAGGCCACCATTGAATGCTGTCCCCAAGTGTCACATCCACACAGCTTTTAAATCCCTGCAGGGATGGAGACTCCACCTTTCTTTCCATGAAGCAATTATTCCTAATATCCACTCTAAACTTCCTCTGGAGCAACCCAAGGCTGTTTCCTCTTGCTCTGCTGCTTGTTACTTGGGAGAAGAGATCGACCCCCTCAAAGGGGAATGTTTGGAGAGAGCAGAGCTCAAAAAGTTCTGCAGACACAGCCAGAGGACCAAGAGCTCAGGGCTGGAGTGGTCCTGGGGACATCTGGCTTTTATCTGAGAGAGGTTTGTGATAATTGGGCACTGCCAGGGGAATGTGGTGACCTCCTTTAGAAAATCCTCTCTAAGGACTGAATGGATCCAGTTCCCCAAAAACCAAAAAACCTCTTCTTTCCCAGGTGGCAGGAGAAGGGAGAAGCACATGGGTGCTTGGGAGCTTAGCCCTGCTGGAGTTTTAGGGGGAATTCACACTCCTGGGCAAAGGTTTTGATGCTGGAAATGTCTCACAGCCCAGCCTGATCCAATTCCCTGGCTGGGCCATCCCGTGGGAGCTGGAGGGAGAGGCAGTGTCCCATTAACTGAGCAGGGAAGGGGCAACACCATAGGGCTGCTCCCTGCCTGTGAAATAGCTCCAAAAATGAGGATTTTAGCAGCATGTGGGCTCGGTGTTGAGAAGTAGAAACCTCCCTGAAGGAGAAGACACCAGTCTGGGAGAGACCAGAGGCTCCCTTACCCCGTGTGAGCTGTCAGTGCTGCTTCCCCCCAGGAAAAGTGGCCAAGGAGGGCTGGAAAAGCTTCAGTCTGTTCGTGGCTGACTTGCAAATGGTTTTAGAGATTTTCAAACCATGGCAAAAGTTTGGGTGCCCTTGGCAAGGAAACACATCCCATGGCAGAGGGAGTGGGGACAAGCACCCAGTGCCTTCCCACAGCACCCAGAGAGGGTGAGCTGAGAAACTTTAGCCTGGCTGCACTGAAAACAAAATCCAAAGCCTACAAGACAGGATTCACCAGCAGATAAATGAACATCATTTGTATGGGGAGGAAAACTTCAGGGGTGGTGCATTTTTTTGTACCAAGGAGGTTAAATAAAAATACATTTTGTTAGAAACAGTCACATGGTCTTCACCACCACCTGTAAAGGAACGTGGGGAGCACAGTTCTGAGCACACACAAAACAGATCTACAGGAAAATCCCTGAGGAGAAAAGTTCTGGTCAAGTTCAAATTCATCACACACGGATACATCATCAGCTCCAACATGCACTGGGACAGGAGAGGAGCATTTATACATCGGGTAACATCAGACTGTCAGGGATTGACACAGACATTTGCTGCCCTCATGGAAAAATCCTTCAGAGCCTGATGACAAGTCTGCACATTTGGTGTGATCCACAAGACTCGTTAGCAGGGACACAGCAGCCCTTGGAGGGCTGGCCAGAAATCCTATGGGAAAGCTGCTTGTTTATTCACTGCCCCACAGAGCTTTTGTGACAGGAACGTTCCCCCACTCCACACTCTTCACCTCTTCCCCTCCCACTGCCCTCATCACCCTCACCCTGCCCCGTGACCCAGACTGGGCAGGAGCCCCAAGGGCCAGACGTGTGCCCTGCAAAAAACCTCCCACATGAACACAGCAGAATCCCTCTGGTCTCTTCTGTCTCTAAATTCCACAGGATTTTTTCCATTAATAGGCAGAAAAGGCCTGGGGATAGAGTAGTTTGCTGCAGGAGAGAGGGAGCTGCTTCCTGGCAGAGTCACGAGGGGTTCTCATCAGAGCTTTCCCTCTTTGGGGCAGACAGCTGTGCTCAGCTCCATGGAAATCAGAGCTCATGGAGCCGGCTGCCAGGTCAGCCAAGGACATCGTGACTCCCAGAGGCAGCTCCAGGGAATGAGGCTGGTAGGGAGAAGGTTCAGTGTCTTGACAGGGCACAGCTTTGTTTATAAATGAAATAAATTGAGCAAACTGTACTTACCGCAATCTCTGTTACTAAAATATCAGTAATACTTCCCAACACTGTTACAAAATCAAAGACATTCCAGGCATCTCGGAAATAATTCTGCCAAACGAGAACACAAGGGGAATAGAGGGATCCAGGGGTTATTTTCTTTTTGCCAGCACAGGTCGGGGGGGTTTTTTGTTTGCTTGTTTTTAAATGCGCGTCACGAAACGCGAGCATTTCGTAGAGAGAGGAGAGAGGTGGGAGGGAACGAGGAAGGCACCTACCAGAACACCAAAGGCAATGATCTTCAGCACACATTCCATGGAAAACATGGATGTGAACACAATATTGAGGCATTTCAGCATTTCTTCGTATGCTTCAGGAGCATCATAGAACTAAAGCAGGATGGAAGAAAGGCAGTTACTGGAAAATCACTGACAGGAAAACCTTTCTCAGCTGATTTGCTGATTTTAGTCAGGATTCTGTGCTCACTCTAAGCAAGATTTGGGCTTACAACACAATTACTCCTGTCTCGTGCCTCCATCCTGTCCTGAGGGGGCAGCTGGAATATCCCCAGAACTGGAGACAGTTGCTGGGGGACAGCACCCTGTAAGCACAGCATGGCCCAGGAGGGAGGAAGGGCATTTTCAAACCCAGAGGAGAGGTGCAGAACTGTGTTTCTTTCCAGAGGACCCCAAGAATATGGGGAGCCCTGGACTGTGAAGATACTCTAAGCTGGGCAAGGGACAGGAGGGGACAGCATCCACACCATGCATCCACCTGCATCTCCTCCCCCACTCTGCAGCACATCCCAGGAGCCTGATGTAAATTGAGTAATTTCAATAATTGAGTAATTTCAATAATTGAGTGATTTCACAGAATGGCCTGGTTTGGAAGGGAGCTTAAAGCTCATCTTGTTCCATCCCTGCTGTGGGCAGGGACACTTTTCCCTATCCCAGGCTGCTCCAAGCTCTGTCCAACCTGGCCTTTGACACTTCCAGGGATGCAGCTGCAGCCACAGCTTCTCTGGGCACCCTGTGCCAGGGCCTCACCTCCCTCCCAGGGAAGGATTTCTTCCCAATACCTGACCTACTCTGTTTCAGTTGGAATTTCCATGGCGTGATGGGATTTTGAGCAGTCCCAAGACTCTGCAGCAAGAAGCCCAGGCTGAGCTGGAGATCAGGACCTGCAGATCCCAGTTCCCATCCCATGTTCACACCCCAAAGGGGCTGAGCCCAACCATCACTGCTGAGGGAATCCCACCTGTGGGACCTCATCCCAGCCAAACCAAAGGAATCCCACCAGGCTCACGAGGAGTGGTGGCTGCTCCTGATGAGCTCCCCCAGCTCTCAGGGTGAGGGTCTCTCCAGCCAACAGCCCAAAATTCCCAGATTCAGGAAGATCCCACTCACCTTCATCATGAGGACGATGGTGTTGAGAGCAATCATGACCATGATAAAATACTCAAAGGGAGGGGACACCACGAATTTCCACATCTTGTACTGGAAGGATTGCTTGTTCTGAGGCATGTAGCGGGTCAGGGGCTTGGCACTTATGGCAAAGTCTATGCAGGCCCTCTACAAAAACAAAAAGGGGATGAAAAGATGACAGGAAAAGGGCTGGAAGTCTTTAGCCATCGGGATGTGCTTGGCAGAGTGAGCAGAGCATTTACACCACGTGAGTATTGATTGTTCCTGTAAAACACAGCACGGGATCCCCAATCCTGATCAATTTTCATGGAATATTGACCCTGTAACATTCCTATGCCCCCACATTCCATTAGAGCCCAGCTCCTGCTCAGTCCTGATCCCTTCCCACTTTTGAAAACACTCCCAATTCCTCCTGACGGGCGCCTGTAGAAACCAGAGGGTTGGTAAAGATGTTCTCTGTGGTTTTCAAAAAGTATTGTGGAACTCGTGTGTCCTCACACACAGCAACACCTGGACAGCTCAGAATGTTTCATAAAATGAGAACTGAATGTACCAACCAATTATCCACCAAAAGTGCTGGGGGAGCTCTGAGAGACCCCCTTCATTGGCTATTTCTGTTCACTTTATTTATGAATATAAAACTATGATAAAAAATCAGTTTCTACCCACAAGTGGTTTTGATTCTGGAGCATTTTCTCATCTTGGATTTACACAGTAATTCCAAGTCTTAAATCACTTTCTGCTCAGTTGAAAAATAATGTGGGTAAAGTATCTCTAAATATTCTGCTTTATTTTGGACTTTTTGTTCATTTAGACAAACAAGGAGCTAATTAATAATCACTTAAAAATTCATCTCTTTTCATCAAAAATCAGGTTCCAGTCTTAAAATATATGAAAAGAGATGGTTCTTCCCACAAGAGGTTGTTGAGGCCATGGGACCCCAGACAAAGGATGCTGCAGATGCTAAAAATCTGCATGGATTGAGAAGGAAACTGGATACACCCATGGAAGGAAGATACACAGATGCCAGTAGCTAAAGAAAAACCAGCTCAGGAGGTCCCTGAGTAGAAAACAATGGTATTTTTGGGGGGCACTAAAGAAAAACCTCACAGCTTCTTGCCCTGGACTTACACTCTTCTCAAGGCATCTCCTTTTGGCTGCTGCCAGGAGGAAAAACCCCAGCCAGGCACAAAACCAGCCTGGGGAGTGGAGTTTTCCTCTGGGCAGCCACGGCACTTGGAGCTCAGTTTGGTTTCTGAGGTCTGGCCTCAAGGTTTGGCTCCACACTCGAGCAAACATAAAATCATGGAATGGTTGGGATGGAAGGGACCTTAAAGCCCATCCAGTGCCACCCCTGCCATGGCAGGGACACCTCCCACTGTCCCAGGCTGCTCCAAGCCCTGTCCAGCCTGGCCTTGGACACTGCCAGGGATCCAGGGGCAGCCACACGTTTTCTGGGCAAACTTTGCCAGGGCAGATCCATCTTCACTTTGGTGTGGTCCAGGGGGACGTGGGACACTGGTTCCTGACAGGAAGCACCTGGGGGCTCTCCCTGGTGTTTTTCTGCAGAAGCTGAAACAGCCACTCATTTCTTTGGTCTCTACACCACACACCCTCTGAAAACCACTGCTCTCCAGTCCCCCAGCACAGAGGGGACGAGGAGTGACCTTCCACCAAGATCCAGGTGCTCTGAGCCCCTGGAACACCAACTCTGGAGTCAGAAGAGGTGGGTACCTCGTTTTTCTCCAGGCTGCACTCTGACATCACTTTATCTCCTTGCTCCTGGAAGGTGATGATGATTAACGCCACAAAGATGTTGACAAAGAAAAAAGGGAAGACAACAAAATACACCACGTAAAAGATGGACATTTCCATTCGGTAGCCAGGGCTGGGCCCCTGTTCCTCGTAGGTGGCATCCACCGAGTGCTTCAGCACACTGCAAGCAAATGCAGAGAGAGAGGAAAGGTCAACACAACCCCTGGGAAGCACCAAGGACCCCCTGAGAATCACTCCCTGGCCTTCCCTTGCGTGCAGGGTTTCCCTCAGGAAAAGCTTGCTCCCATCCATGTGGCTGGGAAGAAGCTTTCCTGGAGGATATTTTTGGGGAAACCGTTTGTTCTCACCATTCTGCAGAATGGTGGAGATTTGCTGCTGCCAGATCCACTGATCCACCCCGGCCAAGGGGAGAGGATCCAGCTGGATCTCGCTTCTCTTCTCTGGTCAACAGGGATGGAGTAAAAGTGGGAAAAGAGAGGTGATGACATCCAAGTAGGGGAACACAGTGAGGGGCTGGAAAAGGGAGGCTGATGCTGTTTTAGTCTTTATTTTAAGGAAGAGTTGAACGTGGAGGCAGAGAAACCCTGGCCACACATCACACTCCACGTGTGCCAAAATAAAGTCATGTGCTGAACAGGAAATGTCACCTGGGGACTGCCACGCCCAGCAGACTTCCAGCATAGCTCACAATACTTTCCCCCCTCGTTTTCTTACATTTCCATGATCAATTTTCCCCCTGAGGAAGGTGGAAAAGCCTGGAGCAAGGACTGAAAACTGCCCGAGCATCCCTGGGCAAGCTCAGAAGAGCACCGAGGAACAGGCAGAGCTCTGCCTGCTGCTTCACCCAACAGTCACACAAAACTCAGCTGCTGAAAGGCTTTTCTCATTTCTCAGGTCACCTGCTGTCCTTCAGAGCTCTGGGGACCTGCTTTACCTGCACCACCAGCCCCTGCCAGCCCCGTTACTCACGTTGGCCACCCTTCCCCTGTGGACACGGTGAAGAGCGTGAGCAGAGCCCAGAGCACGTTGTCGTAGTGGAACTCGTATTTTTTCCATTCCCTGGGCTGTGCCTCCACCTCATTTTTTTCATAATCGAGGTACTGACCCCTAGGAAAAAGAGATTCAGACCCAATGAGAGAATGAAAGCAGATCAGGCATTTCTTGTGACTCAGGAATATTGGAAAGTCCCAGCAGCAGAGGCTGGACTGTGCTGTGGATTAAAGACAAAGAGACTCCCTCAAAGTCTATGACAGAAGTAAAGGCCAATTTTGGAGCCAGTTTCAGCCATGGGAACTGGATCTGAAGACTAAAAAAAGAGAGAAATTTTAATCAGGGCATTCATTCCTTCATTAGGCAAAGCCAGCCATCAACACCCTGCTGACCCCTAAATTCTCTGACCCCACAGAAAACTTCTGCTTGATGGGGAAACATCTCTGGCTCCTACTCCAGGGTTGGATCTAAATCCTAAATGTGTCCTGCTTTTAGGGGCCTGGCATGTGGGGAACCCTCTCCAACCTACCCTTCTCTGTAATTTCACATTCCTTCCCATAATTTATCTGCATTATTCCAAGGAAGAACTGCAGTGACAGCCCCCAGGATCCCACCAGGGACTTGCCAGGCAGCAGGAGAGGGCCGGGCAGAGCAGGACAGTGCTGAGGAGGGGCTTTGGGTGCCAAGAAAAAGATGCACATTGTGGAGTCACACACCTTGACAGCCTGCTGGGAAGGACAAAGCATGACAGGGCTTCTAAGATATTCAAATCCTGTCCCTCTCCTCACTAATTAGCAGCTCTTTAACTTCCCACGCTTCTGATTATTTATTCAGTGAGTTTTTCTAATTCTAAGAATTGAGGCAACAGGTGGAAAGAGGAGTCACACCATCAAAAACCCTTCTCTTGAAAATCACACCCAGCTTTCCCAGGAAAAACGCTGCCTCCTCTGTATCCTGAAGATCAGAGCCAGGAATGACAGAGGGGAAAAAAAGGGAAAATTCACCTCCAGGGCGCTGAATTATTGCTCTTATTTACAGGAGACTCTTCCCACTTGGCAAATCCCTGCCTTTGGGGCAGCCTGGGGAGCTGCAGGAAGGCTGCTCCCTCCCACATGCCCTGCTCCCAGCTCTACCTGCAGTCCTTCTCCAGCTCCTTGGACTCGTCCGTGCAGTAGAAGAAGCGGCCCTTGAAGAGCTGCACGGCGATGACGGCGAAGATGAACATGAAGAGCATGTACACGATGAGGATGTTGAGCACGTTCTTCAGGGAGTTCACCACGCAGTCAAACACGGCCTGGGGGTGGAGGGGGACAAGGGCCAGGGGTGGGAAGAAAGGAAAAGTTCATCCAAAATCTCAGCATCCTCCATTTAACCACACCCAGGGGATCACAGAAGGGTTTGGGCTGGAAGGGACCTTAAAGATCTTCTCATGACAACCTTCCACCGTCCCAGGGTGCTCCAAGCCCCATCCAGCCTGGCCTTGGGCACTGCCAGGGATCCAGGGGCAGCCACAGCTTCTCTGGGCACCCTGTGCCAGGGCCTGCCCACCCTCCCAGCCAGGAATTCCTTCCCAATATCCCATCAAAATCTCTCTCATTTGAGACTCATTACCCATCCCACAACCCATGGATGCTTTGCTGGATTTTCACTTCCCAAAGCTGTCGGAAATAACTCCTTCATCCCCTGCTTTATCCACAACTGAATGTTCTGATGCTGCTCATGACATTTATAAAGACAATCACAGCTTGTCGAGACAATATTAGTCCTGAGCAAACATTTCATTACAAATTTAAAATTGTGCTTGTTTTGATTTTACTTCCAGTGGATGGGTAAAAACTGTTGGAATAGTAAAAGAAAAAATACCAGAAACAAAACAACCAAATGCTTTGAATAAATATTTTTCTAACGAGCTGTCTGTCAAAATTAGGTGTGACTGAAGCAGTCAGCGTGTGCACTCCTGAACTCACTGCAAAGAACTTCTCAAATCCATTCATTGCGTGGCTGTGAGGCCCTGATTCACTACAAGTAATTTGCAGTTCAATTTTAGTCAGAAGTTTGTCATAAAAGCAGGAATTGAGCAGTCCCTGCCCAAGCACAGAGTTTGTACAATCCTGCTCCTGTTCCTCTGAATGGAAGTGAATCATTCACAAAATTACACTCCTGATGCAACCCAGAAGTCCTGATGGAAATCTGTGATGGAAATTCCTCTGATTAACCCAGAAATCCTAATGGAAATGTTTCTGATCAGCCCAGAAATCCTGATGGAAATCCCTCTGATCAACACAGAAATTCTGGTAGAAATCCCTCTGATCAACCCAGGAATCCTGATGGAAATTCCTCTGATTAATCCAGAAAACCTAATGGAAATGTTTCTGATCAGCCCAGAAATCCTGATGGAAATCCCTCTGATCAGCCCAGAAATCCTACATGAAATTTCTACCTGGTTCAACATTAATCTTCCTTTTTTTTTTTTTTTTTCAGGTAAGTTGAGTGTGCCTAAAACTAAAATTATTTAAGCATGAATGGTGGGCACAGACAAAAGCAAATCTACAGAACAGCTGACCCTTACTTTGATGTGAAATCAGGAATTGTCAAACACATTTTCACCATTCCAAAAGCATCCACTGCCCTTTCCCCATCTCTCACAGAAAACAGCCCACAAAAGGTGTTGAAGAGTCCCTAAACCTCAGAAATTGTTGAATTTTGTTAACTCCTTCCATTCTCTCTTTGCAGGGCCTGACTGTGCCTCAGATTTTCGGTGTTGGATGAGTTATCACAGGCCATTAAATTTATTTTATTTTAAGATCAGTGTTCTAGGGATGAAAAGGTACTGCTATAACCCTGTGGAGTATGGATTCTTTAATAGAAAGATGAATAAATTAAAACTCCTCCCTCAGCAATGACAAATCTCCTTGGACAGCTTGGAAAGCCTTGCAATATTTATGTTAAATTCTCTAGGGAAAGCCAATCCCTCCCAACCCCATTTTCTCCTGTGTTATTTTGAAGAGCATCCCACTCATGAACTGTAATTCAATTTATTTGTGGGTTTTTTTCTATTTGTAGAGGTTTTATTTTCATATGGATCCACAAGAATCCCTAACATTGCCCACAGTGTTTGACATTTGCTCAACATCTGCACAGTTCTTTGTGCTCATCTGGCAAAGAAATGCATTGCAACGAAATAAAAGCAACAACTTGGATTAAGTGGAGTCCATCAGCTTCCACTCAGACCAGTCAGAAACCTCCAGAGAAGGAAAATCTGGTGTTATTTCCTCACCTTTAGTTTTGGCAGCCGTTTGATGGTCTTCAGAGGCCTGAGCACCCGCAGCACCCGCAGGGACTTGATGGTGTTGATGTCCTTGCCTTTGGTTCCTCTGCAAGGGAGAAAAAGGCAGAAGAACAACAGAAGGAATCATTTGCTTCTCAGGGCACTCACTGGGATATTTGTGGGCATCCAGGGTGGCTTTGGTGGTGGAATTGGTTGGGTTTGGGGTTTTTTTTTGACGGGTTTTGTGTCCATCCTCAGCAGGACTCGTGAGAGATGACCCAGCCTCACGTGGGACGTGTCCAGCAGCACAGAGGGCAAGGCTGGGCTGGGACAGGGTCCTGGCAGGGCTCAGCCACGGGTGCTGGCCAGGCTTTGTCACTTCCCAGCCACTCACCAGGACCTGGGGCCTTCCTGCTCCGACTCCACACCGGCCAAGCTCCCAGCCAGGGCAGCAGCACCGGGACAGGGAGCTCAGCTCACCCACCCCATTCCCAGCAGGAGAAGGGGGAAAGCCTCACGTGGCTCAGCTCATCCACCCCATTCCCAGCAGGAGAAGGGGGAAAGCCACACGTGGCTCAGCTCACCCACCCCATTCCCGGCAGGAGAAGGAGGAAAGCCTCACGTGGCTCAGCTCACCCACCCCATTCCTGGCAGGAGAAGGGGGAAAGCCTCACGTGGTTCCTCCCTCCCAGCCTGATGAGGCAGGGGATGTTTCTCTGTGCACTTCTCTGGCAGTGCCAGGAGGGTTTGGGAGCCTTCCAGGTGAGGGACAGAGCTCCCCTGGGGCTCAGAGGCTGCTCCCGCACCCCTGAGTGTCCCGTGGAAGACATGCCACCAATCCCATGCAGGAACATGTAATATGACAATATATTACATGCCTGGAGCAGTGCTGGGACAAGTCCCCACTGAGGCATGCAAGTGCTGTCAGTCACATGTGGGGTTTAGGTTTTGTTAAAACCGAGTGCAAGGCTCGAGAACGTTCCTCTTGTTAGCATTGAGGGGTTTTAGGGGGAAGGACAGAGTTCCTTTCCTCGTGCACTTCCAAAATAAATCAACAAAAGGAGACAACAGCTATGTCTTCTTCCAACCCCACGGCACAACAATGGCATTCCCTTCGTTTCGTATGACGTGGAAAATGGGATGGAAATCTGGAGCAGGGTTTTGTTCATGGCTGGAGGTTGCTGGGACTGGCTGAGGGGACACGGGTGTGAATGAAGAACGTGTGGAACAGGCGCTGACCCTCCTGTGCTGTGCTCCCCCAGGCTGCTGAACACTCCTCTCCTCCAGGAGGGAAATAATGGAGGGACAAGAGACCCACGGAGGTTTGTGCAGGACTGCAAAGCTTCCCCCACCCCGCCCTGCGCCCTGGGCTGAGGGAAAGCACCAAGAGTGGAGGAAACCACGCGGTTTCGTGGCTGGCTCAGCCCTGGAAAGGGTCTTTTTGGAAATCCATCCACTTCCAAAGGACTGAGAACTCACTGCTAGCACTGGACTGGAATCTGCAACCCAACCCCACGTTCCTGCCCCATCTCCAGTCCCTTTCTCCCGTTGCCAGGCATTGCAGTTGTGTGGAAATGCAGGAAGAGGGAAACACAGGGATTTCTGGAGGACCCTGGGTTGTATCCCAGGGATGTATAACTTGAAGAGAAATTCCCTTTCCACAAGATTTAGTGGAGGAGAGGGGGAACAGCATGGACAGGTCCCTGTTCTCTCCCCTCTCATCCTTCAGGGCTGCTTTAGGGCCATTTGAATCCATCCCAGCTGCACCCTGACCACTGACACAGCTCTAAATCCAGGCACTGGATTTACTCACAGAGTTACAGGACTGATTTAACGCCACAAAACAATGAAATATTTAAAAGAAATAATATTTGATTTAAATTAGAGACCTTTGATCTGCTCTGGATGAAGCAGGCACTGCCAGCAGAGCTTTTACTGCCTTTCCTGTCAGGTTTTAGCAGAGCTGAAGGTCTGGCCTAGGCTTGGCTTTGTAGATTTGCTTTCAGCTGCCATGGTCACCTCGGTGTCACCAGAGCCACCAGCTGAGCTGGAGCTCCTCCCCTCCCCAGCCTGACCCTCAGCGGTGCCCTGGCTGCAAACCAGGCTGTTCAGCCTCTCCAGGAGGTTGGGAATGGCAGGAGGGAAGCAAAAGGGGGAATGGGTCACAAGGAGATGCCACAGGAGACGCCACCTGTCCCCAGGGCTGGTGGCCACCCAGCCCATGCCCATCCACCCCCTGGGCTGCCCCTCTGCAAGGCCAGGCAGATCCCTTCCCCTGCTCCGTGTTTCCCAGCTGAGGGAAGCCGGGGCTGAGGGAGGAGTGGAGGTGAGACCCTTTAGGGCCACGTTTGGGGCAGCAGGACAGAAGGGGGTGGGACACCGTGCCCAGGGCTCTGCTCAGCTCTCCACCCGCCAGGGCCACGTTTCTGCTGGGCACATCAACACTCCCAGCCCAGCCCAGCTCAGCTCTGCTCTCCTGGGCTCACCCAGAGCCCCAGAATGTTCCCACACGGTGCTTTCCCTGTTCCCAATCCCAGGAGAGCTGGACACCGACACCCCACGCTGCTGTTGTGCCAATTAACAACTGCACTAATGAGGCTCCTGATGGGATCAGAGACATTTCCCTGCTCTGCTCCACACCTGAAACAAGAATTTCTACGGATTTAATACTTCCAGGAAGGTTAAAGGGATGTGGGGCAGAGTAAATCCCTCCTCCTGCTTTTCCCTGGGATGGGAGAGGCGCGGCTGGAGAGCTCAGAGGGGAGGGCAGACAGCTCCAGTCACACCAATTCCTTCTGCCTCAGCAGAGGACACTAAGAAGGGCTGACTGATTTTTTTTCCATTCAGGCACTTAAGCAAATAAAAAGCGTGAGCCAATTAAATCTTAATGGGATTTATGCTCTGAGCCATATAGAGAATCCTGAGGAAAAAAAAAATCCCATTTCTTGTCACAATAAGGTCTCTGCTATAGGAAAAGCTTTTCCAGTGGTCTGGTACTCTGACCTGGAGTGATGCAAATTCCATTTTAATTAAAAGGATCCTCTGCAACTATTCCAGCAATAAAACCCTAAGGGCTGGGTTTGGGTGTTTTTAAGAACCCTCTCTGCCAATATTGGGGTTTTTTGCTGCTTTCACACAAAGCCAGATGTCCCAGAAAATAAAAGGTCCAGATGGAACTGGGATTCAGTCAAAAGGTGTATCCAAGCACACATTTGACCTGAATATTCCTCACGACAAAAATAAATTGCTGTGGAAGGACAAGATTTTAATTGACTGCAGAATAACTGTGACATTCAGAAGAGCTGAATCTTGAATAACAGCTATAGAAAAAAAAGAAAAAAAAAAGAAAATACCACAAAAAAAAAAAAAAAGGCACTAGATCAATTTTGGGTGCATTAGGCCAGTGCTGTTTTGCTTTTTTCTGTGTCAGTGTGCTGTCTGTTTATTTAAAACATTACGAATATTTTAAAAGAGCTTTGCAAAGCCTTTTCTCCCTTTAATAAATAACAGAGCCTTTAAAAATTTAGTAGCTCTTTCAAATGGAAGCTGCTTGCTGCTGTTGCTGCTGCCAGCAGCTCTGATTGCAGGTGACAGGGACCTCTCAGAGCCAGGGCATCAAACACTCAGAGCAAGGTGGAGCCACTGCCTCCTGTGACTGCCTGGAATCCTCCTGGCACGGAGTGAATTCCTCCCTGGAAGAGTTAATGAGGTCACCCCACTCTGCCCAAGCACAAAGCCACCCTCTCCCTGCCCTAAAAGCTCTGCTTTCCTCGAGAGAAGAAAGAACCAGGTGCCAAATTTCCTGGACCACACCAAAGGCTTTTCTTGGCGTCGCTGTGGAGGATCCCCCCTGAGCTCCTGGAATGTGGGGACAGAGGCCACAGCTCTGCCTCCCATCCTGCCCCTGCACTGACAGCGAAACTGCCACTTGCAGGGGGTTAAATACAATTTTGGGACCTCCTTCTTCACAAATTTTCCCTGTAAAAAGCTCCCTGAGCTCTGTTTTCATGTCAGAGACTTTCTCCTGATATCACATTGCCCAGACCGCACTCAATGAGTCCTGGAGCTTCCAGCTTGGCTGTTTAGAGGTGAAATCCTCTAAAAAAATAACAAAACTCATTTTTTAAACCTGGTTATTCAGATTTTCATGAATTGTAACTCCCCCATCAGTACCCACTGAGTCAGCCCCTCAGATGTTTTTGGCACAGACACACCTCCACGTGCTTTCTGACTCTCTGACTTGGATTTTTAGTCTGTTCCTATCTCTGCTGAAGGAAAATCAGGATGGATGAGGATTGTTAAGGGAAAAGAATACATTTCACTGGAAAATGAGCAATAGAGGGACGAGGGGTCGATGCGATGGGTGGAACATGGCTTGGTTGTTTCCACAGTGGCAAAGTGTGTGGACACAGCTCGGACAGGCAAAACAGAGCAGCAAGAGACAGGAAGAACATATTACCCCATGAAACTCCTAGAGAGAGATTCCAGCGAGGAGAAGACAAAGAAAGAGCAGAGTCAATGACAAACAGAAACATCAGAGAGTCCCCCCAGCCCCTGGCCCGCTCCCACCGACTCCACAGGGTGACCCCGCAGGGAAGGGAGAGCTCTGCACGGCAGAATCCCCACTCCCTGCTGGATCAGCCCTTCCACTGGGAAAAACACCTCCAAACCTCTCTTCTCTCCTGCTTTGGGAAGGACAACCTCAACTATTTGTTTTTTTCCAAGAGCATCCCGAAATTCTGTGAATCTCAACCACCTTTCTTCTGTTGCAAAATTTTCCAGGCAAAATCTTTGCTGCTCTTCATCAGCTGTTCCTCCCAAGAACATTTTGCACCTGGGGCTGAGAGATTCTGGTGACAAGTCTGCATGGGTTTTTTGTTTGCTTCCATTTCCCTAAGGACTCAAACGTGGCTGGGTGCTCGTGGAATGTTCATCTCCAGGAAAAGAAAGGGATTTCTCTTTGAAATGCTTTGTTAAATGGAAGACATTAGTTTATTCTTATCATCATCATCTTATTATTGTTCCCAGCATCACTCGGGGGGTGTTGTTTTAAATTTATTTTTTATTTATTTATTTGCAAGAGCTGCAGGCAGGAAGAAAACCCACAGCTGGTTTGAGAGCTGGATTTTATCAGTCTTGTAGCAGTGGCTGATATCATCACAAACACTTCAGTTAACACAGGCTGCTGCAATATTCCAGATGGGAGCGTTTCAGGGAGCTCTGCAATTCCCAGGTTTTTAGTGATGGGTAAATTCAGCAAGAAGTTGGTTCACACCCCCTTCAGTGGACAGCAAGGAGGCGAAGAACATGAATTAAATCCCACCTTGCACGTGGCTGTTGTGGTTTCTTGCAAACAAACTGGTGACAGCCACATTAAATCCCATTTTTAGTGACACTGATGAGGGTGACAGAGCTGGAGGATTTGCTGGAAAAATCTAACAAAGAGTTTCCAAAAGCTCCTTTTCAGGATTATCAGCATTCAGCTGGCTCTGTGTGTCCATCTGGTTTAACCAAACCAGGGGCTGGGCCTAAGCCACGACTCTGTACCCTGTTAGGATTCAGAATTGGAACAGGGACAAGTCATTTCCTAGGAATGACTGATTTTCCAGCTTTTGGGCTAGACCAGAGAGGCTGCAGGCATTCCCTGAATTGGGTGTTGCCTCCTGAAACATGGATGTGGAGCAGAGCTTAGAGAAACCAGAAAAATCACAGAAGAAATTCAAATTTTCCCAAGTCTCACAAATAGGTTTGTCTGACTTTAATGTGGGAGACAGTAACTAGGCAGGGTTTATTCATTCCCTGGCTGTAAAACCCTGCTCAAACTCACTCACAGTGTAAAATAAAAGCAGCTTGGGGCACCTATTATAAAGCACAGGCAGGGGATGTAGAAGTAATTTATTTAGAGGCTGATGAGGTGCTGTTAGATATTCATGGCCCAACGTGAGCAAGAGAAGAAAACCTGAGCACGAAAAGCCTCAGAAAGATTAAAAATTATTCATTTTAATCCGTAACTCGAGCAAGGAAAATCTCCTTCAAAAGAAAATCCTGTTCAAACAGAAGATGTGTGAAAGGCAGAGCCTGATGTTTGCTCTCCCAGCACAGGGAGTTGCTCTGAAGGGCTCCCAAAGTGCCCCTTCTCCCATCAGCCCTGGAAGTTGGAATTCCTGATGGAAAAGGGAAATTCTCATGGAACCCCAGACTTTGGGTTGCTTTTTGTGATTGTTTTACTCCCCGACCTCTCTTCAGTTCAGAAGAGCTTTGTTAAATTCTAATGTTGCTAAATGGGTTTTTTTAGTTAAGTTTTTGCTTAACTCAGTCTGGCTTCAGTCAATCTAGTTCTGAAAGATGCTCCATGGACATATTTTCTGTGCAGGGAAATAAAACCCCACACATTCTAGTCAAGCTTAAAAAGCAGCTTGGCTTTGGATGTTAAATTTTAGGGCAGCAGGACATTCACCACGGCAGCTTTGACAGAGCACTCAGCTCCTCAAAAAAACGGATTTTTAATGAGGGACAAAATGTTCAAAGAGGGGAGGGCAGCACCCCTTTGAAAAAATCATGTTGGGTATGATTCTCCCCAAGACCTGAATGATTTGGTGAAGGATCAGGCACAGAAAGCCCAGATTTCAATATTCCCCCAAAATCACACCTAAAATATCAATCCTGTCTATCTACTTTTTGGTCAAATTAGCTCTTTTTCTTTTTATCCAGCATTTGCAACGAAGAAAAGCAGATCTAAAATACAAATCTCCCAGCCTCAATATGACAGGAATTTTGACACCTCAGAGAACGAAAACTTCCTGAGGAATATTTTACCAGAAACTTTTTGTGCTCTTTTTTTGTTTTTGTTTTTGTTTTTGTGCAGAGCCAACGGGGATTTGGCTCTGCTTAAAAACTTCTGCCGGTCTAAAGCAGCCCAGCCACGCTCCGTGGCTCCCTGACAAAGGTGGGTGCTTTCCTCATTAGCAAGTGAAACGCTGCTAATTCTCATTAGCAACTCAAACAATTGCCTCTGCTCTAATCTTGGTGTCGACAAACAGGTGAGTGGGGCTGGGCACGGGCTGCTGAACATTCCCTTAATTGCTCAGGGCTAATTTAGCAGAAGATTAAACTGGTCAAGTCCCGCTGCCTGTTTCCAGGTCATCTCCTATTGTTTCTCAAGAAAAAAATATTCAAACAACAATCCCCGTGCCTCAGAACGAGTGGGAATTTTTTTTTTTTTTCATTCTTCAGCTCGGCTCCTGAAGGTTGAAAGAAGCTGCATTGCTTTTCCTGTGGTTGTTTCCAGGAAAAAAGGCTCAAATGAGAAGCTAATTTTAATTTTTAGAAAGCAGTTCCTCTGTGTTTGTTGCTCAAAATCCTCCACGACATTAAAGAAAAACATCGAGTATTATTTATAGTCATAAATACAGGGCTGGGTTTCAGGGAGGGAGCACTAAAAGTGAAACTCAGGGGAAACACGAGTTCCTGAATGAGAGAGGAGAGAAAAGGAGAGGAAAAGCAAAGGTTTGTGACCCAGAAGATCCACAGCTCTGGAAATAAGGGTTTGCCAAGAGTTCACAGAGTTATCAGCTGATTGCTTTGAGTGCTTTTTCACAGTGAGAGCAATTCAACCATTGCCTGGAGACACTGGGCTGCCACGAAGTGTCACAGTGAGTTCCAGGAAAGAACTTGGCCAAACAGTCACAAAAATCATGTTTGAATGAGCAGTGAATGGACTCAGCCTAAAGCTGGGAGGCTTTAGGAGATTTTCAGGAGATTCCACGACACAAATTTAGTTAGGTTTATTCTTTTCTTACCCCCCCAGCTACGAGAGGAAAAAAGGGCAGGAACTGAACATTTCACTGAGAAATGGAGCCACAAATATTCCACATCCCCTGTGCCAGGGTCCTGCCCCCTCTGTCACCGATTCCCTGGAATTTGGGAGGAGAAGGAAAATCCACTTACGAGAAGGCAAAAGCCACCAAGGCCCCACTGACCACAATGAAGTCCAGGATGTTCCACAGGTCACGGAAGTAGGAGCCAGGGTGGAGCAGCAGCCCCAGGTCAATCATCTGCAGAGAAAACACAGGGAAAGGAAGAGTTTGAATAAAACACGGCCCAAATCCACCCTGCCAAGGGGCAGGAGAAGGTGCTGGAGCAAAGGACCCCTCACAAACTGCTGAGATACTCGGCCAAGCTGCTCCTCCCTGACAGGCAGGAAAACTCTCCCAAAAATGAAGTTAAAATCCATCAACCTGAACCAAAAGCTGTAGAAACAAGAGCCCTCACTGCTCCCTAGGATTCTTTCCACACACATGCATTAATCCCATTTTTATTCTGGATCTCTTTTGCATCTTGCTCTGACAGGAAAACCCAACTCCTGCCTTATCCCAACACTGACTTTATGGAATTGTGCTCTCTGGGAAGGTACTGCCCCACAGCCCTAGCAAAACCTGTCACCCTGCTGAGGAAAAAGATGAATTCTCAGCTTTTTGAAATGTGACAAACCAAGAATCAGTTGTTATTAATATTCCTGCTGAGTGTCAAAGGAAAAGGGAAGAATCAGGAGTGTCTCAGGAAGCTCTGTCAGCTCCTGTGGCTTCAGGCACTGCCAGTCCTTTTCCTGGACACAGCCACAGCTCCTAAAGATATCCTGATTTTCCTCCATAAAATCTGAGATTAAGGAAACCAGGAGAGCTGCTGCATCTGATTCTGAGAGCTGTTCCCAACTTCAAGCTCTCCATCCTTCCACCTCTGTCCTGCCTCACCCTTCTTCCAGCTTCTCACAAATAAATCTGAAAGAGGAGGTGACTCTCTCTGCTTGGAGAAGTTCTTACCTTGATCACCATCTCAAAGGTGAAGACTCCTGTAAATATGTAATCCAGGTATTTCAGAGCCTAAATGGGAAAGGGAAATGTGTGTTAGGAAAGGCCACACACTGAAATAACCTGCACAGGAGCAAGGAGTAAAATATTGAATCCAGCAATGGGCTGTTTGCTGGGATGGACAAAAATTCAGATAATTTAGGCACAAACCTGAATGATCTGGTTTAAAGCAGCATTTTCCCAGTCCTTGCCCAACTGCACCTAAGGCTGGCTTCAGAGCCCCTGCAGTTCTGGCAGGTTTAAGAAGGCCAAAGGGATGTTTTAAAATGAAATATTTGAGCATCCTTTCCTCAAGAGTTTATTCAGCAGCCTTTCCCACTGTGGAATGGGGTGTTGGCTTTGCAGCTCCTCCACCAAAGCCACATCAGCCACACAACCCCTGATTTCCAAGTTCTCCAGCTCAGATGTGGCTGAAGCAGCAGAAAGGGGCAGGAATTGAGAGCATTGTGACAGTGAAACAAAGATAATCTGAGTGTGTTATGAAACAAAGATAATCTGAGTGTGTTATCAAACAGAGATAATCTGAGTGTGTTATCAGAGATAATCTGAGTGTGCTATCAAAAACAATCTGAGTGTGTTATCAAACACAGACAATCTGAGTGTGTTATCAAACAATCTGAGTGTGTTATCACAGACAATCTGAGTGTGTTATCACAGACAATCTGAGTGTGTTATCAAACAAAGCACGAGTTTTGCGTTGCCAGTGCCGCGCGTTCTCCTGCGGAGATGGGAACGGAGGTGCCGCGTGCTGGGGTAAGAAAAGCACCTTAAATGTGGGAATTTTGGGTGGCACTCACGTCATTCCTGGGAGACTCAGCCTGCACAGGGTCCTCTGCAGCCAGGGCGATGCTGCTGAGGGCGATGACGATCAGGATCACCATCTCGAAGTAGCGCAGGTTGACGATGTAGTGGAACAGGCGCCGGATCCTGTGGGGAGGAGCACAGGGCAGGGGTGGGAAACTGGCACAAGCCCAGCAGGAACAGCACCTCTGGGATTCCTGCTGTCATCATGGGAATAAAAACGGGCTTGAAATTCCAGTTTGCTGTGGTGAGATTTAAATAAGGGAGTTCAACATCTCTGCACTGCTCTCTACCCCCTCTGCAAAGCACCATCATCTATTGATCTCTTTATCTCTTTATTTACCTATTTATTTCTCTATCTATTTATCTCCCTATTTATTTATCTATTTATATCCCTATGTATTTATTTCTTTATTTATCTCTCTACCCATCTGCCAAAAGAGCCCTGAGAGCTTTCAAGCATCCACACTGAACCCTCCAAATTAAGTTTATGGTACTCCCTCATCCTTCTCCCCCTGAACTCTTAGGTTAATGCCCTGTGAGTTCAAAACAAGGTTTGAAATCCTTTTAATGTCAACTAATCCCTTGAAAATGTTGAGGCTCTCAGCTGAATCTGCCTTTGTGGCTCTGAGTGTTCCTCCCACCAATCCCTCCCTGCCTGCACTTTACTCCAAGTCACACTTTACAGCACAAATATTTTACAGGAATAGATTTGATTACTTCCACCTAATCTTTTTATTCACAAATTGTGTCCAAGGAAAGTGGTAAATGCTCCCATTTCTAAGCAATCCAAAACTCTTCACAAATTTCAGCTAATAATTCCTCCCAACCACAATTCCCAAATCCTTAACTGCACGCAGAGCTCTGCATTTGCACCATATCTGTCAGCTGAATAAAGGACTTAGCCTGAGAATCAAATTAAAGATTTAACTGGCCAACAACTTTGTTATCTGAGAATGTATTTCAGCTCCTCTATCCCATTTTCTCTAAGCAAATATCTGAACAGTGAGAATTAAAGTCTATTTTTCACATCTACTTACATAGTCCTTTTCTTTGGCTTGCTAATGGATTCAGAATGGAAAAGAGCTACAAATACCAGGGAAGCAAATTTGATAGAAAATAACCTGGAGAAAAGTGCTTTTGTGGATCCCTTAAGTGTGGTTTTCAATCTGCCAGGAGCAGATGATCATCTCCGTGCTCCGTGAAGCCACGGAAGTGAAAGGCACCATTTCCAATAACATTTGTAGCCCGAATTCCTGCTTCAGACTCAATTCATCAAAGCAATAACAAGCCCCTATTTTTAGCTCCTCATCATTCATAACCAGCAGTGAGATGTGGGAGCATTTGTGAACTGCCAGGGGGGCTTGAGAAATCACTCCACAGCCCTGGGTGCTCTAAGAGGGTGGTGGCATTTGGAAAAAAGAGGGAATTCATTTCTGCTTCCCTGAGCTGTTTTCCCCTCTGGCAGCACCCGGAGCCCCAGCAGGGCTTGGAAGGGAGATGGCAGCACTGGAGAGGGGAAGAGCTTCTACCCCAGCGAGCAGAAAGAGCTCTCTGGAGGAGTCACCACCAGCCAGAACCCCTGGGGCATGCAGCTGGCTCTGCCTCTGGCCCAGAGGAGGAAAACCAAGCTGCTGACATTCGTGGAGTTTGGGCTGTCTTGTTATTCCCCCTTGGCTTGCTTGAAACACATTTTTTCTCCCAGCAAACTTTGTTTTTCCAATGGTCCTTCAGCACAGGGTTTTGGGTTTTTTTGGGGGGGAGGGTGTAAGCTGGAGAAAACTGCAAAACAACTGAAACAACCCCCCCAGATCCTGGGCTCTGAGGCTCAGAAGGTGCTGACTGTAGGATGAGGGGAGAGAAGAGAAGCAGCCATAGGAAACAAGGAGGTTTTGCTGCTTCTCTGCCTGCCCAGCCCAGTCTCAGCTCAGAGCCCTGGGCTCAGCACCCTCTCCCTCCCCACCCAGCGATGCTGCCTTGGCAGATTCTTCCCAGCTCATTTTTGGTGGTCACTTCATAGCAAAAAGACCAAACATAAGGGAAATACCATTTCCTTGCCAAGCTCCATAATCCTAATTTGGCTCCCCAGGGAATGGTCCCGGCCCCGAGGCTGCCAGAGCTCCAGGAGCGTTTGGACACCGCTCCAGGGATGCCCAGGGTGGGGTTGGTGGGGGGTCTGGGCAGGGCCAGGAGCTGCACTGGATGATGCTGGTGGGTCCCTTTCAGCTCAGGAGATTCTGGAATTCTGGGATTCTCTTCAGCCTGCCCAGTGCTCAGGGCACTTCCACCACAGAGGCTTTTTGGATGTCAAATATGAGAACACAGAGATTGTTTTGTTCCATGACTGCCCAGGATGTCACAGTCCTGAGCAGCAGGAGGTGCAGCAGAACTCATCCTTCTCTTAAATCCAGCTGCCAAAGAAGGGTCTGAATTTCCCTTTGGTATCTGGGCAGAGAGAAATGCTAAGATCTACAAGTTTACCTGAGCCAGAGAGAAACCTCTGCTCCAAGAGAAATCTCCAGAAGTTTCAAACACCCTCCCTTAAAATGCTTTAAATGACTCACAGCCCATGAGACTGCTGAACTTCCCAGAAACAGGAAAAAAACCTGAAAAGGACTTCCTGGACCCCCAGAGCTGTGCCTGCATCGTGCACCTCGGTTTGGTCAGAGCTCCCCATGTGCAAAAATGTGCAGCTCCATCAGGTTTGAAGATCTCCTCCTCTAAGATTGTTCCAAACCTCCCTTCCAAAGGCTGGAAATTCTCCAATTATTCCAACCCCTCTCCCCCTGGTCCTGCAGCCCCAGAGGAACAGATGCAGTGTTTACAGGCTTTGAGCCCAAAGCTGAAAGGAGGCAGCGCTGCCTGAAGGGGAAGAAATGCCCCAATCCCAGCAGGTCCCACAAGCTGCACTCTCAGCCTTGGCAAATAAAAAGCATCCAGGTTTTCCCAGAAGTTCTCAGTTTGCACTTGTATGGAAAGAACAGGGATTCCAGCCAAGGAACCTGCAGGAGTTTGCTGGCATCAAAACAGTCCTCAGCCTGTTATTCCTGGTAAAGTCTTTTCCCAACAATACCCGAGCTCCCACTCTTTGGGATCTATATCAGCAGGGTCTGCCTAAAGCATTTTCTTTCCCCTGTCCTGCTAATTTATTCCCCCAGGAAAACCCAGCTGAATAGCAGCATCTGGCCCACAGAAATCAGCTTTTATTTCATGTCCCAATGTGTTTTCAGAGATGAAAACCCCACTGATGTTATTGCTCTGAAGCACCTGGAACCCATAATGGGTGTTGCAGGAACTTACGGATTTGTGGGACTGAGGATAAACATGGAACTGTAAGGCAGGATTGGTTTAGGCCCATTTTTCGTCAAGTCATCGACGTCTTTCTTCTCCTCTGGTTTGCTTTCAAACTCCACGCTGTTCACTGGAAACGGGGATTCACGGGAAACACAAAGGAGAGGGTTAAAAACGGCTCCGCAGCCTTTGGAACAGCTGGAAATGCAAACAGTGCAGCTGGGAGAGCAAACAGCCCTTGGAAGTGCTGATTAAATGGGATGAACAATCATGGGATCATTATCACCCCGGAGTGAGGCAGCTCTACCCCTCAACCGCTGATGAGCCACGGAGCAGGAACAGGCAGGAAATGAACACAAACCAGGAGCTGATTGATCCCAGAGCTGCCAAACCGGGGCTGGAAAACCCATTCCAAGGAGCACAAACTCTCAGGGAGAGGGGTCAGCTCGGGATCCTTGAAAGGAAAGAAAAAGGAAGTCTGACCAACCCTGTAATTCGGTGTTTTCTCCCGTGGATTGGGAGCACAATTGGCTTTGGATCACACAAAAGAGCAAATTTATGGATGAGGTTTAAGAATTTGGGGGTTGAGACTGCTGAACTTCCCAGAATTAGGAAAAAAACCTGGAAAGGACTTCTTGGACCCCCCAGAGCTGTGCCTGCATCGTGCACCTCGGTTTGGTCAGAGCTCCCCATGTGCAAAAATGTGCAGCTCCATCAGGTTTGAAGATCTCCTCCTCTAAGATTGTTCCAAACCTCCCTTCCAAAGGCTGGAAATTCTCCGATTTTCATCCTGGCTTCACTTGCAGGGGGTTTATGGTATAACTTGCTTAAGATAATTTCCCATCTATGAACTGGGTAACACTTTATGCTGCAAATTCTCTTCTTAGACACACGAAGAGCCTCTTCCATTAATTCCCAGGACCTAAAGCCCAACAACTCCACCCTTTAAAATGTGTTCAGTGCAGGGCTTTTATTACTTTTTATTTTATTTTGCAAGACAATGACATTTCATTGTGTTTGAGTGACATGTTCAATAAACTCCTTATTGCATCTCCAGTCAGATACAGAGGAAATGGCCAGGAAAGGGAGAGGCTGATAAATTGTGATTGGCAGGAACTCAGCATTGCAATATAGGAAAATTACCATTGAAGAGGGGGAAAAAAAGTAGAAGAAGGCAAAAAAAGAAAAGACAAAACCTTGTGGCTGACAACAGAGTGAAAAAGCACAGAGACCCTGCTGTGTCTCTTGGAAAGGAGAGTCCTGACAGCCTGAATCCAGTGTGGACCTCTTGGATTTCACACTGGGATTCTCCTCAGCTCTCCACACCTCTCCAGGCTGTTCCCACCCTGCCAGGGATCAGCCCCAAGCTGGTGGGAACAGGCTGGTGGTGGCTGGGGGACCTCAGGGCACAAAGATCTTGGGATCTTATGCTGGTGAACCCAAGGCAGAGAGCTCTGGAGAAGGACAGGGAGGGTGGATCTGCTCCAGCTGGGATGCTGGGGATTGTAAAAAGCTCTGGAATGTCACAGGATCCCAAAGCAGCAGGATCATACAGGGATGCTGAGGACTGTAAAAAGCTCTGGAATGTCACAGGATCCCAGCAGGATCACACAGAGATGTTGCTTTCCTTGCTCCTTCACCTTTGTCTTACACAAAGGGTGTGGCCTGGGTGAGCCATCTCCAGGGAATCCAGGTGTTTTCCAGAGCCACCAGGAACCCTTGCTGAGTTCCTACGTGGGAATTACAGACCCTCTATCACCAAGTTCCCCGTCTGCCTCTCTCGAGGGTGGCTGTGGCCAGGAGAGCTCCCATCACTCCTTGGAAATTGAGATTTCCTGGCAATTGGACAGCAGGAAAAGCAGGGACACAAAGGCACTCACTTGGTATGACCGTGGTGTCCCCTGGAGGGGCAGTGATGGTGACAGGGATGTTCACAGTGGTGGTTTTGTCCAGGGGGGGCTGAATCATCCTCGTCACGTTCTTCTGGTTGTCGGCGTCCTCCGGCTGCTCGGGCACCTTCTGCAGGTACGTGCTGGGCAGGGTGTGCACAGGGACAGTCCCAGGGCCACTGCCACTGCCACTGGCCTCCAGCTCACACTGGTTCTCCCTAGGGAAGAGCAGGATTTGTTAAATACAGCCCAGGAAAGGTTCACAGAACACATCATCTCATGCTGGGTTTGTTTTCTCCATGGAAATCCTTTGCAGGACAACCTCTGATAGCAAAATTTGGGTCTTTTTCCTCTGAGACCTCCCAAGCCAACCCCCAATCCCAACATTAGGAGGGGACTGTGGCACTGAACATCCCTTGGGTCACTTTAATGATGCTCCCACACCAGGACCACGTGGCACGTGGTGCCATGAGCCACCCCCAGCATCAGCTGCTGAGTGAATCCTGACACACCACTCCCTAATTCTCCCAAGGCCTTATTTAAACATGAGGATTCTCTTTTCCAGCCTGGAACCACCCTGGAACATGGCTGTCAGCAGCTCAGTGGCTCCTGCTCTCCTCTGCAGCAGCAGCTCTGCTCCAGTGAGGAGGAGAGCGAGCCTGTGCACACGAGCACGCTGCACAGCAGGCAGAGTGTTTGGAAATGCAGCTGAAAGGAAGATAATTTAGACAGGAAAATTATTATCTCAGTGCCACTCACAGCTCTCCACGGTGACATGAACTCTATTCTAAAAGAATCCCAGTGCAATTTCTTTTCCATCAGACTAATAAAGCTGAAAAGGCAATCTATCCTTCTTTATTAACTACTCCAAATGCTTCACCAGGGCTGTTTTTCCTCACTTGACTTACATAAGAATTAAAGCAAATGGGGGCCATCGTTGTTCTTAATGGAAGAGGCCACATGCTGGAACAACTGGTCGTGCAGCTGAAGGCTCCCCATTAAAAATGAAAATCAAAGGGCCGTAAGCAAGGCTGGATGAAATTTTAAAAGATGTCCCTGGGGAGCTTCCTTCAGAAACTGGGAAATCCTCAGCTCCACTCAGTGTCCTACAGGGTCTGTTGGTGTTTACAGCAAGGGTATTTCCTGCCTTAAACCTGAGCTGTCCTGTGGATCAAAGTAATCTTTGGGAGCCTCTGACTGAGGCAAAACAGAACTGCAGGTGGTGGTGGGAGCTGGTGTGAGGACAGGGCCAGCAGGGGATGCCACGGGGAGGGCGAGAAGGGATTTCCTGGAACACCTCCGGGGTTTTGTGACCCCCGAACCGACCCGGGGAGGGTCTGGCAGCACTCACTCACTTGAGCTGGTGGTTCCGGTGCTCCTTCTCGCCAGCCTCGCCCTCCTTCTCGCCGCTGTCCTTCTCCACGGACTCGTACGTGGACAGCGCCCTGTTCCTGAGCCGGTGCCGCCGGTGGGGCTCCTCTCCGCTGTCCGCCTTGGCCGTGGGCTCTCCGTCCCTGTTCCCGGAGCGGGACCCTCCGCGGTGCCGGGAGCGCCGCTCGCCGCGGGCGCCGTTGGCGGTGCCGTTGCCGTCCTTGCCCGGCCGGTCGGACGAGTGCCGGTGGCTGCGGTGCCTGCGGTGCTCCTTCTCGGCCCCTTCCTCCACCGAGCCCCGCCGGTGGTGCCTCTTGCCCCCCTCCTGCCCCCGGTTCCGCTCGCTCTTCCCTTCCTTGCTGCCCCCTTCCACCTCCTTGCTGCGGCTGCGGTGCTGCCTGTGCCGCTCCTCCTTGGTGCCCACCCCGGTCTCGCCGCTCTCGTCCTTGGTCACGTCCCCCTTCTCCTGCTCTCCCAGCTTCTCCTTATCGCGATGCCGGTGGTGCTTCCGTGGCGCTTCTGCCCCATCGGCGGGGGTGACTTTGGGGTGCTCCACCACCTCCTGGACATCCCCGGGGCTCAGCTTGGTGATGTTGTTCCTGCCGTCGCCGCGGGGCTCCACGACCAGCGGCCGGTCCAGGTGGGTTTTCATGTCCGGCCGGATGTGCAGGGTGGTGGCGTAGCGGACGCGCTCCTCGGGGTCCAGCTCGTTGTACAGGGCCTCGCAGCTGGCTCGGAAGTTGTGCATCCGGATCTGGCTCGTCCTCTGCTCCCAAACCGACTTGGATTTGGAGGAATTCTGCTGCTTGCTAAGGGCGGGAGAAATGGGAAAAGTCAGCACCCAAACCCCTAGACACCAACCAAAAAAAAAAAAAAAAAAAAAGGTAATTTGAAGCTGAGGTGGAGAATTAGAGGGTTGAACCAAAGGAATAACAGGGATGGAGAGAGGACATGAGCAGGGAAAGGCGGCAGGATCACCCAGGTTAGTTTGCCCACACACGCATCAGGCACTATGAGATCAGCCCTCTGGAAAAGGAGTTAATTCTGCATTTTGAACATGTGGAAGCCTCGGGAATAGTCTGAAGGATTAAAACATCAGCACACCAAAATCACACGCCCCAGCTTGAGCTCCAGAGCAGCCCACAAAGCTTCCCAAAATTAGCAGCACTTTTCTCCCCACCTGGAAACACCTGGATGAGGAAGTCCAGAAGTGGTGAGCAAGAGCAGTTAGATCGGCAGGAGCAGGGAAGATGAAACCCGTCCCTGAGGATTCGTGCCTGCCACCACCCCCTTCCCCTTCCAGCCAGCCCCAGGGGTTGTTTCCCAGCTGTGTTCCCCTCTTGGCTCAGGGACCAGGTCTGGAACTGCTCTAAATCCACGGCATCCTTCAGGTGAGCATGGAGCAGCCAGCCCACACCTCACCGGAGAATGGAAGAGTACAGGTAAGAGAGGAAAACTGTCCTGTGCACCAGGAACAGAGCCCAGAGAGTGGGAGAGTCACACACAGATCCACGAAATATCCTGAGCTGAAGGGATTCACAGAGATCAGAGCCCAACCCCTGCCCTGCCCAGACCCCCCACCAACCCCACCCTGGGCATCCCTGGAGCGGTGTCCAAACGCTCCTGGAGCTCTGGCAGCCTCGGGGCCGGGACCATTCCCTGGGGAGCCTGGGCAGTGCCCAGCACCCTCTGGGGGAAGAACCTTTCCTGATCTCCAGCCTGGCCCTGCCCTGGCCCAGCTCCAGCCGTTCCTGGCTCCTGTCCCTGTCCCAGGGAGCAGAGCTCGGAGCTGCCCCTCGGGAGGAGCTGCAGCCCCGGGGAGCTCTGCCCTCACTCTGCTCCAGCTGAACAACCCCAGTGCCCTCAGTCCCTCTTTGTGTGGCCTTTCCATACCCTTCCCCATATCTGCATCCCAAGATGAAGACGAGATGGGAACACCTTAATCCCTGCTCATCTCTTGTCACCTTTTATGATGAGGACACCTCCTCTGGCATGGCCTGAACGCTTTGATTTTCCAGCACAGCACTTGGTTTCCAGCCACCACATTCGAAGCGACCACAAACCCAACCGGGGCATGAAGGAAAGACTTTTTCTTTTCCTCCTAAAGATTTCAAGTCAAATTCTATTTTTCACTGGCTGCCAGGGCAAGTTCTGGATTTAACCTCATGAAGGCTCAGCACACTTCTTTTTTCTTTTTCCTTTTTTCTAGCAAAACCAGGAAAGGCGTTTTCCTCCCCCCAGGCTGCTCAGACACCTCCATTCCCCACACCTCAGCCTGAGCTCTGCAGCCGGAGGGAGCAGAGCCCCCATGGGAGGCAAACACAACTTCCTTACGCATTTTCTGGGCTCCCCTGGCAGTGGAAAAAAGCAGCTTTTGCGTGTTTTGGTGCTGATTGGGACTGTCTGGCTCTGTCACCGTGCACAGACCCCGGGGAGGTGACGTCCAGCCACGGTCGTGTGGCACAGTGGGAGCTGTCAGGAAGGTTTTGTGTCACTGGGGAGTCGCTTCTTTACCAAGGTTGCTGCTGCCTGGTGCTGCTAAAGAGGCAAAAACTCACTAACACCCTCCTGAGAGCACCCAGGCAGACGTGAAGGAATCTCATTTAATCCCAAAATCAGAGCTGATCACCAAAATTAAGTATCCACACCCCTGTTGCCAAGTTCCAGACTCGTTTTCCAGCAGCCGAGTCCCCCATTTGCACCACGGCAGGGGAACAAGTGACAAAAATCAGTTCTGAATGTAAATAATACCAGAAGGTCCTGGGGACACACCTTAGAGCTCTGCTCACCACAAATCCCACATCCAAGGGAGGACAGGCTCCTCCTGAGGGAGAGTCCCCTCCAAGGATAAAAAGCCTCATCACAGTGGGCACTTGCCACTTCTTTTGGTTCAAAATGATGAAAAATTAAAATATTCTCACTCATCAGCAGCTTTCTTGGTTTGAGAAGGAACGAGGAACGTTCAGATCTTCCCCCTGCCCAGCCCTGCTGCCCTGTCCAAGGATTTTCCATGGGAAGCCACAGGAAAAGCTCTGCATGTGCAGCTCTCCAGAGCCAGCAGAGATGAAGCTGCCTGGGATGGGCATCCCGGGATGTCCTGCACATCCTCGGATCCGTGGGGGCCTTGCTCTGCCATGCTCCAGGTTTTAGCTCTGCTAAACCCATCTGGGCTACAAATCTCTTCAAACCCAGCCTCAGGGAAAGCTTCGGGATTTTCTGTGCCTGCCTGAGCTCCCTGAATGCTGCCACAAACACCTCCGTCCTTAGGAAACATTCCTCACTGTGAGGAATGAAAGTGCTGGGGTGGGGACCACCCTCTGCCTCGTGCTTTGGGCAGCACTGAGGTGATAATGAGCCTTCGTGATTAATTGGGGAAGTGTCTTTGTGCTTTCCTCTACAACCCAAGAGCGGAGGGAGGAGCACAACCACCCCTTGCTCCATCCTGGGCCCCATTTCCATGGGACAGGAACCACCAGGGGTGGGACACGAAGCCTGCAGTGACTCCCCAAAGTAAAACACCCAGAAAATCGTCAGTTTCTACCTGTGCAAGTTTCTGCCTGCAAAATCACTGCCTGCCCCTCGCTGCCTGTGCTGAGCCCATCCAAGCCAGGCAGGAAAGAAAATCCCCTCAATCAGGCTGGATGTGGTGAGTGGGAAGGCTGGGATGCAGGGCTGACCCTCAGGCCAGCTCTGACACAGGCTGTGTCACTGCAGGAGGGGTTTTTCACCCGTGTTTCAGTTACACCAAGAACACAAATCAGCCTTTAAATGATCTCTGAGGTGCTTCCACCGCCCATCACTCAGGGTTAAGTGAGAGGTGCTGCCAGGGAACGGCACCCCCGAGAACCCGCAGAAACCAGGCAGTGCCCACATTAACTCAGCCTGTTCTGCTCAAATCCCTGTGGAAAAACAGGCACTGGCATTCCAGCCTCGAATTTCCCAGCACCTGGAAATGAGCTGCATCCCTAACGCTGACACAAGTCCCGGAGGCGAGCGCCAAAAACTCCAGCACAAAGGCACCCGCTGGCTCTGGGCACCAACAGCTCCAGAGCAGGAGCTGCAGCAGCAATGACTGCACAGCCATTCCTCTTTCCACAGGGAAAACACTCCAAAACACTCAAAGGAAAAAAAAAAAAAAGAAAAGAAAAGACAAATCAGGATATTTACAAAGCGCAGTAAAAACCCAATTGGGCAAACATGGCGCCTGCGAGCTCATTTCCATCTCCAGAGCAGTGAGGAGCACCCCAAATCCTGTCACCCAAATCCTGTCATCCCAAGTCCTCTCATCCCAAATCCTGTCATCCAAACACCAGTCAGGAGCCAGAGCCAGGGCACAGAGACTGCTGTGGGAATGGGGGCAAAGCATCGGAGCAGGATGGGCCCCGTGGGGACAGTGCTGGGAGTTTCAGAGCCAGAGCAGCAGCAACTGCAGGGGAAGTGTCAGCTGCTTGTCCAGCTGGATTTATCTGATTCCAGCTCTCTCCGAGTCCCCACAGCCACTGAGCTCGGAGTTTGTGACAGCTCCTCCTCGCTGGTGCTCTCTGGGCACAGGGCACAGCTTGGGAGCTGATTTCTGGCACCCCTCAAACAAAGCAGGGCTTCAGCCCAGCTGCCTGCCTGGGAGGAGATGCAGCAACACCAGGGACTTCAGAGGAGATGGAAAAACATTAACAGGGCAAAAATTAATTCCTCTGCTTCCCCTCTCATTGGGTGCAGTGGATTCTGCACAAATTGGGGCAGACACAACCCAGCTACAGCATGAGCAGGGCAGGACTTGTCTAAAGTGATTAAAAGAGCCTTTGTGATAATAAATACTCCACAAAAAAAACTTCCTATCTATTTATGAAATAAACTCCTTATGTGAATCCTGCTCACTGATGGCTGCTTAACAACCTCCTGAACCCATTAATAAAATTGCCCTGTAAATCACTCCTGACTTGCAGACATCCTACAAACTCTGCTGTTAATTCATTGCTTTACTCCCCATCCCTATTTTCTGGAATATTTGGAACTCTTTGAAGGCTATGCTCCATTCCCAGATCCTTCAGGCTGGAAATGTTGTAGCAGTTACCACTGCTGGTACCAGCTCCATTGGTTTTCCTTGGATTAAGACACCAACAAACAACTCCTGCCTGTGGCTAGAAAGAAAACCTTGCAATTCCTGGAGAATCAAATAAAATTCATATTAATGAATCAATGACTAATATTGGTATAAATAAAAAATGCAACCACTGTGTGGTTTGTTCAAGAAAGGAAAGCTCATTTTAAGTCAGATTCTAATCTTAGGGTGCTCCTTAATGATTCAAGATTTTGTTACCATAACCTTTGAAATCACTGCTTCACTTAATGGAAATCCTTAAAACTTTGTTCCAGTAAATAATGAATGAAAGCTGCCTATGGAAACATCATAATTCGATGTTAAAAATAACCACACATTACAGGGTGGGTGTGAAATTCTGTGTTCTGCTCACAGATGAAAGGGGATTTGTTGTTAAAATGCAACAAAACCTTTCCACTCAAATCCTATTTTCTGTTTGTGAACTCAGAGTTCATAAACTTTCCACTTTTCCATTTTCCACTTGGAAAACACAAAGGAATATTCACTTTGGGGTTATATCAGGAAGGAAAACCTGCTGGAAAACCTCCTTGACTTCACAGTACCTTGGTCCCTGCTGTGGGGCCGGGACAAACCCCCAGGTTGGAATTGCACTTACTTGAGTCTCCAAAAGCATTAAAGAAGAAAGACAAGGTCACACAGTTAAAGGAAAACCCAGAGGACACTCACGTGGGTGGGAGAGCAGCTGATGAGGAGTTTTTTGGGGTTAGTCAGCAGCAATAATGAGGTTTTTACCAACCTGCCTCGGTGTCAAAGCACACCCTGAGTCACAGCACAGCCAGCAGGGTTGGGTTGTTAGGAAGCACATGGAGTGAGAGGAACTTTTCCACTGTGTTTGCTCAACTCCAGCTCCAGAGGAGTTGCCAAGTGCCTCATTTTGACAAAATCTGTTGCTTTAAGCTCCAGCTCCAGAAGGTCACAGAGCAAAGACATCACCAGTTTTTCAAGAGTTTTTCAATTTAGTCTCACTTGGACCCCATTTCCAGAATTCTTTTGAAGTCCTCCTCCGATTTTCCCTCAAAGAGGAATCTCCTGGTTCTCCTACTGAACCCGGAGTGCAAACACTGGTGGAACATCAAAGCCAAGCCCAGCACAGAATAAACACAGAGAACAGAAATAAATACAAGTGAGAACAGGACGAACCATCAAACGAGGGGAGACAGGAGAAGAGAGGAAAACAGTTCAGGAGGAATAATGGAAAGGAATGAAGCGAGAAAAATGAAGGAAGGAAGAGGGGGAAAAGTCACAGTCAATGTATGAAACACAACGGAGTTGCTCACAAATCACAAACATCAAATGTCAATGACACCTTCCAGTCCTTTCCCTGGATGTTGGTCTGGAGGCTTTCCACAATGATGGAAATGATTTTGGGGGGAAAAAAACCACAGGGAGAGTGAAGGCACCAGGAGAAGGGGAGCTATAAATGAGAAATCCATTTACTGAATATCGTAACAGAGAGCAACTCACGGTGAATTTACGCTGGAGACTGACGAGCTGCGAGATACAGTACCTCGAGTTTGCTTTACAAAACTGCACATGCAAAAAAACAAACAAACAAAGAAAACAAAAAGTGAGAAAAGAAAAAGCAAATTAAAAAAACAACCAAAAAAACCAAACCAAAAACCAAACGAGCAGAGAAACCATAAAAGACATCGGGAGGAGACTCGGACAGGCCACGTCCTGTCGGATGCAGACAGGGAGGAGACCAGGAAACTCCAGGAATTGTGGAAGCCACGAACACACCACCCTCTGGAGAATGGGGACACAACCAAGGAGTCCAAAACAGAACCAAAAGGAGACCAAAAGGAACAGGGGAACTGAAAGGCACACGGTGACCTCAGCTCCACGGCTCCCTGGTACTCACACTGCCGAGGGCCGCAGGAGGCACCTCTGGGACCTCTGCGTGGAGCCACGTGGGGATTGTGCTGCAAATCATCCTTTCCAAGTGGAGCAGGATGCTAATTCCTGCTCGTGGCACCAGGAAGAAGCTTTAGCACGGAGCAAGGGCCGGAGGGAGGATCTTGGGCTACATCCACAGCTCCAAAATCCACCTGAGCTCCAGCAGCTGGAGCCAGGCAGCTTCTCCTCAGTGCCTGCCTCAGACTGGCTCCTTAGAGGCACCTACCTCTCTCCTCGGACTGGGATTGGCATGTGCCTGGCTCAGACTGCCCAAAAATGGGTCACTGTACCTAAAAACCTCACTCTGGTGCAGCTTCAGCGGGGCACGGCCCAGGGTTGGAAGGAGCTTCTCGCAGCTCAAGGAATTTTGTGGATTCTCCTCCATCCAGTGTTTGGATAAACACCATTTATGTGGGGGGTTCTAAATATGGAAATCACTGAATCACACAGAAAAGGCAGGGCATCTACAGAAAACCAGGATTCTAAATATCCTGGCTTGAGGCATTTGTTTTTTCCTAGTTCTAAATGATCATTTTTATCAATCTAGAGCATTCAAAAAACCCTCCCCAGGACTGAAAATAAAATCTCTTCACCGGCTGAATTTGCCTTTTTATTTGCAGCATTTTTCCTCCTGCTTTCATGAGCATTTAAATGTGTTAGCAATCAATTCCAGCAAACCAGAAGGCCCAGTTAAAATCTAATGATCTTTGGGTATTGTATAAGTAGAGTTTTAAATGTACATTTATTAAAATTAATGGATTATGCCAAACAGAAACGTTGGCTCAGATAATGCATATAACACAAAATCCAGAGGTTCAGCAACCTGGAGTGAATATTAGAGAAATTATGGAAGGGATCATAAAAGTTTTGCTTGAAGCAAATAATCTGCTGAGCAGCCAGGTGAAGTATTTTATCTAAACCTCAGGATTTCTGCATTTGTGTGGTGCCAAATGAAAAAGGAGCAGGAGGCAGAGTGGGGTTGGCACATCCTGCTGGCTGGCCAAGAAAATTATTTCTTCCAGGTTGCTCCAGCTGGGGACCTTTTTACTCTTTGGCTGGAAGCTGAACCCCTGGCTGGCAATGAAAACCTGCAGAGAACAAACCCCTGACTGCACAAATTCCTCAGGCATAACCAAGAAATTCCTTTGGCAAAACAGGTGGGAAACTTGGGATGGAGAAGAACGCACAGGGCTGCCCTGATTTACCTGGAAGGCGGCACCAACCCTGTGCAATATGTGTGGAAATTTTGGGGTTAATTGTTGAAAGCAGATGAACACCCCTCAGTGGGAGCTGGGACGAACCTTTGTTGTCTCCCTGCCTCATCTGGTGCAGAGCAGGATGGAGGCCACGCTCTGTCCTTGTCACCTGTGCAGGGAATGTGACACAAGTCCTGCAGCGCTCGGGGGTCACTGCCCTGCTCCCGTGGCTGGAGCCGCCTTTTTGAAACCATGAATCTGCCGTGTGTGAAACCACAAAGCCAACACAGCCTCCTTTTCCAGGGCAAAACGACAGCAGGAGTTGATTTTCCCTGGATGCTACTTACCAGGAACGAGGGACAGAGCCCAGGGAGTGGCTGTGGGTGTGGCTGAGTGGCCGTGACAGGACAGCGAGGACAGAAAGGAAAAGCCACGGGAGGAATCATAGAACCTCACACACTGACACACTCCAGGGGCAGGAGGAGAGGGAAGAAACCACAACCAGCAAGAGGAAAAGAACACCTCTTCTAATCTACACCCCCAGCACAGCACAGCTCATGGGCTGGGTGTTCAGGCAGCTTCTTGCTGGGTCCTGTTGGGTCCCCGCAGCCCAACAGAGAGGTGGAAATCAGCCACGGTATTCCCGAGACAGAAGGAAAACATGGAGCTTCCGAGATGGAAAACCTGGAGAAACAGAGCAGTTCCCCCCTCCCCGGCATCCCCAGACCTGTACAAAAGGGACAGAGAAGTCAGAAGGGTGAAGTGACTGAGGTGCCACCTCTTCTCTGGTGGCTGTTCTGCCTTGCTCACACTGACAGGCCCTGTCCCCCTGTGGGGCTGCAATTACAGCACCAATGCTTCCAGCAACCCTGTGTGGCACCAGCAGAAACCAGTCCTGGAGGCAGAAGGAGGCCTTTGGAGGTGGGAAAGTTGTCCTAGGAAGCACCAAAAACTTTGGAAAACAGCAGAGGGCAATTTGACAAACTCTAAGTCTGGTGCCCACGTCCAGGAGCTGCCTCTGCCACTGTCCACACGTTTCATCCACCACCCACATTCTCCTCCCACCCAAAACTCACACCTCACGCCTGTGATTAAATGATTTCCTTGGATCTGGCTACAACTGTAATCCATTACCTCATGGAATAAAAAAAAAAAACAAACCCAAACCTCGTAAATCCCACAGTGCAAAAAGTTCCTCAAAGCGTGACTGACTGCCTAGCAGGATCCTGCAAATTTGGGATTGCTGAAAAATGGCTGTTTTAAGGTTTTTCCCAAGAAGAGGTGAGGAGAGGGCATTGGGGAATGCGTGGGCTGTGGTGCCAGGTGAGGCCAGGCCGTGTCCCTGCCTGGGGCAGGGTGTGCTCATGGCAGCCCCTTTTGTACGGGCCATTGGTGCTGCTCTGGCTGCAAAGGGAAAGGCAGAGGAGGAATCCAAACACGGGGAATTCAGGCACCAGGTCAGGCAAAACCAGATGAAAACCCCGTGTTTGCTTTGGGGTCTTGGTGTGACCCACAGGGATGAGCCTGATGGCTCTTCCTTCCACTGGCAGTGGCGTCCAAAAGTGCTTTGGACACCCAGTGGCTTGGAATTGTCCCCTTGTCCCCCCTCCACCGTTCTGGCTGCCCAGGAAGCTGCACCAATGGTTTGCCCTAAAGACCCCTCGCTCTGTGAAGTCCCTCAGGAGCAGAGGCTGAGAGGTGCAAACGACACAGAGGGGCCTCGAGACAACGCTGGGCAGACTGAACAAACCCAGAACTCACCTCCAGAAATAACAAAGCAAGGAAAATGCTAAACAGAAAACAAACAAACACAAAAAAAAAAATCACAAGAAAGAAGAATGAAACAATGGGCTCAAATCAAACACATCTCCTGTTTTCAGGCAAACATTGCAAACAGTGACAGAACCAATGCACCACCCTCACTTTTCATCCTGAAAAATGCTAAATAAGTCCTTCAGGATAGAGTTCACCAGGTGAAAAAGGAACTGTGGTCAGACAGATCTGCTCAGGTGAATCCCTTTAGTGGAGCAGAAAAATCCTGGGAGCTGGCTGAAGCTGGAGCTCCAAACCAAGAGCAGGATGTTGTGAGGCAGATGCAAGATAAATGATCTGTCCCCAGCACCGCAATGATGAGCCTGTTATTAAAAGAGATCCCCAGTGTCCATCAATCACAAACCAATTCCTGGCTCCCACAGCATCCAATTCCAGGTGGGAAGGTGAAGGTGCCTCTTCAGAGCCTCTGAGCAGGCTGGAACATGGGATAACAATCAGCTCCTTACGCTGAGGAAATGAAGTTTAGTAACCAACACAATAAATGGAGCTCAGAACGCACGAGGGGGGACAAGGGGACAATTCCAAGGCACTGGATGTGCAAATTTTATGGAGCTTGGTTAGAAGGGGAGGCTGGGGCAACACAACCAGTGCAGAGGAGCTGCAGGGAGAAAAGCAGGAATTGACCCTGTCCTGGCACGGGAAAAATGCCAGAGGTGGAGGATCCAACACCATGGGAAGGGCTGGGAGGTTTAGGGGGGACACACTCAGTGCTTGGAGGGAGGGGAGGGGAGGGGAGG
>VZTJ01001267.1:0-49104 GCA_013397795.1 Orthonyx spaldingii
TCCTCAAACTAAGACAGGCATTTACTTCCTGTGAGGATAACTCTGTGCTGGGATTAATCTCATCCTTTAGTGCTATTAGGTACACTGAAGAAATCTTTATTGTAATGATGCATCAGTGCTCTCTCAAAGCTGATTGTCTGAGTAAGAACATTATCACAGAAAGAATAAAGTTGAAAGGGACCACAGTGGGTAATCTAGTCCGATCTCCCTGCACAAGTAGGGTCATCCTAGAGTACATGGCACAAGATTGTGTCCAGATGGTACTCCAATATCTTCTGTGAGAGAGACTCTACAACCTGTCTGGTCAATCTATGCCAGTGTGTGGTCACCCATACAGTAAAGAAGTTCTTCCTCATGTGCAAGTGGATAGGTAGTCCGTTGATTTTTTCCATCAAACATTTATAGGTATGAACTATAGCAGCTTCTAGGCAATTTTCAGTACTGGGTAATTACAAAAATCTGGTCATTTAAATTACCCTGAGATGAAGCCTCTCCATGCCTAATTCAGAACTCCTGTGTCTTAGCTGTGTCTCAATTTTGCTTTGAATTGATAATTAGTTGTTTTAATCCTTTTCTTTGATTTAGCAGTCAGACACTGGGGAGGAATGGGAGGTAAAGAGGAAAGAGGGAGAAAGAATAAAATTGTTAGTGACTGACATTATCTTGGCAGTTGATATGGGAATGAGCTTTTACTTGGGGACATCCTCAGAGAGCAGGTGATGTGACCAAAGTCCGGTATAAGCTTCCAGCCTTCAAAATCTTTCACTTCTCAAATGTGTGTCTCCCTTGCAAATGATGAAGGGTGAATCCTAAGGCATTTTGTTAAAAATCTATCAAATGCAAAGGATAAGGCATCTTTGCTGAGAGAATTTGTCCTAGGAGAGAATCAGTCCTGGCAACAGGACTTTTCTCAATAATTTCTCACTTTTAGTGTGAATTACACTTGAACCATGTACTAGTTTTGACTGGGATAGAATTAATTTTCTTCTTAGTAGCTGGTACAGTGTTGTGTTTTGGATTTAGTATGAGAACAATGTTGGTAATACACTAATGTTTTAATTAATGTTTAACGTTTTAACAGTGTTTTAGCACTGTTAAAAGCTAAGCAGTGCTTCCTTTAAAACAAGGACTTTTCAGTTTCCCATGCTCTGACAGTGAGCAGGTCCACAAAAACCTGTGAAGGAGCAGAGCCAGGACAACTGACGCAAACTGGCCAAATGGATATTCCATACCATAGAACGTCATGCTCAATATATAGACTGGAAGGATTTAGCCAGGAGCTTCTGATCACTGCTTGGTGATGGGCTTCACATCAGTCCTTTGGTGATGAGCAATGGTACTGTGCATTCTGTATTTTTCTTGGGTGTTATTTCTTATTCTCCTTTTCATTTTTATTATTATTACATCTTGCTTCAATTATTAAAGTGTTCTTATCTCAATCCACAAGTTTTACCTGTGTTATAATTCTCCTCCCCATCCCACTGAAGGGGTCAAGAGTGAGGGGAGTGAGTGAGCAGCTGTGTAGTACTTAAGTTGTCAGCTGGGGTTAAACCACAATCAGCCACTAATAAGCCTTATCAAATCAGGTAAAATTATAAACCCTCTTCCCTCATTTCCACATCAGAAAGTCTATCTGTTTGATTTCTATTGATTTAACTCTGTGTTTTCTTTAGCAATTGGCAATAGACTATCCAAGTATTTTTTCCTCCCAACAAATGCATTTTGTTTGCCCTGTTTTCTTGCCTATTTTGAGATGATAACTTGAGGATGGAATTTAATTAGATGACAGGTGAAGAAGTTCTTATGTTGTATCTACAGAGATACTGCACTCTGAGCTAAAGATTTTGTCACTATTTCACATTAAGTGAAAACATCTATGAGAGTCTCTTCTGAAAACATTGTCAGATCCATGCCGAGTGCCATGCCATCTCCGTAACCACAGGGTAGCATGGCTAGTAATGTATTTTGATAGGCTGGCTTCCAAGCATTAACACAAAAATTAGAAAGTAAGCCTTAATTAAAAGCAAATATTTGGGCTTCCTCTGTGTGTGCATTAGTTTAAAAAGGAATCACACATTAAAATATTTGATACATATTTCAGTGAGTACCACCACAGAGTAAGAAGCAATTTACTGTAGTTTTTGACTGGTTATACATATTGTATAAGGGCAGATGGGAAGGTGAGGTAGGTCAAGAAGGGTTTTGCCTACAACCCCAGTCAGAAATCCTTTTCTGCTCCCTTCTGTCACTAAGGTCCCTTCCTTCTTCCTGGTGGTGAGAGGGTAGGGGATCTGTTGCTTCTTGTGAAATGCATGGTTGGATACATTTGTCCAAAGCATGCTATAGTGCAGCTTCACTGTCAATTTCTTCCTCAGAGTCACCAATACTTAGTATTTCTACTTAATCTTTCAGCTCTGCCACTAGGCTGAGCAGATCATTGACCTGATTGCACCTCACACAGCTGTTGTCTCTGCTGCCCTCTGAGAGGAGCACTAAGCTCTGGCACTCTCTGTAGACTATGACCTGGACCCTTCATGCTTTTGTGGGTGGTCTCTCTGGATTGCCACATCCTCTTTGGTGCGTGCAGTAGAAGAAAGTTTTATCAGACTGGACAGCATACCTCAACTGTCTTGGCAAGGGTGATGACCACCAATTGAGAAAACTGCTTGAGCTGGCAGTGCCTCAGCACCCTTCCTGCTCACCCTGCTTATGCAAACTGCCATGCTGTGCCCTGACTGATACGCCACGCTCTGTTTACCACACTCCTGATGGCTTGAGCTCCTGTGGGTGGCTTATCTATGGGTAGGACTGGGTGCTCTCTCTGCTGCTCCTGTCCACGCTGAGTCAGAGCTGCCTCTGAGTGATGGCTCCACTGCTTTCCACTCAAAGAGGAAGTGGCTGAGGCACCTCTTTCTGCTTTAGTAACGAGGTCTTGACTTGGTATGAGGAAATGACAACAACAATTTGCTCTATTTCATGTTATAGCTTCAGTTTTAATGACTCATGATGCGTGAAAATTTTATTTATTGACAGAGCTTAAAACCACCAAGAACTGAAGTGACAGTAAGCATCAATAATCAGCCACTTTTTTGCTATCTCAAGTGATGCTGCATTTTGATGGCTGTTTTATAAAATAGCTGTAAAGTTGAACAAGATGAATTAATCTTCAGTCCTGTTCTAAAACTTGTAGAGGTTGAGGGGCTAGAAGGCTGAAAAGCACAGTAGTTACCAGAGACGAGAGCTTTATTCCCAGAGGCTGAAGGACTCTGCTGTCAGCAAGCACAGCAGTCACCTAAAAAAGGGCAGTGCTGGAGATCAATCAGTGTTGGGGTGTGGAAGGGTTGTCATAGCTACCTCATATTCACACCTGTAAGTTGTGAATATCAGTGTGGAGGTACCAGGATGCCTATAATAGATAAGTCTGTCCTGTTTTTAAAGCAAGATGTAAATTATCTGGAGGCTCCAACAGTTTCCAGTGGAGAGTATTCATGTGAAGAAAATCCCAAACACCTGAAGGTTTTGACTCTTTTGGGACCAAACCCAAAAAGAAGTTTGGTGATGGCAGAAGCAGTCTCTCCTAAATCTCTCAGGACATTTTGAATGACCAATTCTGGTGCATGTTATTTATTTCAGTTTCATTTCACCCCATTTCTCAGCTGGATGGTCTGAACACTGGGAGTACAGTGTCCCAGTTATTCTGTCCGTGGGAGCCTATTGGCAGGCCAACATTATGTTTTTATCAATGTCCTTGAGAAGCCATAAGAGATAGGTGGTCATCCATATCAACTCTCACATTTTTATTCTCTAGAAAGCGATGGTCAGCCTTTACTTATCAACATAGCCTTGATACTCTGCTCTTATCTGAATTCAGAACTGAAATATCTTTGAAGGAAAACATAATTAAAGCTGTATTTTCCTCATATTTTTTCCAGTAACTTTCATTTGGGGTGAATTTAAAGAATAGATTTAAGATATTTCTGAATTGCATCTTTATTATCCTTTAATGCTTCAATTAATACAAATATGTTAGTAAGAGTTGCACAGTGGTTAGACTTGGAGACTGGGCTCCTGTCTCAGATGGTTTGGAACCTCTTCAGAACAGTTAAAAAAATGACAGAAGGCACTACAGGATCTTACAGATGTTTGAAATCTCCAGGGTTTGTCACATCACTAGCAAAGGCAATTTCCTCTGCTATGTGCAGCTATAAAGTTGTGAATTGCTTCTATTAATCCAGTGGTGGAAACATGGATGGCTCTGAGAAACCTCGCACACTCTGTGCAGACCTGCACATAATGAAGTTGTGACTGCAAATGGTCTAGATTGTAGAATCTTATAACAAGTTAACAAGCCTGTCTAGGCCCGGCATTTCAATATTAGCACGATCTGTGTCTATCCGTGAGAAACTCAGTGTTCACAGAAGTAAGAAACCAAAACAACCAAGAGAAAAAACAACTTCTGATACTGCACCTGGTGTTTTTCTACATGTTTAGAATACTTAGAGAGTTTATGTTATGAGTACCTAATAATAGTATGTTGTAGAAAAATAGTAACCAATGAATTTGTTGTAGTACTTATGTAACCAATGAACAGGTAACCTAAATGATAAACATACAAAAGTGTATAAAAGAATACTGACTCTCACAGTAAAAAAATTCTGAGGCCTTCGAGCCTTCAGTTCTTGTGATGTAAATTAGACTTAAGGTCTTCTATGTCACGGCTACTTCTGACAGCGACACCTAGTGACTTTCAGTGGTGATCCTCACCTAAACATCAAGTACTTTACAACATCAAGTTACAATACGAGATGAAAAAGATGACAAATTTCTTCAGTATCTTCATCTGAAAGGAGGTGTTAAAAGTTGGGAGAGAAGCAAAAGCAGGAATAATATAAGCTTAAATCATATTAAACTGTTTTGTCTTCTAGCATAGCACTTCAATAGGGCTGTGATTATCATCTGTATTGGCGTAGTTTGAGAGTAAATGAGGGACTTGTTTGGTGATTCAAATGGTTAAGTTTTATTTGCTAAAGAAATGAGGAAAATGAGGTAAACAAAAACATGGCTAGCTTTTTCAGATGCAGGCTTTTTGATGTATATATTTAGCTGCCCATTCTTAATTTGGAAAATTATTTTGTTATAATAAGAGCAGACCTTACAGCATTCACCTGTCTCTTATTCCAGCTGTTTGTTGAAAGGATATAATTATGAGAGCATGTTTCTTCAAACTATCATATGCACACTGATTCAACAGAAGTTTACAATCTGAATTAGGAATATGCTAGCCAGGCATCAGATTTTATGAGGTTTGTCTCTGTGAAGGATTTCAACTTCAAGAATGAATTCAAGGAACATTAAGGAAGACATTAAGAACTCAATAAGAAACACAAAAATATGTAGTATTTCTGCTTTGAACTAAAATTTGCTTTGAACTGGTATTACTAATGTTTAGAAATGACAAGCATTTTCAGTGGATTAAGAAGTAAAACCCATGTTTTCGTCAGGAGTACACAAAGACATCTTCCAAATGCTGCTAGATTTCTATCAAGGATACAGAAAGACACCAAATGAAGTTACTTTAACTATACTCTTAGGCATTAATCTTCTGTAAGAAGGATGTCTAAGAAACATTTTGAATATGAAGGCTCTTGAACAACCATAACGATGTAATATAGCTTTTATTAAATGTGTGTTTCTGTTCAGCAGTGTTTCCACATCCAAGGAGTATTTTGTTTGAATGGATATAGTGTTCTTCTGATATTCAGTTGGAGTTCAGCTCACTGAAAAGAAGAAACCTCATATTTGATCAGAGAAATTGGTATTACAGTTACGAGTGTTAGCTGCCTCTCAGCTCTGAAGATAGATTTGTAAGTCTGGAAGCATGTCTTTCAGCTATATCAGTTAGACTCCCACAGATTTAATCTCAAAAAGAGGATTTAATTGCTGACATATAGACATTCTGTATTGTTTCACTAAACCACATGGCCTCTGGCTTCAAAAGGGTCTTCTGTATGTCTTGTGTGCCATCCCACTTTAGATGCTTTGGATGCTGAGGGCTCTACAGATGTACAGATGTCTCCTGACACAGTTTTGTTTACTGATCATCATAGAATCACAAAATATCCTGAGTTGGAAGGGACTCTTTTGGATTACCAAAGTCCAGTTCCGGGCCAAGTACAGCCCCCAGGATCACACCATATACCTGAGAATATTGTCCAAATGCTTCTTAAATTCAGACAGGCTTGGTGCTGTGACCACTTACCTGGGTAGCTTGTTCCAGTGCCTAACCATACTCTGGGCAAACAACCTTTTGCTAATATCTAACCTAAACTGCCCTTGATACAACTTCATGCTATTCTCTTAGGTCCTGTCACTGGACACCAGAGAGGAGGGATCAGTGGCTGTCCCTTCGCTTCTACTCATGAGGAAGTTGTATACTGCAATGAGATCTCCCCTCAGTCTCCTCTTCTCCAGGCTGAACAAGCCAAGTGACCTCAGCGCCTCCTCATATGGCTTCCTCTCTAGGCCTTTCACCATCTTGGTAGTTCTTCTTCGGACCCTTTCTAATAGCTTTGTATTTTTCTTATATTGTGGTGCCTAAAACTGAATCACTTGTCACTGTGTGTAGCTGAAACATATTTGCAAATTGGGTTTTGCTGAACAAGCAAACTCCTTATAGATGCTGTAGAGACAATATAGAGTATCAGGACAAAGGTATTATTTAAATGTTTTCCTGTTATTGTAGTATTGAAATAATACATAATATTATAAAACTAATAGGAAGTAGAAAATCTGTGTGTGAATACAGATTTTTAGTCAAAGAAGGGAAGGAAGAAATGAGTGGGCAGTACTGGGAAAACAGGTGGGTTATAGGGCTGTTCAGCTTTGTTTCACAATATGAAAAATAGTCCAGGTTGCAGTTAAGACTGCTGAGCAGTTTATAGTAAATCACCTTAATGACTTAATCAGTTTCCCAAATTATATATATATATCACATGAGGAGTACCAAGCTATGATGCTTTTCCTAGATGAGGAACCTATGGGTTCAGTGCATTTATGTCTTTTCGTACTGTGTTTTTAAAAGTCTTTAAGAGTACTCTCCAATGCATGGAGAAACACAGAACTCTTGCCTGGCTAATCCTTAAAGACTTACTGTGCTCTGTCTGCTCCAATTGTTTAAAACTTGTTATCTAATATCTATATATTTTCATTCTGTTTTTGAAAACCATTTTATTTCAAATTATATCTATAGCATCACCAGATCTTTTCAGTCTATGTTGGACATGGATTTCAACACAGGATGTTAAGGAGACACTGGCACAAATTTTTCTGGGAAAGGCCAGAAACTTTTATCTCCAAGAACACCTTTTCTACTAGTATAATGACCACCACCTTCTCACAAAGTGAAAAAATGTAAAATAAATAAGTGAATGTTGATTAAAAACTGTTATGGCTAGGAGTGATTAATTTTTAAAAGCTGGTGTTCTTGAAGTGGAGCTTTTAGGAGAACTGTGCAATAGATAATTGTTGAGGTCTAAATGCAGTGCTATGACTGTATCAGAGACCACATGGCAGTTTTCTTGCACAACAAATATGCATGGTGAGAAAGCTTCCAGGGAATAATCTTCTCAGAAATGCTTTCATTACACATTTACAGTCATCAGTGAAACTAATCGTTGTGAATAAAGATACCATGAAGCCGATTTGCCTCTTGCCCTTCAAATAAGTTGTGTTCCTTCACACGGTTTGTTTCTAAGCCATACTACAGCATGCTTTGTAGACAGCACACAGCTGGTTTTGTAGTGTGTGAATACAGCTTGGTGGCTACTCAAAACCTCTAACTGATTAAAATTATCCTTGGTGGCACTAGTTTAACATATGGCACAGAACACACGAGGAGTCTTGGAAGGATTTGGTAGTGTTATGCCAGAATCCTCTTCAAATGATACAGGTGTAATAAAAGGACAAAAACAACCCAGGCAACTAAGTAGATTATAAAATACAGCGACTGTATAGGTCTTCAAAGGTTCAAACAGCTCCTCAACTTAGCACTCTGAAAGGAAATATGTGCTTGTTTAAACTTGCAATGGTTCTGTTTTTCAAAGAGAAACGTTATGTCTGAAATTATGTCTGAAATTATGTCTGAATCATTGCAGAGAATAATAAGCTACAGACCCTGCTAAAGGAAGTTATGTTTGCCCTTTCTGCACCAACCTTTCTATGTTTGCCTTTCTACCACCAACACCATGCTCTTGGTGTCTTGGGTTTAGCCATGCCTATACTGCATTCAGAATGGACTAATTTCTCCTACCTTTTGAATGAATTTAGAGCCTGTTTTGGGAGAATTATATCGTTGCAGCTGGATTTGACCCATACCCAAATTTAAAGGTAGTTCAGGTAGGTCTGCTGTAGCATGAAAACACACACAGAGGGGTTTGGGATTTGATGCACAGGAACTAGAAAGCATCGTGCTTTCCTGAGACAGGCTGGTATTTTTCTGAGCAATACTCACATCTTTTCTCCTTCTGAGTTGTTTTTTCCCCTTGTCTCCCTTTGAATACCACCTAACTTTATGGGGGAGGGAGAGGATCTAATGGATCCTCCTTTAATACTGCTGTCAGTGTTAGAGGAGAGGATTCCAAGTTGTAGCTGAATGACTCTGAGGTGCAGAAAGAGAAAACTGGAAACACTAGTGTGGGATGCAATCTCTGAAATACAATCTCTCTCAGTGGATCCTAAGTCTTGCCTCAGGGAATGTTCTACACTCAGCCTGATGTTTGTGGAGTTTTGTGCTTAAAGGGGTTTATGGCAGAAAAAGCAGCTGAACATGTTTTGAGCTTTCCTTGCCTCCATGTTTTAAGTGTGGTTATGGAAATGTTCTCTGAGATTCACTTAAAAGTTCCAGCAAAATTTAGCCTGAGATTAAATAAAAATCTGAAGCCAGTAAGAAGTGTTTGGTAAACTATGAAGCAAAGGCATGCCTTCCAGGTTTCCAACTAAAATCAACAGAAGGAGAGAGAGGAGAGAATGCTTTGAAGAGCTACAGAATCACAGAATTGGTAAGGCTGGAAAAGGCCACAGTAGATCGTCTAGTCCAACCTCCCTGCTCAAGCATGGCTAGCCTAGAACACATTGCACAGAATTGCATCCAGACAGTTCTTGAACATCTCCAGTGAGGAAAACTCCCCAACTTCTCTGGGCAATCTATTCCAGTTCATGGTCACCAGCACTCCGCATATTCAAGCGGAACTTCCTGTACATCAGTTTCTGCCTGTTGCCTTTTGTCCTATTGCTTGGCATCACCAAGAAGATCTTCGTTCCATTCTCTGTTCACTCTCCCTTCAGATGTTTATACACATTAATGAGGTCCCCTCTCAGTCATCTTTTCTCAACTCTGAATAGGCCCAGCTCCCTCACACTATTGTTCTAGGAGAGATGCTCCAGTCCTTTCATCATCTTTGTTGCCTGCCACTGTCACAAGTAAGCTCAGTGCTGTTAATAAATACAGCTCTCTGAGACAGATTTGGGCTGTGGAGGTACTACTACTATAACAACTGCAAACCAAAATGCAGCTTTCCTAGAAACTGAAGCTTTAATGTGTACTCCCATAGGATTTTTTGAGAGGTTACATGCAGCTTTGTAACAATGAAAGGTGTAACAATGAAAGGCATTATTCCTCCCCTTTACATTGTTTATTGTCTCCATTTATGTATTTCTAGTGAATGTTTGTTATTTTAATATCCTTCTTTCTTCTCTTCTAATTGCACCTTACTAGGAAAATAATACCCATTAGCACTTGTTCACTTGTTGTAAGGATTGGACTCAAGATCGTTACAGAATTAGACCTCTACTTTAGCAGAGATGTCAAAACAGTATTTCTCTCACAATTACATGGTGCTTTTCTCACCATTGCACAGGCTTTTGAAGACTGGTCTTGTCAAGCTGTGAGAGTGATTTTAAAACTAAAAGGAATGTAAATTATATAAACATTTCTCATCTGTACTGTACATGAAAAAAGCAGCATGTGTTCATATATGCTGCAGAAGTATTTTTGAATTTTTGTTCCATCTCCGAGACACTGTGATTATTATTTTTTTCTGAACATAATAATTTGAATAATTTAGCCTAAGGAACATTTAAGTCTGAATTACAGGCTTTCATGTCTTTATTAAATGATTTGATCTTTATGTGCTACACATACTGGGGAGACCACCAAATTTCACGTACTCTAACCTGACAAGTACAAAGCAGAAGTGAACCAAGTTTTGGTAAGGAAATATGACTTTCTAATGAGACTATCTGAACTATAACAAAGCTACCTCTTTCTCACACTAATTCCACATTCCCACGGCTACTTATTGCTTTGAGTTCAGGTCTCTCATCTTCTGCTGCTGACACATTTGAAAACCTTTCTTTCTGGTTAAAGTTATGTGGATAATTAGGTTATTTTTTGTTTTGCTTTTTTAATTCTTTAGCGGAATAAAAATGTTTTCGGGGAAAATGAAATTTTCCTTAACCCCAAAAGGAAGCATTTGGCTTTTGAACCTGTGTTGTTCTTCCAAAAATACTTTTTAATGAAGTCTTTTTAAAGACTTTTCTTTTTAACGGACATGGAAATTTTTTGCTTTAGAAATAACATATCTTTGACTTATGAGAAATTTTTGTTTATATTGTTACATGTTTCAAATTGACCAGAATTTGACATCAGTTTGCTTGATCTGGAGCAGTGATTAATTAATCATCTGTTCAAGGGGATTTCCTGCTCTTCTGCTAGTGCTTAAATCACACACGTCTTACAAAGCTACTGAGAAGTTATAGGAGTCTTTTCACCCGTTTCATGTACTCAGTCACTTTCTTTACAATGTCTCCATGCAGCTCCTCAGAAGCTACTCTGGCCACTCCTGGTCCATTTTTTTTTTTTTTTAATAGCCATGAAGATGAAAAGCCTGACAGATGTGGAAAATCTCTTCTTTCTCAACCATAGGCAGAGGAGAGATGGGTGGCCATGGTACAAAGTTCCCCACACTGCACCATTCCCAGAGGTGGGCTGATTTGGAGTTGGCAGTCCCTAGTGGAGAGGGCACTCATCTCCACCCTGCACCAGACTGTGCTACACTGCACCTAACTGCTCATTTGGTGATGTGTTCTTAGGAGAGGTCCTGTCCTCTGGAGCCTGGGTTGCAATTCTTGGGTTTCTTTCATTTGAAGGTGAATACGGAAATCGTTCTCCAGTGAAGTACTCAGTCCCTTTGGCAAACTAAGACCTGTTTTTGCAAGCTGTTATGAGGGAATTCCCACTGGAGTCATTACACCTGCTGCACCTGGGTTTTCTGTGATGCCTTAATATTTTTTCATATTGAGGCATAAAATTATTCAAAGTATTTTTTTCCTTTTAACATTTTTCTTTCTCTTGTTGAGCTTTCTTCTTGTTACATTATTAGGCATCTTTTCTTGCTGGACCCATTTTAATGTAGTGGCATATTTAACCAAGAAACCTAGTTTATTGATCTTTCTAAAGTTATGGCAATCTGCCATTTCAGCTTGGGTATTGATTTAGTGACCTCTTTCGTTTTTGTTACCCAAGCCATAATATAGCTTCTTCCATCATTTTAGTCATAAAAATATTGGGAACTAAACAAAAATATGTATTCCTTTCTCATTTTGTATTAGGTTTCTAATATTTTCTGGTCATTTATTAATTACATATTCCGTTTTCTAATTTAATTACTTTGCTTTCCGATTTTCCATTACATGCTCCTCTTTTCGTATTTGGCCAAATAAATTATTATTATACATTATATTATGCAGGGGTCTCTGAGGAAAATTCATAATAATATCTTATGTCAGGAAAGGGGCTCTCTAAAATTATGTCATAGTTTTTCCTTATTTGTTACTTCTCCGTGTCTCCCCTATCAAATCTATTCCATATGTAAGTTGAAAGATTTTCTGTAAATCAAATGATATTGTTTTGGCCTTGTACTGTCTGTTCTACTATCCCCATGATAAGCTGGTACAAAGACTTAGATGTTGAGATTTCAGACATGCAAAAATACAAGATAGATTCTTCTTAGATGCCTTCTGTTTTTCTGTACCCCTGTGGATGAGTTACAATTTTATAAGTGAACACAAGGGAAATGGACGGATGCATTAGAAGTCAGCAAACAATAACAGAATGAAAAGTAAGTATGCTCTTATGTACATCCACATTCACGTGAACACTAAGGCATAGATTAGTGAGATGCAAACCAAAAAATGAGTGTGACAACCACTTTAACAACTTGCTGAATTATTGACTTTACTACCCTATGTGTATCTGGATTTGAGCCACCTGCCTACAAATGAAGAGGAGGGTCACAGCAGGATGTATGTGATGCCAAACAGTTGGGAGCCTTGAACATGGGAGTTTGGAACATTTCAGGCCCTGGTTTCCATAACTGTTCTTTTTCAATTCAAAGCTCTGATCTCAAGCAGCCCCATATCTGATGGGGCTGCTCCCAGGATGTCCAAAGCAGGTGGGATACAGCTGTGCACAGTGCAAGGACCTGAAAGTCATGATGGGGGGCCAGGTGAGGTTATTTGAAAGATGGCCAGCTGCAGGTCATGTCTTTTTAACGTGTTTTTCTGACTTTTGAGGGCATTCAGCCTACCCATGAAACCTTCATGGGAGTTGTTTTGTGTGGCTACACATCTTGCTCTCTTTCTGATGAAAGTACCACCCCAGTTCCATGATAGATATGCTTAGTGACTGGTTATTCTGCCCTTCGCCACCTGATATAAGTACAACCTTCTCATAAATATGTGGTCTTACCAAAACCAGAAAGATGGTAGGTATCGCTTCAAATTTGTTTTACCTACCACTTCTAATGTAACTAGCAAAAATGGCATATACCTGATGCTGGAAAATTCTCAAATATTTATACGTTCTGATGAATGTGTGGTGAGAGTAAGGGAAGAAATGAAGTGTGTATGTTGCCTTTTTCCCAACCTGGAAATGAAACTCAAGATAGTTTTTAGTATAGGAGGTAATATAAAGGTGGATCTTTATTTGGAGGCCTCCAGAGGCAGTTATGGAAGAGTGTCCACAAAAGCCCACACCTCACAGGGGTACATAGTTTTATAGGTTTTAGGAAATTAGCATAATTGATAAAAAGCACCAATTAGGAGGACAAGTGGTGATGCAATTCCCCGCTAGGTCAAGCCCCTTCTCTGGAGACCCCCCCTTGGTACTAGTTGTACTTTGTTTATGAAAAATGTGTCTCGAAGAGCTGTTTTCAACCTTGGTAGCCAGGGAGAACTAAGATAGGATAGGGGCCCTGGAATTTGTTTTGTCTTCCTGCCTAGGAAAATGCTGAAGCTAAGCTACAATAGGAAGCTACAAAGCTACAAATATATGTGTAAATGATACAGACAATATATAAAACAAAAAAGGAAAAACCCAAAATGGCAACATATGTACCTCTTCAAGTATTTCCCTTAAATTTTCAAGTAAAAGACATCTGAAGTTTAGGAGTGGAAGAGAAGATGGGTTAACCTCAATATGTTTAATTTGGTAAAGTACTGTTTTAAATGTAAAAGGAAAAAAACCACTATTGCCTATATTTCTGGCAGGGTGTACTGAATTTCTGACACAAAAGACCGGTTGCCTCCTTATGGAGACATGGAAAATTATCTCAGCCCTGCTACTCCCTTTGTGATTATAATTTGTAAAATTACATTATTGTGCGTCTAACAAAGTGTTTATGGAATCCCTTCTTCAGGAAACATTAGAAGCAGAATAATGACAATTCTGTTGAAGTCTGTTTCCTTAAATATCACGTTTTAAAAGGAACAGACTTTCTTTAGGAAGGTGAACAATGTGGGACAGCTGAGAGAGATGATAACTGTGCATTTGATGGAATGGGGACCAGTTCAGGGTGCCTGCTAAAGACTTGCCATGCTCTGTGAGTGTCTTTTGGAGGAACCTGTAACTCCACAAAAACACATTGGCACCTCAGAGTGCCTGTACCTCATGAATAAGCAGAGTAATTTCTTCATTTAGGAGTGTGTTGTTGCTGTAAAACTGCCTACAAGAAATGACAGTACTGACTTGTTGTTCACATTAATTTGTTTCACCACAAGACCTCTGGTGTCTAGGAGTTTATTACTGGTGTAATGAACCCTCAGAACCATAAGTGGGAACTGCAGATTTGAATTTATATGCTTCTTGTAGGATTTCTGAAAGCTCTGCGGGAGCTGGGGCCAGATGGGTAACTGAATAATGAGCCCAGAGGATGGTAGAATCTCTGCTTGACTGGTGTCAAAAAGTGTATCTCTACTGTTATAAACAGCTAATTGGAGTTGACTTTCGTATCTAAAATTGTTTTTATGTTTACTAGTTAAGTGCCTTATGTTAATGGGTTGATAGTCTGTTACGATGTTATTATAGCACCCAGGAAGGACAGAGCAGACCTCGGGGAGAAGTGGGGGAGCGGGGGAGGGATACTTCCCCCTTTTCCCCCCCCGCATGGCGTGGCGAGCGGGGGCTGTCTCCCACCCCTTTTTCCCCTCCGCGTGCGGCACGGCCAGTGGGGGCGGGGGGCTGCTTCCCCCCTTTCCCCCCCGTGCAGCGGACAGTGGGGTTGCTTGGGGTGCCGCGCCACTCTCTCTCTCTCTCTCTCTCTCTCCCCCCCGCCCGGCACAGCCAGCGGCGGGGCTACCTGAGTCCTGCGCTTCCCATTTCGGGAGGAGTTTTTTACTTTCCTTGTCTCTCTGCCGCGGCTTGGCGCGGCGAAATGCAGAAATGCAAAGGGTGGACTACTGATTGGACGACGAGGAAATATAAAAAGCCTCCGCAAAATCTGTATAAGGTGTACTCTTCAGTGGTCAATTAAGGGGTAACCAGCGTGCTGCCAGCTTGGCATTGTGGATTCTCTGATTGTTATATTTAATAAAGTGTTAAACTCTGTACAGCGTGAAGTACCTTTCTTCACAATTTTGGGGGCCTTGTCCGCGATGAACGCCTCACACTGGTGACCTGGGAGGATTTTGAGTGAGGGCAGCACCCTGCCAGAATTTCGGCAGCCCTGCTGGCTTCCTCCGAGGCCATCAGGGATTGCAGGCTGAAATCCCGAGAAACAAGAAAAGAACCCATAATACCAACCAAAAAAGAAAACCTAGAAAGGTACCTGGAACTTCCCTCGAGAAGTGAAGCAGCCATTACCGGTGCACACAGACCGCAGCCAAAAAGGGGACAGTGAGTAGGTTACGGGGGCAGGAGTTGGGGATCGAATGTGTGTGTATGAGTGAAGCGCAGATCTGCAGGATGAGTGTGAACCCTTAAGGGGCAAAGTGGGTGAAAAGGTCCCCCGGGAAGGCCTTCACAGGAGCCAGTGACGGGAAGTGTGGATTTTAGTGCTAAGTTACAAAGACCCGTTCCGGGAGAAGGAAGGGATTCAAGTCCTGAACAAGACACCTGGGAAAGAGGGAAAGAGGGAGAGGGGGTGCAACCCCTGAGAGTGGTTACCGGGCTGTATGGGCACCTGGGAAAAGAGAAAGAAGGGGCGAGGGGGAAGCAGATCTCCAAGGCTGTCCGCTTGGAGATCGCTTAAGCAGGATTAAGTGTATTTTCTTTGTCTGTCTTGTGAAGGCGGGAATGCCATCTTGTCTTCTCGTCCTATAAGGGCGACACTGTTTTCAGCACAAAAATGCAAAACATGGCCCCGTACTAGCTAGTATGAAGAACATTAACTCTACCCCAGCTGAAACCAGCGCAGGAAATAAATGTTATCTTAAGATGTTGTGAGACCATAAGTAACATACTAAGGAAAATAAACCTCTAAGTCCCATTCCTCAGTTTGTTTATACAGAATGAGGAGATTTCTCCCATTTGTGGTTGTCAGGTATTCCTATCTGGAACTTTTTCTCCTTTCTCAGGCCCCTCTCAACTTTCCACTCCACACTTTTTCCTCTCCAGTGTTTTCTATTGTTAGCTGATCTTAAAAATAGTTTTAATTACCTATATTTTTAAATGATGCTGCTTACTAATGAAGGATTCTGATAATAAAGGGAAATAGTGCATTTTCTGCAATCGAATCAAGATGACTTATCCACATAATGTTGATGAAATGCTAGCTGGTAACTTTGATGTTAGTGATATTACATGATGAGTTCTGCGGTTTCTGGTATTTTTGATGTTTATCAAAATATTTTACCTGGTATTCATCTGCATTGCCATACTGTCTAATTTATTTTTATTAGTGAAATGTAAACTAGAAAACAATATTTGTCACATCTGCTTCTGTTTCTCTGGACATTTCAATGTGACAGAAAAAAGCATCAGAGTTCATCAAGTTTAGTGAGAAAGCATCACTATATGTAACGAAAATAAATAAGCAAAAAATGTTCATCACTGTTATGATATTTAATAACAGAGATGTCTTCTCTTTATCATATTTATTTAATACAATTATATTGAGTACTTCAGATTTCAAGCTTCTGCTCAGCTTTATTCATAAGAACAAAAGAATTTGATGCTTTCAGGGCCTAATACCCATGATGTACAATAATACCCATACTATACAATGGAGACTACCATTTACCTCAGTTCTAAAAAAAGAGCACTTATGTACTGGAATTAAATGAATTGAAGATTTATCCATATAGCCCATTTATGTGACAAATACTTGAAGGCTTGACTTGTCTGAGAGGTAGCTGCTTTTCTTGAACCAGATCCCTTCAGATCTGAATATTTATATTCCTGTTGTATTTATTTCTTTCTTACAGGGATGAAAGAGAAAAACAATGGAAATTATTTCAATTTCAGATTTCATAGGGATTGTGCCATGCAGTCCCTGTTGGGTATAAAGCAAAAGACTGTGAGAGACAGTGTTTTTACCTTCTGCTGTACTCAATGGAAACAGCAATAATTTTTGTTCTGTATAAGGCCACTTTGTTTGGGTGCCATGAAGACAACTTCCAATTTCCAGAAGTATTTGATAATAAAAGTGTATTTTAAAGTAAGAGTTTTGAGAAATAAAGAATTTCTGTTCTATTCCTGTAATGCTTTGACACCTATTTTTTTTTTTTTTCACTGAGTATGTTGGAGTGTTTATTTCCTTGCATTGTAACTGCCACTGCTTCTTTTCTATACTTTAATAGTATTGCAGAATATCAAGGGAGAGGGGAGTAGAAAGAAGGGGAAGAGGGACATTCCTCTTGGAAAAATTCACTTCACCTGTTCTGGTTTAATTTCACTATTTTTCTCATAAGACTTCTGATATTTTCCCTTCAAATTTTCTGTATAGTCAGTTTTATTCTTTTTACTTACTATTCTACTCATCACTTTGTCTCAAAATTGTACTGAAACAGTTCAATTTGCTTTGTTTATTTCTTTTTACTAAGGATTTTTTACGGACACTTAAAATGTGTTAATTTCTAAACTCCAGCTTTGAAACCTAGAGTCTTGTTAAGATACATGTCTGGATCATTGACTGGGTAGTGAACTTCCTTTGCTTTTCTTCAGCTGATACTTTCTTCCTTTCCCGTGACACTATCTCTGGGAGATAATTTGGGATACAAACTGGCAAGTTTCAGGAGCAAAGAAAATAAAAAACTTGTTTAGCAGAATGAAAAAAAAATGCAAGAGATTCCTAGAGACACTTGTGCTTCTTAAAAAAATTCGATGTCTCAGCCAATGTGTTTGAATGTTTACTCTTTCATAAAGCTCTGAAAAAACATACGTAGTTGATGCAGGACCTGACAAAGGACTTATAAAATTGCATGTCTCTCTTTCTACTCATTTGATTTTCACAGCTGTGATACTCATGCAGCCTGCAGCCTCTTTTTGATCCCTGTAAGGCCATTCATGTAAGAGTTGGAATTGAGATCTTGTGGGTCCCTTCCAATTTAGAATATTCTGTGATTCTGAGTGATATTCCAGAGAAGTAAGTGTAGGTGTTTTCATTCCTATTTTATATATAGTTGCTGAGAATAAAGGGATTTGAGAGGCAGAAGCTGCAAAAAATATTTAAATGACCTTAAAATTCTAGCCTACACTGACACAAAAAACCCCATCAAAATGTAAGTAGTTCATATAGTTTAACTGGTCTCTGCTTTGTGTTAGTGTTATTTCATCTAGTCCTGATGTTATTCCCATAGAAGAAGCTGTCTGTTTGCTCCTTGTGCTCCTGACTTGAGTCAGCTTCTGGGGCAATAGGAGAGAGGGTCTGCTTATAAAAATCTGTTGTGCTTCTATTGTATTTTCCTATTTTATTACTGTAATTAACCTTGTATAGTTTCCTTTATTAGTCAATGCAATTACATTTACTCTAGCTTTTGAGAGATTATATATTCAAAGATATTTCCTCTATTTAAAACAAGAAAATTAGAATCAGGCTTGCATTTTTTGAGTGGTTTCATTGTACCTTTTAGTAAAATTCAGGGCTGGCCTACTGTAGAACTCTCAGCAATGGTATCTTATGTGACTACCAGCATGTCTGCCATTGAACTGAGCACAGCTGCTTTTGAAAGAATGAGCTAGGTTTTCCACAAAATTGGATAATTGTAATGAAAGATACAGAAAAAGCAAAGTACTACTACACTTCAAAAATGCACACAGTAAAAGAATTTTCTTTTCTTTGCTAACGGAAGTTTTAAGCAACATTTATGCTGCCTCTTGCTTGTCAATACAAGGTCATGCTAAAATTAAGAGTTGTGTCAATGAACTGAGAATAAGGTCAAAGATGAGTATTCATCCAGTCTCTAGTCTGTGAAAAGACATGTGCATTTACAAGAAATTGTGATTTCTAAATAAAATAGGAATGGAACAATATGTATACACTATCTTCCAAATTATTAAAATACAGAACTTTGTAAGTGGTCTTAGGGGCTAATTTGGGATTGTAAACTAGAATAATTAAAAGGCCAACCAAGTTGAAAGGAAGGAAACAGAAAGCTTGAGTAGAGGCTATAACAGTGAAATCAATTGAGGAAAGTTGTCGAAAAAAAGTTAATGCAATTTTGTTGGATATTGTGATTAATAGTGGAAAGATAAATTTTGAGAAAGAAGATGGGCTCACCTTAGCAATGTGAACAGTGAATTAAAAATACTGTTTTATATTATGTTCATCTACATGTCTGGCTTCTGACGTGATGAATATCTGTAATTCTGGCTGTAGGGCTTGGGAGTGATGTACAGCTTATTCATCTGAGTATAGTCATCCTCTCTAGTCTGTTTTTGGAAGGTTCTAGTGATGTTTCTAGTGATTGGATTAAGTGGGAAAAATACTCTATAGGACTAAATGTTCTGACCTTCCTTACACTGCTGTATAACGGGTGGAGTAAGGAGTGTGGACTTGGGGGAATCATCTCCCTTCCCTTTTCAGAGCTCTTATGTATGTCAGTCAAGGCCTTAAATGTGACAGAGAGGCCCCAGAGATGTGGAAATAAAACAGAGGAAAACAGTTCTTATGAGATAATTTATTAGATTACTTTGACCCTTTGTCTATTGGTTCTTGAATGATTAGTGGACACAATGTCATTTGTGCCCATTTTTTCATTATTTATAATAATTAGTTGAATGATTATGAGGATATGGGTATGAGGATATCAGTCTCTGCATTTGCTTCTCAATGACTCACTGAAATTACTTCTTGAAGAGATGTTCACTGCTAATTTTCTATTTCTTCTTGCTCACCAAGGGCATGAGGTAGTTCTTTATTCCTGGACTGGAGAACTTCCACATTTTTTCAGATGGTGCTCTTCTTCCCTCATCCCCTGATATTTAAGTACTAATGTGCACATGCCATCATGTCCTTTATTCCTTTGGGTTTTTCTCCAAATATCCTAGTGAATATGAATTTTTTTCCTCAGAGACATCCATTAGTACTGAAAAGAGTTCAGAAATGTTCTTCTTCAACAATGGTTCATGATTTTTTGAAAAATAACCCCAAACTTACTTGTTTTTTCAGTGCTTGCCTTGTGTTAGTAAGTTAGTACCGCACAGCATTTTATGCAAGGAATAAAGAGCTCTTGTAGGGGTGGAGGATGGGAGGCTATTTTGATCCATTAATCAGACAGCTTGTAACTTTCATTTCAAGGCAAAGACAGAGACTAGTCTAGAACTGTTATTTCAATTCCTAAATAATGTTTCATAAGAAATCCTGTGCCTTCTTCCCCTTAGTTCACTTTCATTTAACATTGGAATAATGGGTTAGCATTTGAAATAGTGCATCAGAAAGAGGTTACCAGCTGTGGAAAAGGAACTCTTTTTTGTTCCTCGTTGAGATGTAATCATGTCCGTTTATACTCATATCCACTTCTATTAGGCCATTACTCACAGGCTATCAGTGCATCACTTCTCACTGTGCCATTGGTCAGGGAATTTTAATGATTGCCTGTGGCAGTGGGCAGACCACCGGGATGAATTCGTCCCAGTGGGCTGACCATTCATAGTGCTGCTTTGTACCTGTCCCTCTCCTGTTCATCCAGAACTGGCCAGATGTCACTGGTCAATCATTTGCCCATTGGCTCGTCTCGCGCCTTGCCCTCCCCTGACCGAAGGCATAAGAGATTCAGGCGAGAGACGAGCGGGACCATTTTGCCAGGTTCACCATCTCACAGTTGTTCTTTGCACCTTCTTTTTCCCTCTGTGAGGGAAATAAAGAGTGCTGATAAATAGGCAAGTGGTCCATCTGTTTTTGCTGGCAAACAGCTGCCACCGTTCTGCCCAGGACTGGAGCTCCCGGGATAAAGGAGTTACCGAGGGCAGGCACAGTGGTCCTAGAGGAGTCCAGCGACGAAACAGTGAAGATACAATTGCCCTTTTATTGAGCATTCCTGGGGATTTCTCTTTAGGCTGTCCTTCACGATTGGTTGTATGCAATAACAGATAAATTGCAAGAGTATCCTGAGGGATGGCCCTATGGGATTATAATTAAATTTTATTTGGTGATTTTGTTTCACTGAATATGCAAATAAAAAGCATAAGCAATTGCTTTGCTATAAGCCAGAAGGCACTGACCAATATGCAATGGTATTGCTGACTACTCATGAGCAGATGTCTGTTTCATGAAGTGCCAATCATCATGCTATTAAGTGAGCTTTGAAAATGAAGCTGAATTTATTTCAAGTAGGCCCTGTCTCTGCAAGCTGCAATTGACCAGGGGATGTTCTGACAATTCTAAAAGTGTTGCTTTTGCAGTTTTACTTTTGTATTTACTGCTTCTATCTCCCCCCCTCCTTCCCTGGCTCCCAGTGGCCCCATAGGAAATGAGGTCTGCTGGGAAGCAGAAGTAAGTAATTTCCCTCAGCAAGTGACATATGGCTCTCATTTCTCCCAGACTCTGGGATAATTTATTTTCTATTTCAGCAGGCAACTGCTAAACTTGAGTCTTTGGTTTCCAACTGAGGAAGTATCTAGAAGGATTCAGCACTGTGTAAGCTCTAGTATGTCAATGATTTTAAAAGTGGAAGGAGGATTTGGAAAAGGATTTGGAAGGAGGCTGCTGAAGTGGAAATGACAAAGTTTCATATATTTTACAGGGCAAACTGCAAATCCAAAACCTGTTTTTGGCTGCAGTTTTAATCTAGTAAATATCACTTAAAATATTATTTCCTATTTTTCATAAGGGAGAGGCTCAAGTGAAACATTTGTCTTGTCAACTTTCATGCTACCAGAGGAAAATATTTCCTCAGTCTCTGGAGTCTCAGCTAGCTGGGGGATAAGGACAAGGAGTAGCTGAGGGAAGCAACATAGGTCTAACCAGCTGCTGATGTCTCCCTTTTCCTCCCCACTGGTGGTGGGAATGACAGAGTTGTGTTCTTGGGACCAGAGATTCCAAAGGCACCTCCTGATGCTTTCAGGGAAAAAGGCAAAATTGGGCAGAGACCAAAACTAGAATTAAAACCCCATTAGCCGTTCCCTGCTCTATTTCACTCTTCAGTGGTGTGTGAGAGCTTTGAATTCCTAAGAGTGAGAGGTTTTTTGTGAAGAGTCAGTTGACTGTGAAGAAGAGAGATTTGGGCAGGGTGGTATTTTATGCACCAGTAGCCAGTGAGTTGCAGTGGTATGTGTTACGAACAAGTGAGATTGCTAAAAAAATCAGTGGTAAGGGTATAAGTAAAAACCAGATTAAATATTAAGCAACAGCACGATAAAGTTTGTTGGCAAGATTCAATCCACTACTTACTCGACAGTTAAGGCACACCAAGGAAAAAACCCAACAACAAACAAAATCCAGTCTGTGCTTGTGACAAAAGGACAGTGAGAGCAAGGATAGAAAGGAATGTGGGCTAAAAGATTAGCAGTACTCAAACTTAACAGTACTTAACTTATACCTTAACCACAGCAATTTAACGAAGGAACAACACTTAGGTTATACCTAACTTAACTTATACCTTAACTTATAACTTGGCTGTAACAATTTAACAGAGGAATAACCCTTAACAACATTTAACCTAACTTATAACTTAAACTTAGGAAAGAACAACATTTAGCAGCATTCCACTTAGCTTATAACTTATGACTTAACCTTACTTACATGTCTACCTTACTTAGATACTTAAGGTACTTAAACATCTAAGAAAGCAGCATTTCTCCTAGCTTTGCTATAACATATGTGCATGTGCATGCACACAGATGTAAGGAGTTAGTGCAAGGAACATACCTATGAAAATTTCCCCTCGAAGGTAAGTGAAATACTCACCTCGGATGCCTTTGCATCTCCCCAATGGGTGAACAGTCAAGCCTTGAGAAGTGAAGGTATTGGCCCTGGATTCGTCGTTGTTCATTGATCCTCCGAGTACAAAAAACTTGGGAGTTCACTAGCTCTGAGAGGTGTCCCACTCAGAGGCAGATTGATCATCACAGCCTCTTGTGGTTCAGAAGAGCTCAAAGGGCCTCATTTTGGCTGCTTTTTCAAAGATTTTAGACAGGTCTGTTCCCTCTGCACTGTCAGGTTGATCAATTAGGTATCATCCTCTAAGGTGTCTGTCAACTGCATACATGCCGATTTGTCCCTAGACTAGACTATTGAGTGACTGAAGCTACAGGTATCGGAGGAGTTTCAACTCTCAGTAACTGACCAGCTTTATTCTGTACAGCTCAAAAAGTTCAAGACAAGGAACCCTCATTTTACTAATACCAGTGTTTTATATCTTGTTGCAGTCATCTTTGTGTAATAAATATTTTTCAAAATAGAGTAACATTCTTTGGAGGGCTAACGAACTTGTCATCAGTGATAATGGCTTTTGTGTTCCAATTGTCTTGTCACTGGGGATTACAGTTTAACCCTCACACATCCTGCTGTTTACTTGACATGAAATTTAAGTCCAGCAATTCTCAAGAAAGCATTCTCACTAGAGTGCATAATAAGAGTTAGGTATTATTAGTTGTATAAGTAATGGTTCACACTTAAAAGTTTCCGCTGCTGTCACAGGTTAAGTTATGACTCAGCTTCTGCTCGGGCACCTTTTTAATAAAAAAATGTAGCCACAAAAACTGAACACAAACCTCAGACCTTCAAATGCCAAGAAATTAATAATGTCACTATGAGACTGCTAATTCCTTAATAATACTCATAAATTCTGGTCTCTCTGCAGGTGAGGGGATGAGGGCCTGGATCCCCATTCTGTATTTCTAAGATAATTAAAAATCATCTTTGTACTGCATTTTTCTGTCAGCTTCCATGCTTAGGGAGGTGCAGAGTTTTCTTTTAAAATGCAGAAACTTCATAGTTTTTAAAAAAATAAAGAGGTCTGAAGGTTTATTTTGCGATTTGTTGTTAATCCTGGGACCTGCTCCTTGACCCAGGAAAGTAGTTTGCTTACTCTTCTCTCTGTGGAAGCTTTGCTCACCAAGGTTGTTTCATTGAGATCAGTGCTGCCTCTTGTTTCCATGCTGATGTACCTGGTGCAGGGTCAACTGGGACCAAAGAGTCCTGGAATATGGAAGGATTTGTTCATCAGATGAGAGAATTGCAACAGGAAGCAGCTGGGGGCCAGATAGTGGTAAGTCTGCCCTACTGCATGATCAAAAGTACTAAGTCATTGGCTTGATGTAAAACACAGCTAACAGCAGTCTATATAGAGAAGAATTTTTTCCACCTGTACTTATTTTTTGTTTGTTTTTAGATGAGTTATTACTTTTTGTCCAACACTGCAAAACTGAATGGAAACATTAAAACAGGTATCTCTCTAAAGGAGATATTTCTATGGAATTTAGAGAAAGAAAAATGTTAGGTTAAATCTGTGCTTACACTTGCCTTAATCTNTTGGGAGTTCACTAGCTCTGAGAGGTGTCCCACTCAGAGGCAGATTGATCATCACAGCCTCTTGTGGTTCAGAAGAGCTCAAAGGGCCTCATTTTGGCTGCTTTTTCAAAGATTTTAGACAGGTCTGTTCCCTCTGCACTGTCAGGTTGATCAATTAGGTATCATCCTCTAAGGTGTCTGTCAACTGCATACATGCCGATTTGTCCCTAGACTAGACTATTGAGTGACTGAAGCTACAGGTATCGGAGGAGTTTCAACTCTCAGTAACTGACCAGCTTTATTCTGTACAGCTCAAAAAGTTCAAGACAAGGAACCCTCATTTTACTAATACCAGTGTTTTATATCTTGTTGCAGTCATCTTTGTGTAATAAATATTTTTCAAAATAGAGTAACATTCTTTGGAGGGCTAACGAACTTGTCATCAGTGATAATGGCTTTTGTGTTCCAATTGTCTTGTCACTGGGGATTACAGTTTAACCCTCACACATCCTGCTGTTTACTTGACATGAAATTTAAGTCCAGCAATTCTCAAGAAAGCATTCTCACTAGAGTGCATAATAAGAGTTAGGTATTATTAGTTGTATAAGTAATGGTTCACACTTAAAAGTTTCCGCTGCTGTCACAGGTTAAGTTATGACTCAGCTTCTGCTCGGGCACCTTTTTAATAAAAAAATGTAGCCACAAAAACTGAACACAAACCTCAGACCTTCAAATGCCAAGAAATTAATAATGTCACTATGAGACTGCTAATTCCTTAATAATACTCATAAATTCTGGTCTCTCTGCAGGTGAGGGGATGAGGGCCTGGATCCCCATTCTGTATTTCTAAGATAATTAAAAATCATCTTTGTACTGCATTTTTCTGTCAGCTTCCATGCTTAGGGAGGTGCAGAGTTTTCTTTTAAAATGCAGAAACTTCATAGTTTTTAAAAAAATAAAGAGGTCTGAAGGTTTATTTTGCGATTTGTTGTTAATCCTGGGACCTGCTCCTTGACCCAGGAAAGTAGTTTGCTTACTCTTCTCTCTGTGGAAGCTTTGCTCACCAAGGTTGTTTCATTGAGATCAGTGCTGCCTCTTGTTTCCATGCTGATGTACCTGGTGCAGGGTCAACTGGGACCAAAGAGTCCTGGAATATGGAAGGATTTGTTCATCAGATGAGAGAATTGCAACAGGAAGCAGCTGGGGGCCAGATAGTGGTAAGTCTGCCCTACTGCATGATCAAAAGTACTAAGTCATTGGCTTGATGTAAAACACAGCTAACAGCAGTCTATATAGAGAAGAATTTTTTCCACCTGTACTTATTTTTTGTTTGTTTTTAGATGAGTTATTACTTTTTGTCCAACACTGCAAAACTGAATGGAAACATTAAAACAGGTATCTCTCTAAAGGAGATATTTCTATGGAATTTAGAGAAAGAAAAATGTTAGGTTAAATCTGTGCTTACACTTGCCTTAATCTGGTGATTTCAGTTGTGTCCTTCTGTTCTCTGATGGTTTGTGGAATACACAGTGTTTCATGTTGTAGATAACTCCAGCTCAAAGCTGGGACATGTTGGTTTTAATAAAATGCATCTAATCCTTAGAGCCATTTAACATCTGGAAAGCAAGTTGTTAAAAACCTAAAGTACATCTAATCCTGTGAGCTGCTCAGAGACTACAAGAGGAGCTTTTTCTTTATGGAGTGCTTTAAAGATGTGAACGCCTGTGATATTTAGTCTGGAGTGCTATTCAGGTTGTTAGGGTTGTCTATCAATGGCTGGACAGAAATGGTTATAGCATTGTCTATCGTTCTTCATTTCACACGTGTATAACTAATATATATTTAGAAACAGAGAATGACAGTGAGTGTAAGAATAAATAAGCATTCTTTTTAAGAGTACATAAACAGAAAATGCAAGAATACATGAATACGTACAATAAAGATTTTTCCCTGCATGTATATTATTTTCCTGGTTAACGAAAAGGACTTTGATCTTTTCAGCAATATATTGGCAATATGTGGATTAAAACCCCTTAATTAGTCAGTATGATATTTTTTATTTTTACTCTAGCAAAAAGCTAGAAAGAGAAAGCCCTTTGATTTGCTAAATTAAACAACAGTATATCATTCTCAAACCCTCCAGCCAGACTTAAAGATATTCATCACGTCAGAAGTCAGACACATAGGTGAACGCAATATAAAATGCTATTTTTAATTCACTCTTCACGTTGCTGAGCCCATCTTCTTTCTCAAAATTTATCTTTTCACTATTTTATTAATTGCATTAGCCAACAAAGTTGCACAACCTGTTTTTTTGACAACTTTTCTCAAATGATTTCACTGTTATAGTCTCTACTCAAGCTTTCTGTTTACTTCCTTTCAAATTGCCTGGCCTTTTAATTATTCTAGACTACAATCCCAAGGATGGTTTGACAGTTAATGAAGAGGGGCACATGTAGAGTTGCCTTCTCAGTCCTATTTTAGCTAAACAAAATGCTTCATAGGCTCCATTGTTTACAGAGGGAGTGTTAAAATAATAAGACACTCAATTCAGTAGACTCTGTAGAGTCACTAGAGTTAGGTAGGAGGAATATGTCCCATAAAGATGAGTTAAGTGGCATCTCGCCCATCAAATGCAGTAGGCTTAACTGACTTAGAGACCACCATATATTTACAAATGCCTCCTCTTTCCCACTCTCATTTCATCTCCTACTTTTGAGTGAGAGTTTTCCCTTACACCTTGAGGTTTCCATCTGTTTTAACACTGGCAGTGGTATTGATGGGATTTGAAAATACTTTAATGCTTGTTTCATTAGGCTATGCTAATAAGATATTAAATAATATGCTTTGTTAAATCTAATTACTAGCAAAAGTTTGTAGTACTTACTAATTTAATCAAAATTTGTAAGAATTCATGTTCTTGTTTGTCCAAACAGTCTCAGACAATCTGGACAGAAAATCAATTAATGACCATTCAGTCATTATAATAGAGCTTTTCTTCATTTTTAAAAATCAAAATCAATTTGTGTCAGATTGTTTCCTGAAATGTGATAGTGACAATGGAGTTTTTTAGAAACAGAGACTAGAAGAGAAAATATCAAGAGCTTGACATCAGTTTTGCTATTGATTTGATAGGTAATCTCAGCAAGCTGCTTTTCTCTGGAAAGTATCTCAGAAAACAGTGCTATCAAATCTAAGGATCTAGAGCACAAGTTCTATGAGAAGCAGCTGAGGGTTGTTTAATCTGGAAAAAAGGACTCAGGGGACACCTTACAACCTTCTGCAATTACATGAAAGGAAGTTGTAGCAAGGTGGGGATCAGTCTTTTCTCCAAAGTAACAAGCAACAACACAGAAGCTATTTAAATGATGTGTAGATGTGCTGCTTGGGGACATGGTTAATGGTAGACCTGGAAGGTTGGATTACCGAGTGGATTCAGTGATCTTAGAGGTCTTCTCCAATCTTAAATAAATCTATGATTCTATTTACCTGGTCCTTAGCCTTGTTAGTGGTGAGATGATTGTAAAGCTATCTGAGAGTGTTTTAAGCTTAATAAAAGGAAATGCCTTTTAAGTCTGAAGGTTGTGTGGTGCTATAGAATGCTAGCTTGAGACATGTCAGTGCACAACAAAGTGAACAGCAAGCTGTATAGGCTGATGGAACCTCTCCAGAACAGTGCAGTTTTGCAGATACACTGAAACTAAGACACTTGAAATTTCCTGTGTGTTTATAAAATAACTTTTTATTAATTAGAATTGTAATGCTGTTTTGTCTGCCAAAAGTAATGTGTGGATTTTCTTTAAATCATCTTCACTTGTGCTCTGGAAAATAAAATTCTTCCATTGTTAGATCAAGTTGAGAATTATTGCCAATTTCTACAAACATTGCCAAGACACTGAGTCTAGATTGTTGTGTGATTGAACCTTGACTCTACCAGAAACAAAAATACTCACTCCCATCATTGGACCAATTTCTAACATTTTTATGTAAACTTATTTCTGATGTTGATGGCCATCCCAAACAGTAAATGAAAACTCACAATTCATGGTCAGTTTACCCAAAACTGGACTGAGAGAAAACCGGTTTTATCATCTCTTGGCCTAAAACCAACTCTTGGTCTGAACTGTCATTACTGATGACAGGCAGATTTACTATTCCTCACAAATTCCATTCAAAAAAATTAGTAACCAAACAACTTCAAGTACTTTCTTTGTCTAAATAATAATGAGTATATAGTAAGTAAAAATTCTTTTTACCAAATAGTTTTGGTTGAGTATTTACACAAATATGTCAGGATTAGGAAAAAAGAAATATGTTCACTTTTATAATCATAATGATGTGCTCATTTACATTAAACAATCAAGAAGACTGGCTCTAATAGATCCCACATTTGTTGTTGTCCTTTTAGAAAAACCCTCTTGCTTTCATGAAATAATGGTGATTATTTTTAAAGTGTTGCTATTATGCCTTTAGATATGATATTTGAATCCTTATTCTGTTGATCTGAATTATTAAATGTATCCTTTCTCTGAAGCATAATTTTTAATTTTCTTCAGTGGTGGTGTATCTTTAATAAGTGCTTTAGCTGAGACATGAACTTATCCTATACAATAATTGCAGTGAAATACTACTTATTAGTGATGCCTTGTTAAAACTGTTTGGTTGACTGCTACTTTGCATCTACAGGATGCTTTTCCTTAACATCCAGAAAAATAATTTGTGCTAGGCTAAAATGTACAGAGATAAACTCGTGAACTGTTCCAAGAGGTTTATTTTGCAGCTGAAGACTAAAGTGTTCAGCCAAAATTGTGGTTAAATTAGAGTGGGCCACAAACAGTAGCTTTGGAAAAGGGAGGGAGTGATGTTTTGCTCCATGCTGTATTTTGACCTGGAATATATATGCTTAGTTGTCTTATTGTTGCAGAGCTGGACTGGTCTTATCAGTCAAACAGCCTTTGTGGTAAGCTTGTACAGAAATTTGATCTGATTCTATCAAAGTTTGGCTGTTATAAGATTGGAAGCCGACATATCTCAAAATAAACAATGTTCTAGCAACATGACAAGTTTCATCTCAAAAGAGCCCCGTGCCCATTATTTGAAACGTGAGAAACTGTGTAAATTTATGGACATGTTTATTTGTGAGAGACAAACAGAGTGGAAACAGCTGCAGGCCCTGACTTAGCATCTGTAAGGCCCCAAACAGCCTCGCTCAATGAGATTTTAAAAGGGCTTACAGTTGTTCATGTACTCCGAGTTAGACACACGGGACAAATACTGACAGGATACTCTCAGGAGGTCAAAACAACAAAAAGATTTTACTGGCAAGTTTAGAAAATCAGAGAACTTTGGTAAAATGTTTAGGGAAACATTCTTAAAGAAACACTTCTTTCACAGCATCACCTTCAGTCTGTATTACTGCGGTACCTTGTTTGAGTCTGTACCTTTTTCAGAGTGTCTAGATCTGCAATTAGACATATGTACACACATAGCATAAAATTATCCTTTACTCAAAGGCCAGTTCTTCTAATGGAAGATGGTGAATTATTGCTTTAAGCCCTGAGTAATATGTAACAACTTAATGACTGCAGGAGAAATACTAATCTTCTATGAAGCAGAGATTTGTATTCTCTCCATCATGATTTTACATGCACTGTATTTTAAATAGAGTTGATGGAGGGAAAGGATAATTTGCTTGTAATGTGGTAAATGGAAAAGTCCATCTAATGAGCTGTTCTGCAACTTTTAGTAATGTATATTGCCATTAAATCAAATAATTTAAAATATTAAATACAGTAATTAAAATTTGGACTGTATTTCATTTAAATTTAATATCTTGGAGTATTTTTCCTTACAGAAAAATTGATTGACATCAATTCCCTTTCTAAATAGGTTATTGAGTTCTAGGAGATATATATCCCTGAATGAAGTTATGAGCTGTTTGTAGTATGGATATATTGCGATAAAATATTCCTTAAAAATGAGGTTTAAAATTGTGTGATATGTAGTAAATATGTTTGTACTCCATCTATGCTACAGAGTAGTGTATTTGAGAATATATTTTACCAAAAAAGCTGTTTTGTTTGTTTGTGTAAGAAGTTGGGAAGCAAGAAAGCTTAAATGTCTTGATAATTAGAAAATAAACTCAGATATTTTTAAAAGCTGCAGAAATAGTCATATCAAAATGATTCACAGAATCACAGAATCAGCTATGTTGGAAACGAGCTTTGAGATCATGGAGTCCAACCTATGACCTAACACCACCTTGTCAACTAGACCATGGCACTAAGTGCCATATCCAGTCTTAAACACCTCCAGGGATGGTGACTCTATCACCTCCCTCAGCAGCCCATTCTAATGACCACCCACTCTTCCTGTGAAGAATTTCTTCTTAATGCCCAAGCTAAACTTCCCCAGGTGCAGCTTAAGACTGTGTCCTTTTGTCCTGTAGCTGGTTGCCTGGGAGAAGAGAGCCACCTCCACCTGCCTCCTACCTTCTACCTCCTTTGAGAGATGTGTAAAGAGTGAAAAGGTCTCCCCTGAGCCTCCTTTTCTCCAGGCTAAATAACCTGGAGCTCTCTCAGTCACTCCTCACAGAACTTGTGTTCTAGACCCTTCACCAGCCTCGTTGCCCTTCTCTGGACATACGCCAGCATCTCAACATCCTTCCTAAATTGAGTGACCCAGAACTGGACACAGTACTCAAGGTGTGGCCTCAGCAGTGCTGAGTACAGGGGAAGAATCACTTCCCTAGTTCCACACTATTAGTTGTGTTGGCCACACTATTCCTAATACAGGCCAGGTTGCCATTGGTCCTCTTGACCACATGGGCACACTGCTGGCTTACATTCAATCTGTTGTCAGTCAGTACCCCCAGGTCCCTTTCTGCCTGGCCACTGTCCAGCCACTCTGTCCCCAGCCTGTAGTGAGTGCTGCAGGGGGTTGTTGTGGCCAAAGTGCAGGACCTAGCACTTAGTCTTGTTAAACATCGTATTGTTGAATTCAGTCCATCTCTCTGTGTTGTCCAGGTCCCTCTGCAGAACCCTTCTACCCTCCAGCAGATCAACACTTGCACCCAACTTGGTGTCATGTGCAAATTTGCTAATGGTAGACTTGGTCCCCTCATCCAGATCATCAATAAAGATCTTAAACAGGACTGGGCCCAGCACAGCTCCCTGGGGGCCACCACTAGTGACTGGCCACCAACTGGAGGCAACAGCATTCACCACCACTCTCTGGGTGTAGCCATTCCACCAGTACTTGACCCAGCAAAGAGTGCACTTGTTCAAACTGTGGGCTTCCAGCTTTTCCAGGATTGTTCAATGGGAGATGGTGTCAAAGGCTTTGCTGAAGTCCAGGTAGACTACACCCACAGCCTTCCCCTCATCCACCAGGTGGGTCACCTAGTCATAAAAGGAGATCAGGTTAGTTAGACAGGGCTGAACCCTCCCAAATTCATGCTAGCTGGGTCTGATCCCCAGGCCATCCTGTAGGTACCATATGATTACACTCAAGATGAACTGCTCCATAACCGTGCCAGGCATGGAAGCCAGGCAGACAGGCCTGTAGTTTCCTGCGTTCTCCTTTCAGTCCTTATGATGGGCATCACATTGGCCAGCTTCCAGTCATCTGGGACCTCCCTGGTTAGCCAAGACTGATGATAAATGATGGAAAGTAGCTTGCTGAGCCAGCTCCCTCATCACTCTAGGATGGATCCCATCAGGTCCCATAGAGTTGTGAGCATCAAAGTTGCTCAGTTGGTCGCTAATGGCTTCCTCCTGAATTACAGGGGACCTGTTCTGCTCTCTAGTCCCCGTCTAGCTCAGGAGGCCAGTTGTCCTGAGGACCACCTATCTTATTGTTGAAAACTGAGGAAAAGGTGTTAAGTACCTCAGGCTTTTCCTTGTTTTCGATAACTTTATTCCCCATCATGTCCAATAAAGAATGGAGGTTTTCCTTGCTCCTCCTTTTGTTATTAAAGTGTTTATAAAACCTTTTTTTTTTTTAATCCTTTACAGAAGTGGCCAGGTTAAGTTCTAATTGAGCTTTTCCCTCAAATTTTCTTTCTGCATAACTAACAACACACTTAAACACTTCCTGAGTTGCCTGACCCTTTTCCCAAACATGACAAGCCTTTTCTTTCCCCCTGAGTTTCTACAAAAGCTCCCTTCCCATCCAGGCTCGTTATTTTCTCTCTCAGTTCATCTTTCAGCACATAGGAAGAGCCTGCTTCTTTGCTTGAGGATTTTTTTCTTGAAGTATGTCCATTCTTCCTGGATCACCTTGTTTCCCAAGATACTCTCTGAATCAGCATCCTGAATAGGCCGAAATCTCTTCTGAAGAGCATGTAGCCATCAGCTGCAGCACTTCAGTCATGCAAGTCATCCCACTATGTTTCCATGATGCCAATTACGTCATAGCTTTCCTGCTCTACAATGGCTTCCAGCTCGTCTTGTTTGTTACCCATGTTACATGCATTAGTGCACATGCACTTAAGCTGGGCTGCTGATTTCACTCCTGACTCTGGCTTACCAACCTTAGGCTCCTCTCTGGAGAGCCTGGTTTTATCCCCTTCTCACTTCAAACCTAGTTCAAAACCCTCTTAATCAGCCCTGCCAACTCATGGGCTAGAATCCTTTTGTCGTTAATAATGACCTCTGTTCTATTTTACATAATGGAAAGTCAACAATGCACTAACATAGTCAGCAGTGATTAAATTTGGGGTAGGAATAATGTGAGTTTTTGAAATGGAATTTAAAGCACTTATTAACCTGCAGAAGTGTGTTCAACCAAGTTGTTCACCAGGAGAGTTTCATGACAAGTAAGTCTGACATGGCAGGCTAGGAAAATATATTATTTTATTCTGAATATTTCATTCTGGAAATATGATAGAGAAAAGAAAAGAACGATTACTAGTTCAGTTTACAGTGTAAAGCACTTTTTGAATTCTCTTTTATTTTTCTCTTGTCTTTTCTGTTTGAGCATACAAGAAATCTTTTTCTCAGTTAGTTATAATGAAATACATCTTGAAACAGGGTTTTCTTCAGCCTATACGAAATGGATTTTTTCCAGCTAATAGACATCAGTTTTTCTACAAGTAATATAGATAAATAAATAAAATTTATGTCCCGTGAAAAAAGACAAATTTTAGTACAGAGAAGGTTAATTATTAGCTGTGGATGTATTATTGTGTTAACTTGCAGGCTTTGCCATCAGGAGGGGAGACTGGAGACAGATTGCAACTGTAAATATCTCATATTAAGGGGTGTTGAATGAGTAATGGCTCTAACTCCACTTCTCTTTAATGACAGTTTAGTGACAATTAACCGTTAACCTCGGATTTCAGATGTTAAGAAGGCATAAAAAGCATGCCTTTCATTCTCATCTTTGTTAGTCCCAGTGTCTGTTCTATACACTTAGCCCCAAGGATTTAAGAAGAAACAGGGTCTTAAAGAGAACTTCCATAGCTCTTAGACTCTTTAATAGAAGTGTTTGACATTTGGATTTTTATCTGTCATTCAGATTTTTTATTTTGTCTTTTCATGAGGAGTTTATCCTTGTTTTGACCAACTCTACTATTTGCTTTCTCAGATAATAAAACAGGGTGTTAAAATAACTGAAAGAAAAGAACCTGCTCATGGGATAAAAGGACAGGGGTAGTGTTAGGAACAATGCTGGTAAGATGCAATGATAAAGACATCATGTTTGGGAGTGCAACAACAACCCAATACCTACTCTTAGCAGCACAGTACAAAAGTGAACATAATTTTTAAAACCTGTGAAGGAAAATGGGTAAAAATATCAATAGAAGTAGCTTATATAAAGAATACATAACACAACCACATTGGGAAGCTTTTATTCCTTTTTGCTAGTGCAATTTATTACAACAGGTTACCAATGTTGGCTTTCCAATAGTGAACAGGTATGGTGATAAACATTACACCCAAGAAAGACTGGTTTCATGAGCTTTGTTAGGCCTCTTATTAGACAAATACAGCATCCAAAAACATTGCAGGTTTTTAATGTCTTTCAAGCATTCACAGCATCACTGCTACTTGGAAGCCCTGAGGTTTAGTAAAGGTTGTGCTAGTACTGATACGCTTCTCAGTCTGTTTCTGTATACAGGTACTACTCAAAACTCTCAAAGCCTTGAACCATTTATTCAAGAGGGTGTTCACATGTCACCTGTGCATAAGTACCCTTGTTTTAAAAGGAAAAGGATAGTATCTTTAACAGACCACTTGGAGAAAAGGCAATACATTTGAGAACTGAGTTTGTTTAAGTTAATAGCATACCTAATTTTTCCTTCAGCTCTTTTAGGTGATCCAATAAAATATGCTTCCTCTCACAATGAGCTTTGTGGTTTGCAGCCTTAAAACTTCATGTCTGCAGCAGCAGTGATTGCACTCAGATTGGTGTAGGAAAATGAATAATTAACACAATATCGTTTTCCAGGACAAAAAGAAGTAAAACTGTTTATTGATCTGTGTCCTTGCCTCTGCTTACAGAGGCCTTCTTGTCATGTAATTGCTTGGCTAACTCATATGTGAAGCATACCCGGTGTGGCTAAGAAATATAACCCCACAATATGTACATTTCTTTGGTCTACCTCTCCAAGCTATTGTGCTTACTTGCCTTCTTCCTTGATCTTTCTCATACTGGTTCTTCTACACAAAAATTGTATAATTTTTGATGATTGAAGCTCATAGCTCTCTATAATGACAGTTTCTGTCAACATTGAACTTCAGATTCCTCGACTGTATGTTAGAAAGTTAGGAACATGTTTAAAGTTAGACATACACTCTGTACACATGTAGCTGATTATTTTTGTCTCTTGCATTCATCCTTCTTGACTACTCTAGCAGTAGCAGTATTTTGACCACACTGACTTCTAAAGATCTTGCAAGATTTCTTTTATAATAACTTTTTTAGTATATAGCCCCCAACACTATATCAACAGTATTCAGTAAAAATCTTTACTCTTCTGAGAGGAAATTCACTGTTGACTTTCAGTAGAAATTGGTATCACTGAGTGGAAAATACCAAACTTGAGAGGGGACCAGAGAGTTTTGCTACCACTGTCCTTAGGGTCTTCATTCTCCCAGTCCTTGCATTTGCCTTTCATGATTTGGGTGGTGTGGCTGGAGCACTTGCTGTTGAAGACTGAGGCATAGAATTCATTGAGAACCTCAGTCTTCTCCATATTCCAGGCTTATCCAGGTAGCCAGATCTCCCATTTCCTTCTGGAGAGGGCCCACATTATCCCTAGTCTTTTTTTTTTTCTTTGTTAGCAACATACCTGTAGAAGCTCTTTCTATTGTCTTTGACGTCTCTGGCCAGACTCAGTTCTAACTGGGCCTTATCTTGTCTTTGCCTCTACCTTCTGTAAACTTTTTAATCTCTGAGGTGCTCAGCAGCTCCTTATTCATTTATGGATGCCTCCTGGCATTTTTACCCCATATTTTCTTGTTGAGATGCATCGTTCCTGAGCTTGAAGGAAGTGATCCTTGGATATTAACCAGTATTCTTGAGCCCCTCTGCTCTCCAGGGCTGTAGCACATGGGACTCTACCTCATATGTCCCCAAGGAGGCTAAAGTCTACTCTCCTGAAGTCAAGGGCAGGTCATCTTGTTGCGTACAGTTTTATATGTACCATATAGTATCTATTTATTATATATTAAATATATTTTTGACAGTTTATTTCAGGTATCTATTGTTAAAGATGCAAATTAAAAATTATTAGATTTGTGTCTGATGTGTTATAATGCATGTTGTTTTTTCTTAAACAGCAACAGTGATTTGAAAAGGCTTAATTCTGGAAGATTTCATTCGTTGTCTTTGGATGTCAATGTCAATAAATTCACTGATTGTATTGTGTTTGCAAAGTTTCTCCAAAAAACTAATTCACACTAACATCTCAAAAAGAAGTAATCTGCCAAAAGGAAGTATTCTGCTTTGGGAAAGTAGTCCAAAAGCAGTTTTCTTTGGGAAATACCAATTAGAAGATTGCTGGTTGTGAAAAAAGAGTATAGCAGCCTTTCTTTCTCTCCCACATCTGAAATTTATCCTTGTTCAGGTCTCACATTTATTGAGTGGAAAGAATCATCTCACCTAATCTTAGCTGTCTGAAACCAACTAAGATAATTTTCTGGCTCATTTCTCTCACTAGTGGAGGAAGGCAGGAACATCAAAGAGGCAGTGCACCCTTTTCTGAGGAGGTGTATGACAGTCAGGTAGTTTATCATAGATATCCATCTCCGGTGACTTCCATGAGAATCTGTGCACCTGATTTCTATGAAAGGTTAGTGCTAGGTGAAGCTATAGACTTGAATTAAAAAACTTCAAAACATAACCAATCCTTTTAACTGCTTATATTTTCTGATTCAGTTCCCAAAGTTCAGGACCTGAGAACAGGGAAGTGTTTGCATATTGGAGGAGTGCACATCCTTCAGAGTTTTCAGTAGCAGGAGATGGAGACAAGGCTAATTTACAGGACTTGGTGCTGATGAAGTGCCTAGGCTGTTGTTTTTTTGAAAATCATTCACTAAGTCAAATTTTGCTAACATTTCTGGCTCGGGACTTCCTTTAATAGGCATGAAGTAATTATAAATGTGAAGTGAAAATCTAAACTATTTAAGATTTCACTTATAGTTGACTAATGTCAAAAATTTATCTGACTCAAGGTGTGTTGAAACAAGATTTTTACTATCCTGACAAGGCCACTGAACTTATCATTGCTGCATTTTCATGCTCCTAATAATATACAAATAATTGATTGCTTAAAATGTTTAATGTTTATATTTTTATTCAAAGGAAGAAGGATATTTCAGGAAAGATGAAGAAGGCAAAGCAATTACTTGGGAAATTGCACATAATTTTTTGGATGAAAAATGCCAGTGTAGCAGTACTGTGTACTTACTCTTTGCAAACACATATTTTTATTTCCTCTGAATATTGTGACTTGCATTTTTTGTATACCAAAGTAGTGACAGAAGATAGCTATCCAGCCTAATAGAAATCCATTGGGTCACAGGCTACCAGTTGCTCTATTTTCAGTTTCATTTTGAGGATTACTGCTTGAGCTGGCTTTCTAGGTCGTGTCTTTTCCTCAGTGGTATACACATTCTACATATATGCAGAGCCTTAGATTAAGATGTGGCAGACTGTGGAATGAATAATACCTGCTGACTGTTGTAGAAAGAGATGGTCAGCTTCTGGGTTACTTCCTGTATATGCTGTGCCTCTCCCACCAATCCTCTGAATGGGTTTCAGAGATTTGCTATGCAAACTGTGGAGACATCTGTCCACCCAGCTGACTGAAATTATTGCACATGTGCTTTACACACATAACCACATGTAGTTTGCTTTGGATACTTGTGGATGGTGTTAAGTATCCTGTGTATTTGCTTTACAGTGTTTTTACACCCAACGGGCAGACAGATACTGTTGCGGTACATCTGTCACACCTTCCATGTGCTCATGCTTAGATAGTCTGGACATGCTCTCTAATTCTGGTATGACTCCAGAATATCAGATTTTTGAAGTTTGTGCATTATAGTGAGATGGCAGATGCATGTCTATTTCTGTGTAGGAATTCTTTGATATGGTTCACTGCACAATCAACATCTATTTCTCAGACTTACTAAGAATTCCTTACCAGTAATTATGGTAATTTTCCAGAGAAGAGCGAGGAATGTGCTGAGGATCAGAAGGCAGGGTTTTGTCTTTCAGTTCAGCAGCTATGTTTCTTCCAAACTTTCGGAGCAACTCTTGGTCTCTTTGTGTGTACTGAAGCTGGGTTTTATGCAGCCAGGTCTACTTCTGATTACTATTTTGTTAATTTCTAAAGTTTGTGGTTGTTTTTACTGGTTTTTTTTTTAAAGCTATTTGAGCTGGCTGTCAAAGGAATGTTATCAGACATGAGCTGATCTTAGAGTTGACTGCTAAGATCATTGAATCCAACCATTAACCCAGCACTGCCAAGCTCTTGCTAAACCATGTTCCTAAGTACTACAGGTGAATTTGATGAATTTCAAAATTATTTCAGCCACTTTGAAACAGAATTTTTCAGTTAATAAAAATTGCCTGGATTCCCTTCAGACCGTTTAAGACTATTTTTAAAAACCAGATACATGGAATACATCAAAGGCAAACTATCACCAGGCTCTTATTTAGTACAATTAATGGGGAGCAGCTGCTGTGACTCAATGAATCAACAATCATTAGAGATAATGGATGGTAAGACAAAGCGTAATTTTTTTCACATGAGAATGGCTAATGGTGTGAGAAACAACTGTACTTCTGTTTTTCTAAATGGTTCATGCACATAGTACTTTGCACAATCTTCTTTCATGAGGAATGTTGGTGCCATGAAGCAACCATTACTCACTGTTATTGAACAAGAATTTTGAATAAGTTTTAACATAAAGCTACCAGATACTTAGATCAGTTAAATAGAAGTCAGGAAAGCCAAAGGTCATGTTCTTTCTATAATATTGACTTCTGTGACTTGTGTGCAATGTTTCTGGTTGCTAGTTAAGGGGTTGTATCTGCAGACTCCCCATATACAGAATGAAGAACAAGGAGTCATATGAAGCAATACTTACTGTTTGGATGAGAAAGTAGTGAGTTCAGCTTAATATAGGTGGGATAGTCTAAGGGTGGTTGCTTGATCTAATGAAAATCATAGCATTTCCTAAACTTGTATAGTATTTCTACAATAGTGCTTCTAAATATACTCTATTACAGTTTTGCATATGTGTACATCAATCATTAGGAATAGCAGTCATTTGTTAACAGATACTATTCAAGAAGTTACTTCCTTCTTGTGGCTGGATTGAAATTGTCCTCTCTTAGCTCCCGTGTTCAATTTCAAGTGATTTCTATTTTAACTTATTTCAGTTATGAGTAGGGGTCACACAGCTGTTTAATGGAAGTGATTGTCCTGCTCTGCTCTGCACTGGTATGGCCTCATCTTGAGTACCATGTGCAGATTTGAGCACCATGATATAGGAAAGATATTAAACTATTAGAAAGTGTCCAAAGAAGGGCCACAATTATGATAAAAAGTCTGGAGGGGAAGTCTTATTAGTGACTGAGACCAGGTGATGTGTTCAGACTGGAGAAGACGAAACTAAGAGGAGACCTCATTGCAGTATTCAACAATCTTGTGAGGGGAAGTGGAGGGGCAGATACTAATCTCTTCACTCTCATGACTAGGACAGGACTCAAGGAGTCTGAGTTCAGAAGCCTTTGGGCAATGCTCTCAGGCACATAGTGTGATTCTTGGGGTGTCCTGTGTAGAGTCAGGACAGATTCAATGATATTGATGGGTCCCTTCCAACTCAGCATATTCTAGCATTCTGTGATTGTATGATTCTGTTATAACTCATGATCTTACATATATTTGCCTGGCATCATTACAACTGATCTTTGAAAAGTAACTTTTATTGATTTTTTTGTCTGTAGCTTCAAAAAACTTGTAGAGTTCCAAAAGTTTTCACCTGTCAAGGTTTATGCTAAGTCTCATTCTGGGAGCTGACACTCACTCTCAACCCATTTTGCTTTATACTAATCAGATTTTTATTTTCCTTTTCTTTAGATTGCGGTCTTTGGTAAAGCAACTAGAGAGAGGGGAAGCTTCAGTTGTAGATCTAAAGAAGAATTTGGAATATGCAGCGACTGTTCTTGAGTCAGTATACATTGATGAAACTAGGTGAGCTAACTACAGACATCAGCACTCATATCTAGCACCAGCTGTAATTTACACATCAATTGTGAAAGTTGTTTGAGCCAAGATTTACTACTAACAGACAATATGGTTTTAATCATTAGAATATTGTATTCTGTCTTTAAGTTTTCTGGTGGGGAAGGAGATCAAAACCAATCATAAATATAATATATTTTTTCTCAGAGAAATGTTTTCATAGTAATTGTGTCCCACTTTTTCTGACAGTTTCTAAATTTCTAGTCATCTATTTCTTTTGAATAATATTAAATTTTCCAATTGTATGATGTCTTCAAAATTTAAAAAAAAAATTACTCATGACAGAGGTAGACTGTTAAGACACTACAGAGGAGTTCCCCCTCTTGGTTACATGCCATTTACCCAGTGATAAATGCACTTGTAGAGTCACCACAGATGAACAGAATGGGAGAGGACTGTATGTTACTAACTCAGAAGCTAGGAATTCCTAGAAATGACCACAAATTACCTTTGAAAGGCAGAAAGTTCAGAAATATTGATGAGCTGAAGATATGAAGTCAGTAGATGATTATATTGGTGCTTCAGAAGGCTGAGGCTTCTTGTTTCTCAGCCTAGTAGTGAGTTTTACGGTCTGAAATATAAGTATGTAAGAGAACAAACAAACTGTTGAAGATTTGTACTATTGTGTTTTATTAGGGCTGATGAATCAAAGACTTCTAGCAGCTGCTTTAATTAAAATATATGTGAGGTATTTTTTGTTAATAATGTTGTAGTGCTCTCTAAGGAGGTCTGTTTACCCTTCTGCTTCCTCATCCTTCTAGGCGTTTACTGGACACAGAAGATGATCTCAGTGATATCCAATCTGACTCTGTGCCCTCAGAAGTCCGTGACTGGTTGGCTTCTACCTTCACACGGCAAATGGGGATGATGCTGAGAAGGACTGAGGAAAAACCCCGGTTCAGGAGTATCGTCCATGCAGTGCAAGCTGGGATATTTGTGGAAAGGTAACGTATCATGCAATTGCTTTGTTCTAGTAACTGCCCATGTACTGCAGATTGCACCTGTAGTATGTGACGGTACAATGACAGGAGGTGGAGGAGAGTACCTCAGGCCAGAAGAACTCAGAGAACTAGTAGAAGACTACTGAATGAAGAACATTTTAATGTGCTTCTGTTAATGTTTCTACACCGATCTGGGTAACACCTAAAAACCTGGGATTTAGTAAAAGATTGCAAACTGAAACCATACCTCCTCCTCTGTTCTTACTATAGTACAGATGTAATAGCACGGTTGGTATAATTTTGACAGGCAATATGCACTTCTTCATGGTCCTAGGTCAGGAGTAACAGCATTTAAAATTTGGGAAGATCAAACTCTCCCTTGCTTCCATTTACCTCTGTGGTCTAGTATTTCTTATGAAGAAGTGCTAAGATACACTACAAAATCCTTTACCATAGTATTACTGGAATGAACGATAGATCAAAACCAATGTGAAAATTTTGGAGCTCAGGGAGGATTTCAAAAAAGCCATTAAGTCCTCTCAGCCTTCCCTCTTGTGATTTACATCACAACCTGTTGCTAAAACTGATTTTACTTTTTGAACTCTTGAAAACATTTTTTCCTTTCAATTTGGACTCACTTGCAATCTTGCCTTTTCTTATCAAGTAACCACTCTTCACAACTTCTTTGTTCAAGTCAGAAGAAGGGCTGGCACATGTGAAACTGTCAGCAGTCTTTAGACAGCCTGAAAGACAGCAGTTCTCAGGTCTCTGGGATAATTTTGTAACAGCAAAATTCAAGTCAGGAATGGAAGAACAGAGCACCTTTCACTGTTTGGTGAAATACACCTTTCACTGTTCAGAATTGCACTGACAGTCTACCACTTAGACTGCTGTGCAGGAGGTTGTTCATATCAGACAGTGGACCACAAGTCACACAGAAGCTTCCTTCATCATGACTATAGCAAATATTTTTATCTGTGTACCAAAGTTACTGTACGTGTGTTAAGACTGACAGCAAACTATAGCAAGAGTAAACCTGTTGCTTGCATGTGGACCAGCAAGGACTAAGGGAACTGAAAAGTCAGTACAGGTAAGTGCTGTAGAAAATGGGAAACATTTTGTTTAGTTGAGTGTAGCCTTTCTATCTGATGTAGACCTGGTACTGGCAAATTCTTTGTCATGTTCTGCTGGGTAACCAAGCTATGAGATACTGGAGAGTGTGTAGTCTTAAATTAAGCTATACAATAAGAAGAGTACAGAGAATATTGGGCAAGTTAAGAACAAAATGGATGGAAAAGACCGCCATATTCCAGTTAGGGTTTTCTGGGCTAAATAAGGTCTCCTGTAATGGTCTGTTGCTTTATGAGTTTTGTTGATTGTTTGTTTTGTTTCATTCAATTCTATTTATGTGTTGCTTTATCTATATCATCTTGGTAGAATGTACAGGCGTACTTCAAATATGGTCGGCTTGAGCTACCCGCCAGCTGTAATTGGAGTGCTAAAGGTAATCCCAATAAAAAGGTATTGAAGGGGGGTGTGTACAAAGCATCAAAATAATACTGTGATATTTGAAATGATAAGAGAGTCTTAGTACTTGGCCTTTCTTTCTTTCAGAGATTTAGTTAGTTCCCATACATTAATCATTTAACTGGCCTAAGGGATTATCCTTTCAATGAAAGAAAGAATAGAGTTCAAAACTGTGCACATTTTCAGGTTGTGAAGGTTGCAATTCTGTTCTAGATTACAGTGATTAAAATGAGGATTTAGGAATCAGTCACAGCATCCCGCAGGGAAGAAAGAAAACACAGATGGAGAGAGATGGAGACGGAAAAGGATCCGTTGCTGTGAGAGAAGGGAATTTCTTGCATTTTTCAGCTTCAGGTCTTCGAAGTGACAATCAGTTTATGAATATGGACCCTTCAGGGAGTTTTGAGGTTTTAGAGCAAAAACAATTAGTCGGAAGCAGTCTGAAAAATAAACAAAGCTTCAATCCATGGGACAATTGCAAGATTCTTGACTTAGGCAGGAATTATCAAGACTACAAATAGACATTAGCACTAGCTGCCTACACAGTAGCTTTGCAGATTACATTTTGCATGTGGTTCAACCATGCCATGCAATGGTGAAAAAAGGTGATACATTGCGGCAATACATAGGGATATTAAACGTAAAACTCATTAAGACATCTTGCAGGATTTGTCCACATTGGAAAGATTTACTGTTAGGGTATCCTTTTTATTTTGGATAGTAGAACTCATCAAAAGATATGTAGGGATTGTAAGAAGAATGATCAAACATGCTTTTCATATTCAGAATCAAAGTGTCCACCCACACTTTTTCCAACTGCAGGTTGACAAGTGCTGCTTCACTCCTGCAAATGGAATCTAAATTCTTTGTTCTTTTGCAACTATACTCTATAGCCAGCTTATGAGGGAATATATCTATAATGGCACCTCTTCTCCTGAGTTCCTCAGCAGTAACATGAGAGTCAAAGACTCATCACTTACTCTCAGCTTGCTTAAGCCTTATAGAATTCCTCCCTTCTTTCTATGTTTTCAAATGATTAAGTTGTAAAAAGAAGTGATCATATTAGAATAAGTTAAAACAAACCAATAACAACAAAGTCATTGACTAATTTTGCTCAGAGTGAAATAACACCTACTTGGTCACTGTATGCTCAAGAATATATTTTTTCCAAAACTGTTTTGAAAACATGTCTTTGCCTAGACACTTTTAGGTTGGTAATGGATTTGGTTGAAATGGGAGTTACTTTGAAGAAGTCTAAACAGGCTCCCTAGAGAAGTAGTCACAGCACCAAGCCTGATGGAGTTCAAGAAGCATTTGGATGATGCTCTCAGGTACATGGTGTGACTCTTGGGGGTGTCCTGTGAAGGACTAGGAGTTGGACTTGATGATCCTTGAGGGTCCTTTCCAACTCAGCATATTCTATGATTCTGTGAAGTCTTCCGTCTTAAAAATATTTCATCTTAAATTTCTCAGTCCCATCTCCTACATTGAAAATGGTGTATTTTGTTGCTTGCTTCAGTCCAGTAAGGTCAAGTAAAAAACCTTTACAGCTACCTGACTGCCTAGTGTGCACTGTAAAATGACCTGATGATTTAAGCATACAAAAGGGTGTAGGAATGTACCACACACATCTTCAGCTGTTCTGTATTACCATAATCAACATTCCCCTCAAAGTCATGCTAATAAGGACAAAGATTGAGATGATATGAAGACAAAACAAGCTTATTTTTTAACTACACATTCTCATTTTTGCTGCTGTGTTCAAGAGGACATCTGCACTTAATAATTCAAAATTGGGGAATCATAGCTTTGTGGCAAACTGAGGTTGGTTTTGATAAAATAATGAAATATGGCAGTTTCTGTAAAAAAATGCAGACTGTAGCAATGGAAGTCCTAGATGTATAATCTGTCTCACTTTTTGAGTGGATGGGAAGTTTGGCATTTTTAAAAATTGATTGCACAGCATCTTTCTTTATATATATTTTATACTAATTTTTCTACTGCAGTAGCCTGTTGCCTTTCTGTACGACATGGGTGTGAAGATATGACTGGTTGCCACACAAGGAACAATCAGCCTTGTCTTTCATTTAAAGAGTGGCTATACAAACCATTCATACAGACATGTTTGAATAAATAAGTATGTTAATTTACAGAGTACACTGTGGTGATCTTCTGTTCATCAGTCTAGTGCTAGAGATGGAACTTCACAGTAATTAATGCTGAGGGAGTTACATGCTTTAGAATTTATTTTTTCAGCCTTTTCTGATGCCCATGCCATCTCAGGAATATTTTCTAGGCTAGCTAATATACAGGTAATGAACACAGAACCTGTAGTCACTTACTGCACTAAAGACTTCTGCTTATCTGTGGCTACAAAAATGTCGTGCCTTCCAGTAATGTTGAGCAGAATAAAGTCTATCCCTGAATTTGCTTGTTAACTTATATAACAAGTCTGCAAGGTTAAGAAGAGACAGAAAGCTAGGAAACTGACCATTTAAAAAGTATTAGTGTTTCTCTTCGTCTCTTGCTGGATAATGAGTGCTGTCCCTCCTTCGCTAAAATTTGAGATGTGAACTCAAAATTTGAGATTAGAACTTCTGCAAGAAGGTTAGACCTTAAACTTTAGCTATATGAGCTGAGAAGTGAACCTTCCCTCCCTGATCTCTTAACTGAACAGCCTGCAGCACTAATATGTCATTTACAGTCGACTGTAAATTTCCCAGCTGGAATTAGATATTTATTCTTCTGTTATAAAGGTTGGATTTTTATATAATTCCTAGAACTGAATGTATCATAACAGCCCAAATAGGGCCATCTCAATGCCTCAGGTACTAAAGCAAACCAGGATTTTTATCTTTTAAGATTCATCCTTTGGTGATGGTATAGAGAATTGAGATGGTATAGAGAATTCTGGTATAGAGAATTGCCGTGTTTAGAATAAACAAACAGCATACATGTTCTTAATGGAAGACTCTTAAACACAAGTCATACAATACTGATAAGTATACTGATACTATAAGTACTGATGATTCTGCATTGGTTAAATGAATTTGAAGAATTTATTAAAATAGAAACTATACACTTATATCACTACTGAAATTCTCATATTGTGAGAGAAAGTGAAGAAAATGAATTACTATGGTAATAGGGATGACCATATTAACTGTCTTTTCTACATGCTCTTGCAGAATGTAGACAAGTGGTCCTTTGATGTATTTGCACTAAATGATGCCAGTGGGGATCATGCACTGAAATTCATTTTCTATGAACTTCTTACACGCTATGATCTGATCAACCGTTTCAAGGTCAGTAGTTAGAAGATGGCTATCTTCGTTTATCTTGCATTTTGTTCAACTTCCCTCTCATCCTGCTTTGTTCAATTCAAAATGCAATTTTAGTGATCTTTGAAGAATTTGTGAACACTGCACTTTCCCTAATAAGCAAGACCAGATGTAATTTAAGTAGTACTTTCTGTTGCAATGGGGCTCTGTGAACTAGGTGGGGTTCCAAATGAAATCCGTGGAAAATACTGCATTTGATCCTCTGAGAATGATGGTGTCATTTTCCTAAGATTTATAGGACCCTCAAGCATGCAGGCACAAGAGAACAAGATAATATGAAAGCAACTTCAAATTCATTCCAACTAGATTGGCCAGCAGGTCAAAGGAGGTGATTCTGCTCCCAACTCTGCTCTCATGAGACTCCATTTGGAGTACTGCATCCAGGTCATCCAGCTCTGGCGTTCTCAGCACAGGAGAGACATGGACCTGTTTAAACCAGTTTAGAGGAGGGCCACAAAAATGGTCAGAGGGCTAGAGCACCTTTCCTGTGAGGAACGGCCAAGAGAGTTAGTGTTGTGAAGTCTGGAGGAGAGAAGGTTCTGGGGATTGTTGATTGCAGTTTTCTGGTACTTGAAGCAGACCTATAAGAAAGATGGGGAAAAATTTTAGCAGGCCCTGTTGCAGTAGGACAAGGGCTAATGATTTTAAACTAAAAGAGGATAGATTTAGACTAGATATAAAGAAGATTTTCTTATGGTGAGAGTGGTGAAACAAAGGAAAATGTTGCTCAGAGAGGTTATAGGTACCCCACCCCTGGAAGCATTCAAGGTCAGATTGGACTCTGAAAAACCCTAGTTGACGATGTCCCTGTTCATTGCAGGGCCAGGTTGACTAGGTGAATTTTAAAAGTCCCTTCCAGACCAAACTATTCTATAATTTTGTAATTGTTATAGAGGTTTCCTCCAACGTTGAACAGGAAACATTGCCATCCAGTTCTTGACCACTCTTCTCACACAGATACTCTATTGTCCCTTCCACTATTGACATTTCCATTCCCCAGGGGTTCCCACTCATTTTGGCTGGAAAGAGTTTACAGATGTCCAGATCCCATAGTTCTTCGAGAACTGCCTGTGCCTGATTAGCCATCAAGATATCTGGTCAGAACTTGCATCCTCTGCTTATATGTATCTAAGAGGAGAAGAGCAGTGATCTTCTATGTGGAAACATTAGCATTTAATGAATTTCCTGTCTGAGCAGATGAAACTGGAGAACCCATGTTACCAGTTGCATACATAGCCACCTGTACAGTCTTCTTTCTAAAAATCCCTTGAATTGCATTTTCTCAGGTATTTTCAGTTACTCTTGGGAGTCAGAAAAACATGACAACCCCATAGGATGGGCAGGCTGAATTTTGCTGTGAAAACTCAGAGGTCTGATAAATGATAGACCTCATAAAGTATCTAAGATTTGCTAATATGATGTGCTTCATTAGAAAATCTTGAATGTGAATAGTAAAGCAGAGATATATTCCAGTGGATTGTGAAGGTAACAGGCAGTTGTTTGTAATCTATTTAAAAATATTTCTCCATGGGCAATCAATCTAGTGATTGCTGTTACTTTTCATACTCTATGTGTGTTCCAGACAACATCTCACAATATACTTATTTCTGTGTATTTATTTGTGGGACTGATTCACCTGTAATGTAATTATGGATGGAAAAATGAGTTTGAAGCAGTAACCTGAATTCACTATCTCTCTTGACTATTTCAGATGTTCTCAACATTTTGTTTATTTGTGAAGTACAGAGGCTCTTTGAGAACCTCTTATCAAAATACACCTGTCTGAATGCTAGCCAGTAAAGCTGGGGTTTTTTTGCTTTTTTTTTTTCTTTAATTCTGTGCTGCTTTACTTAGATTCCCATTTCTGCCTTGGTGTCTTTTGTGGAAGCTCTGGAGGTTGGCTACAGTAAACACAAAAATCCTTATCACAACCTAATGCATGCTGCAGATGTCACACAGACAGTCCATTACCTCCTTTTCAAGACAGGCACAGTGGTAAGTAAAAGACTTGGCATCCTGAATATATAGTGAGTTTTCAAGAGTTTTTGCTTAATAATAAGGTTATGATTATCCACAGTAGAATCTGTTTACACTGTAGACCCACTTCATTTGATATGGGTGGGCTAAAAATGCAAAGACTGGATTATTTAGAAATAGAAGGTAAGTGAAGTTGTTGATAACTCTTTTAACAGTGATCTAAAGAGAATGAATAAGAAACCCAGGCTTGGATTTTCACTTTGACACAGATCTTCTGTGTGAATCTGCCCAACACATATTTGCTGGAATTCATTTCACCTAATATGAAGAATCATATAAGCTTTCTTCTTAACTTAAGGTAGGGAGACAGTACACCCAAAGGATAAATCATTCCACTTATTTAAGTGCTGGGATCTGAAAATGCTGATCTCCACCCATTTTCTACAGCAAAAATATCTGAACTGGCTTGCACAGGAACCTACAGACAGCTGAAATCTGACAACAATGCCAGGAATGGATAGAGGGCTTGAAAAAATACTTAGTACACAATATTTTCCCACAGTGGTTCTCAAGACAAACAGCAGAAATATATTTGAAGATGGACTAGAGAAATTAAAGGAAGATAGATTCCAGAGTCATGATCAACCATTGCAGTTTGGATTCACCTGGAGGCTCAGAAAGTTGCTGGCCCACACACTTGGGGAGAATAAATAGCAGGGAAAGCTCGAACTGTACAGGAGACATATGTAGTTCATTCTCTTCTTCTTTCTCCTGGTTACTGCTGCAGTCAGAAAAAGGAATGAAAATACTTTTAGTCTGTTTCCATGGAGCAGATTTTTCCACACATTATTTGCCTCACTTTTTCCATGCATCTAATTTGCCCTTGCCCTTGCATTGGCACAAGTGTAGAGGCAAAGGTGATAGTGAAAGGGACGTTCATCTGTTCAATGTTTCGCAGTTATCTCCTGTTATACCATGGCCATTCAGTGATTGCCCTGTTTGTGGCTGGTACTTGAACACATGTAATTAATGCTGTCCCTAGGGGGGTGTGGGGCGGGTGGAACTTCTGCGTTCACCAGGAGGGTCTTGGAGATTCCGAAAGACCCCACTGGCCAGTACTGCCGGGTACTGGGGCAGATAATTCTGTCCTCTACCCCAGCTGATGTTCTGGTGAGTATCCACCTCCCCCAGGTAGATGGCTAAAGCGTTACCAGGGTGAATCAGAGGGCTCAGTCGCATGGAGTTCCAGAGCACTTTATTCCTGAAGGGGTCCAGTGGTGAAAGAGGGCGAATGGCCTTGGGAGACCCTTTTTATAGGGTCTGGCCAGGGG
>VZTJ01001267.1:50027-80389 GCA_013397795.1 Orthonyx spaldingii
TGTTCTGACCAGGATGATGCCATCCCCTCTTCCGGGTTGAAGACAAACCTGAGGCAACGGTTAGCCCGGGAGGACCCCAGCAGTAGTAATTCGTGGGGTTCCTCTGGTGCTGTTACCAGCGTGTTTACCCATTTCTGCCAGGTGTCCTTCTGGTAGGGCACCTGGTTTGCGACAGGCAGTTCATCTTCATGGAGAGGGATCCCCACCAGGCACGATGAAAGTGGGTCGCTGACGCTGCCCATAGACAGGCACATGTGGTCTTGCTTGAGTGCTTTTGCCAGTGTGACCCACATATTGGCTTTTGGCTGTGGGACGATCCACGGGACGACCTCGGCTGGTAGCAGGATCCAGGAGGTCAGGAGAATGCGGAGGTAGGCAGCTACGAGCATGATGGTATGAGAGATATGAGTAATCTTTTTCTGTGGGGATTCAAGCAAAAATCATTATAAGATAGTTTTCCATTACTTTTCCCCACATGTAATTCTGTCCTATTTGCACTTCATTTTGCTGACACTTTCACTAACCAGTGTGCACTTCCAGGGTCATGGAGTCTTTATAGTGTAGAGCAGACATGTGAACTAAGCTCAGCAGATGCTGAGGCTCTTACTGCAGCTCAGGCCTTCTTGAACACTCCTCAGTTGTTAGAAACTCTGTATCTGGAACTGTTGAAAAAAAGATAAGGAAAAATTATGTGTCTCAGCCCAACTAAATTCCAGCACTCTTTCTCATGCCAGGAGCACCTTAGATGGGCTATACAAAATCACTATAAAAATTGTCAGCATCACTCGTGGTGGTATTTGTATGCTGACGATACCTTCTTCTGTGCAGCTCAGTAAGAAACCTGAAAAAATGCTGTCACCAGTGTACACTGGGTGATGGAGTGTAGGACAGATAGGTGCAAGCTAACAAGGCGTAGTGCAGCTCTTGCTATATCTTTTAGGCCAGTTTCAATAACTGTAGAGTTGCTTACACTTGGGAACTGTGTTTTGTGCATATGATCTGCCTTTCTGCAGTTCCTTGATTGCCACACAGGTGTTGCTTTCAATTCTGAAGCCCGAACTGGATGCTTTTCCCTGAGGAGTCACATGGTCCACTGCCTCCTGTAAACATCCCAAGTCTCCTGTGTTGAATGTAGATTGCACCTATGAATTGCAGTCACACTGCACTTAGAGCAGTAAACACTGCTGTTTATCAGAAGCAGATTTGGAAGGAATCAGCTACTATCTGTCTCAAGAGCTGATTCAGGTAGCCTGATCCTGATGGAAGTTGTGTCACTTGCTTCTGATTGTGCCTGAAGTAAAAAGGACTTAGATCAGAATTGCAGCTAATACAGTTACCTACTCAAAACCTCCTGTGAGATACTAAATTGGTCACTGTTGCTTTTAGGACCATTAGTTAATGAAAATGCACTGCAAGGTGTAGTCAGTAGGAATAAGTGAAATGTTGAGTAACGTGAATTGTATTCTAGTGGTGAGGAAATAAATTCCCTTTTTCTCCTCAAACCATGGAAGAAGGGCAGTTTTCACTTGGGGCTACTCTGCTCCAAAAGGTTACTGGATCAAAACAGCTGCCCAAGTATACCTGATCTCCAGCCTGTGTATGTTGAGAACTACATTTTTTACCATGTTGTTGTTTCTCAATCTGTTAGTTATTTAGCAGCAACTCAGATGTGAGTGAAGGACTACTATTTCATTCTAGCCTGTGATGCACCTGTGCTGAATGGAGTTTCCTATCCTCTGAGTGCAATAAAGCAAGGAAAGTTAGAAAAGAGAGAATTGGAAGGACATGAAAATACATGAGAAAGTCATGGAGAAATTTGGACCTTTTTTTTCCTCTGAGAAAGAGAATGCAGCAGACTAAAAAGAAAGATAAAAACAAACACAAAAATAACCCCCCCAAACCCAAACTAAACCAAACCTCTGTTTCAGAGGAAAAAGTGTTCTGAAATCACAGAATTACAGAATCAACTAGATTGGAAAAGACCTTTGAGATCATTGAGTTCAACCTATGACCTAACACAACACTATCAACTAAACCATGGCACTAAGTGCTACATCCAGACTTTACTTAAACACCTTCGGGGTGGTGACTCCAAAACCTCCCTTGGTAGCCCACTCTAATGCCCAATCACTCTTTCTGTGAAGAATTTCTTCCTAATATCTAGCCTACACTTTTACTGGTGCAACTTAAGACTGAGTCCTCTTATCCTGTAGCTGGTTGCCTGGGAGAAGAGAATGAGCCCCACCTGCCCCCTACCTCCCTTCAGGTAGTCATAGAGTGATAAGGTCTTTCTCCTGAGCCTCCTTTTCTCCAGGCTAAACAACCCCAGCTCCCTCAGCCACTCGTCATAGCACTGTGTTCTAGACCCTTCACCAGCCTCGTTGCTCTTCTCTGGACATACGCCAGCATCTCAACATCCTTCCTAAATTGAGTGACCCAGAACTGGACACAGTACTCAAGGTGTGGCCTCAGCAGTGCTGAGTACAGGGGAAGAATCACTTCCCTAGTTCCACACTATTAGTTGTGTTGGCCACACTATTCCTAATACAGGCCAGGTTGCCATTGGTCCTCTTGGCCACATGGGCACACTGCTGGCTTACATTCAATCTGTTGTCAGTCAGTACCCCCAGGTCCCTTTCTGCCTGGCCACTGTCCAGCCACTCTGTCCCCAGCCTGTAGTGAGTGCTGCAGGGGGTTGTTGTGGCCAAAGTGCAGCACCTAGCACTTAGTCTTGTTAAACATCGTATTGTTGAATTCAGTCCATCTCTCTGTGTTGTCCAGGTCCCTCTGCAGAACCCTTCTACCCTCCAGCAGATCAACACTTGCACCCAACTTGGTGTCATGTGCAAATTTGCTAATGGTAGACTTGGTCCCCTCATCCAGATCATCAATAAAGATCTTAAACAGGACTGGGCCCAGCACAGCTCCCTGAGGGCCACCACTAGTGACTGGCCACCAATTGGAGGCAACAGCATTCACCACCACTCTCTGGGCGTAGCCATTCCACCAGTACTTGACCCAGCAAAGAGTGCACTTGTTCAAACTGTGGGCTTCCAGCTTTTCCAGGATTGTTCAATGGGAGATGGTGTCAAAGGCTTTGCTGAAATCCAGGCAGACTACACCCACATCCACCAGGTGGGTCACTTAGTCATAAAAGGAGATCAGGTTAGTTAGGCAGGGCTGAACCCTCCTAAATTCATGTTGGCTGGGTCTGATCCCCAGGCCGTCCTGTAGGTACCATATGATTACACTCAAGATGAACTGCTCCATAATCACGCTAGGCATGGAAGTCAGGCAGACAGGTCTGTAGTTTACTGGATCCTCCTTTTGTTCATTCTTATGGATGGGCATCATACTGGCCAGCTTCCAGTCATCTGGGACCTCCCTGGTTAGCCAAGACTGATGACAAATAATGGAGAGCAGCTTAGTGAGCTCTTCTGCCAGCTAGCTCCCTCATCACTCTAGGATGAGTCCCATCTGGTCCCACGAACTTGTGAGCATGGAAGTGGCTCATCAGGTCACTAACTGCTTCCTCTTGCATTGCAGGGAGTTATTGTGCTCTCTGTCCCTGTCTACTAGCTAGTTGTCCTGAGGATGACCTGTCTTATTGGTGAAAACTGAGGGAAAGAAGGTGTTAAGTACCTCAGTTTTCCTCACTTTTGGTAACTATATTCCCTGGCATGTCCAATAAAGAATGGAGGTTTTCCTTGCCTCTCTCCTTTTGCCATTAATGTATTTATAAAAACATTTTTATTATCCTTTACAGAAGTGAATATGTGTAATATGTAATATGTAAATATGTGCTGAGGTCAGAGAATGTACACATACCAGACTTCCATCTAGAAAACAGAAACTAGTATATGTGTGCTTGTAAGCATATGTACATGCTTGCACTGCAGTCAGTGCCTGAACCGAGCCTGTGGCGCATGTATTCTTACCACAATAACCTGCACAGTAACCCATGCAGACCAGTATGACAGAGCTGTAGTCCAGAGGACTGTCCTCTGCTTCCCAGGAATATTCCCAAGCACCCATTTCCACACCCAAAGCATATCTGTAATTTGGTTTAGGATCTAATATAGCACAACAGATAACCACAAACTCTCAGCACTATGTGCCAACAGTGACATTTTAACTGTACTTCTCTTGTTCAAATGCTTTTTCTAACTTTGGTTTTAGTTTTTTTTCTTTTTTTCACCTCACCTTCCCTGAATTATACAACCAATCTCAAAGTGCATACTTTAACGTAGTTTGAAAATGAGAAATGATGGTCCTAGAGGTCATCAGTCCTAATGCCCTGCTCACGCCACAGCTAGCTTCTTACATGCATGCTATGTTCATACACAGTAAAGAAATGTAGGGGGCATTTTCCTCTTTTCAGAATTTGCTCACATCAGTATCTTATCATTACTGTAATATATATATAGTTCTATAGTTCTTTAGTATCTTATCATTACTGTAATATATATAGTTCTATCACTTATACAATATTTATGTGAGCAACTTGGACATGCTGGAACACAAGACTTTAGTTCGAGAAGTGTGTTAGGGCCATTGGTTTAATTTTTCACCAATGGGATGAAGAAAACTTGTGAAAAATTATATACAAAAGTAGAAAAAAAGCCCTCATTTTTCTTGCTAACTAGTTATTTGCAATGTGGAAAAATTGCTTTTTTCTAATTTAAATAGTCTATATAGTTAAAATTTGTTCTAGTTTTGAAAGTAAGAAACATGTTTCTGGTTTGTCTTTACATGGTTCATTTGCCTTTGTCATACTCCCTGTTATTTATGAACTCTACGAACAGTTTTGTTTAATCCCTAATTTTTATTTTATTTTATTTTATTTTATTTTATTTTATTTTATTTTATTTTATTTTATTTTATTTTTTCAATTAAATCTTCTTTCCCTCTCTTTTCCTGACATTTCATTAGTTTTCCTGTTATTTTTTCCCTCAGGATGATGCTTTGGAACTAGTTTGTTATACTTTACTGTATAGTATATACAGTATATATACTGTACAGTATATACAGTATATAAAGTTTTTGGCTCTCTCATAGACAAAATGTTGAAAGAGAATTTGGAATTAATCTGAGTTTTATCTCATAGAGGATTGGCAAACAAGCATGATGTGCAGGAACAGCTTCCAAGAGCTGACACACTTTTTGCTCATTTCATTTCTTCCTTTATTAAACTCAGTTGTTCAGCTCTGGTTATTACTTTCTTTGGTATTGTTTTCTGATTAATCTTTATAACCGTTTGGAAATACCACGATTTCTTTTTTAACCTAGACAATGATGTGAAAATTGTAAAGCTTAAGACTTCTTTCTCTGATACTGACAAGAATTACAGGAGACTATTTCCTGCAGCAGACCTGAAAAATGGTGAAAATGGGGGACTCCTGTCATGTCTTTCAGTACTAAAGGGAAGTGAGATCATCTTCTCCACTAGCCTATTGTGATTAATAAGCAGATCATCATAAGCTTTAAAAATAATAACTACTATTAAATAAAAGATCATAAACTTTTGGAAGGAAACTAGTTAATAACTTACATTGTAGCAATTTCTTGGAAATGCATTCTTGTTAGATTTGAAAACACTACTCTTTCCTCTTCCTTCTTCTTTCTATATGCATCAATCTTTTTGTTTACATGCAAATAAGCAGCCCTAGGAGGTAATACTTCACATTTATTGTATATTTTTGAAAGACAGTCATGCTTCCTTGCCCTTTTTTTTCCCCTCTGGAAGCCAATACTTGGTATTTCATGCTTTCCCCCCCACCATTTCTGACTTCCTGCCATCACAGAAAGTTTGATATGGTTTTATTCTGGATTGGTTTTTTCAGCCCTTTAGAAATCAAAACCATTCACATTTCCTCACTCTTTTCATCTTTTGTAACAATGTCCTACTGTTCCTTATGGCTTTGTTCTTTAAAAACTAGCTCTCTGTTTCCAAGATTAAATCTACCACAAAGCAGTGAAATGTAAAGTCAGCACTGTGATGGAGATTGCATCCATTCTCTGCAGGTTCTTTGCCATCTTGTTTGCTTTCTCTTGCAAGGTTGTGGCAGAAAAAAGACTAATAGGTTCCAATTACTTCCCTCCTGTTACTCACAAGCCTATTTTGACTTTGTTCTACTTACACTGATTTATTTATTAGCAACAGTTCACAGCTATAATTCCAGTTTTATTCTGAGTGATCCTCCTCAAATGCTGTTATGATACTTAATACTGTTCCTTAGATCTAATACACCCTATTTGAAAAACTACATTACCCAAAATTGTTCAACAAATGATGCTTTGATAAAGTATGCAAATCAGCACTCTTCCTGTATGTGTCTTAAGAGACAAAGTAGGAGACCTCAAACACCAAGGCTCATTGCCTTAGTGAAGTTTTAAGATTTGGGTCATGAGATCTTGTTATTGTGAGACTTGTCAGATACTGTCCAGAAGGTCTGAAGTGGATGCGTTGGACTAGCTCAATGTGTCCTGAATGAGTTCTGCATGCATAATGCAGGTTTGCTCTGGCTGTTTCTGAGCACTTGTGCACTAAGTTTTTTCTATCATTTGCAGTCTTTCCTTTTGGGAAATGGCAGACCACACTTAGCAATGAAAGTGCCAATCTAGACATGTAGCCTGGAAACCCTAGTTCCATTTTTCCCCCCATTGCAGTTGCCAGAAGTTGTTGCTTGAAAGTTGAATCATTTGGAAATCATTCCTTATTCACAGGTCACACCTGGAAACAAAATTGAACAGACCTGTCCACCATCAGTGCTCTCCATTCATGTCCTGGATCAATTGTGTAGATATGAGAAAACAGTCTCATTTCTGTTTCTGCTCATTTCATGCACTTCTCACCCTCCTCTCTCTCTTTCTCTAAAAAAACCCAAAAAACAAAAACAAAAACAAAAACAAAAAAACCCCAAGCAAAAAGAAACAATCTAAACCCAAGAACTATCTTCATTATGGTCAGTAACATTGTGCAAAACATCTCTGAGCTGTATTTTCAAACTACATCTTTAATGTGAGGAGATCTTTAATACTGAGACTTGCTCCACTCTTCACTTGTTATTCAGAAATGACTGTGAAATGCAGATAAAGAGCTAGACAGGTTGCTGTGTGTAGAGTCCCACCATTACCTGTGCTTCCCCTGCACATGATTAAGACACCAGTGGTGGTCCCTGAGCTATAGAAGATGTCTAAAATAGATTTTGAAAGCCTTAGTGCCTTTGCTGGGCTTTGAATTAAAAGACAGTTTGTATATGAATGCCTGTCTAACTGCAGGTTGACAGTGAGTTGTTACAGGACTATTTGGCAATCACTGTGGTAAAGGCTTTTTCTAAATGCAATACATTTAAGCACTTCATACAAATATTTACAGTATCTACAGAATCTAAAACCTTTGACTCCAAAGTACATGATGTTAACAACATTCCTTGTGGGCTACCAGTGGAAAACCAGACAATAAAATGATTTATTGACTCAGACAAAAATTACTAAAACCATCTGAATGATTTATATATCTAAGGCAAAAGTGACTTACGCATTATAAAATTAGGCTTTGACTAGGGTATTAGGTAAAAACCCCACAAACTTCAGGGCTTTCTCAAGTGTTTTTAAAAATGATAAATAAATAACAAGATGTACATCTTTTGATGTTATCTTCCTCATTTTCCTCATGACTCAGTGATTGACAAAGACTTTTAGTTTACTGGAAAATTGTGACATTCTTCTGTATCTGAGTCTCTGCAACTCAGGTAAACTGAACTGAAAATACATACCCTTGTGGTATGTGTTTACCTGCACATACATCATCAAGTTCCCCTTGATGAACCTTGATTTTCTTGAGTTTTCCTTCTTTTCTTCAAACATTGCTCTTTCAGAAGGACACATGTTTCCCCTTGCTCTGCCTTACACTTTATTAGCTCTGGAAATCATTTTGCTGAAGTTCAATTTATTTAAATGAAGGTCCAGGATGAACACTGGTTTGGCTTTTATATATCAACCAGTAAAGTTTGCTTTAAAACAGCTGGCAGGCTGCAGGGGAAAGGTAATGACACACACAACACTGACTGTCAGCAGAGGATAGATAGCTTACCTTAAAAGACAAAAGCCTGAGAAAAAGACAACTTATGTGATTGTACTGTGATCTCTTTTCAGCAGTGGCTGACAGAGCTGGAGATCTTCGCTATGATTTTCGCAGCTGCCATACATGACTATGAACACACTGGAACCACGAACAATTTTCACATCCAGACACGGTGAGGCCACTGTAAATCATGATGAAGGGTTGGGAAATGGAGGGGGAAAGCTTTGGAGAATAACAGGAGAGCCACCTCAGAAAAGTGCAGGAACGTCTGCTTTGAAGTGTTACAGGAAGAAAGTTCACTTTCTTAGGTTACATTTCATTTTCTCTTGCTCAAACATTCACAATGGAATGCATGTATTCTAGATTCTTGAGCTTTGTTTCGTATTAATAACCAGGAAAAAGAAAGGTCCAAAGATATCTCCAGGTAAAGTTTTCAAAGACAAGTGGCTGTATAGAATGATATCTTTTGATGAAGATGAAGTTTTGAAGGAGATACTGTAAATTTATAGTTTTTTCTCCTTGTGAATTTGAAGAATCAAACATTAATTGCATAAATCAGGCATTCAACCATGTTTGTTGCATTCATCAGTGAACACAAACACTACACATACTATTTTTACTTGAGTGGAAAACCACACCTGTAGCAAGAGGATGTGCTTACCACTATCTGATTAGGGAAATATCTTTTTAAAGCTTCAAAAATTGCTAGAGAGTAATTAACTGAACACATACCAGACTTGGATGAGTGTATTCTATAAACCTTTTGGGTTGGCGGAAGAGAGGGAAAGAAGATGAAGACACCAGCGAAATTCAGAAGTGTGCAAAGATTATGAAGTCTCTAATTTCAGTGATAATTGGGCATCTAATGTCTGTGTATTATTTTGACAATAGGAGCGTACTGGTAGCAATGACAAAAAGTCTAAGTGTCCTTGGCTGACATTGTACACTTGGGCATTTTTAAGATGCATTGTAATTAAATTAGATTACATATTTGTAACTAAAATAGATGTCTGTAGTGTGTTAGCTGAATCATGTGCATCAACAATGGTTTCTAGGATAAAGCACGCATGCACAGTAAAGACTGGGAATGTAGCAAGAAGTTTCTGTCTCAATTCTGGGTGAAGCCACACTATTCTTCTTACAGCTTGAGGCATACAGGAATTGGGGATCTGCTGTATTTTCCAAATACTTATAAAAATATTCAAGGAAGAACAGTTGCAATTTAATTTTTCTAACATTGAAAGTCAGAGGGTCTAAAGTGTCGGAGGATAAAAATGTACACTGCTCTCTGTGAAGCTAATCTGAGTGAAGACTGTAACAAAACATATTCACCCTCTGTTGCGGTTAACTTCTTTGTGTTTAGACGAGTTTAGCCATTCATCAATCACAGATCTCTGCTCTGGGGCTTAAAATCAAGCATGAAATACCTTTGGTCTTACTCTGTCCCACTGGCAATTGCCTTTCCAGACAGCATAGTCTAGCACACAGATGTCAGAAATCAGTTCAGTTATATCTTGCTTACAGCCAGTTTGCTGTTCTGGAAACAGTATTGAGTCACATCTTGTAATTGCTTACTCGGGTACAGTCAGACTTTAATATCAGTGAGACATGTATAAGAACTGGGAAAAAGTCTCATGGTTCTACTTCATGTTTATGTATCTCTCACAGCTTTCAGCACTCATTTTCAAGTATGTAACAAGGCAGTTAGGTGAGTCTCATCTGGTGAAATAGATTTTGCAGTTTTGATCTTCAGATTTCTTTTACTGAGTAACACCAATTATCAAAGTACTACAAGTACTCTTAAAATGCTCATATCTCTTCTATAGACTTAATTGCTGTAGCTGATCAAAGGAAAACTTCTGAATCTCTTTAGACAACATTTCCTATGTTTTCTTTTAAATGCTAGGTCAGACTCAGCCATTCTGTATAATGACCGGTCTGTACTTGAAAATCACCATGTTAGTGCGGCGTATCGTCTTTTGCAAGATGATGAAGAAATGAATATTTTATCTAATCTCTCAAAGGATGATTGGAGGTAAAAATGAGCATAGTGGTTGCCTAGGAATATTGCAGCATCATCATAGACTGGTATTACCTTGTTTGAATAGCAATATGCCTTATTGTATATTACATATTAGTATTTCTATGCTACAAGATAAAGAACTTTAAATGGTGTTTGTCTTGTTTATTCCTGCTTTCAGTTTTCACTTCTGATAGTGAGACTAGACTTTGTGACAATGGGTTATAGTATACAAATTGACTTCCATATAATTATTAAGTATCACAGAGACACTCTTTGTATACATGTAATTGAGTGTAGAGCTAGCCTGTTTTTCTTTATTCTAAAGCATAAATATAACCTTTATCTACTTTAACACTTCCTGTCTGAAAATTATAAATGGGACTTAATGCAAAACATAATCCAGTCCAGGGGGCATAGATCAGTCTACTACATATACCAAGGAGATGTAAGAAGCTGTAATTTAAAATAAACCTCATGAAAGATATGATTTATGTGCCAAAATGAGCCCATGATTAACTTTCGAATAGCAGACAGTTCAAAGTGATGACAGTTTTCTGTTTTTATGGGGATTTGTTAATTTCAAAAGGTGATAATTTCAAGATAGCCTAGTGTGCTAGACAGGAAGGATCCAGCCCCATGGTCTTTTTCATGGGAGAGGAAGCAACTTGTGAAATCCTATGTGACACACAGTGCCTTCTACATATTCTTAAATGTGACATAGTGCTGAGCAGTTGTTTCATCCTATTTTGATATAAACGTGGCAAAACGAACCACTTTCTGGGGCCTGACTTCTAGCTAGATGACCAGTGAAGGTTCTGCTTGTTAATCTGTTTAGCCTGAATTTCCTATTTATTTCAACTTGTTGACAGTGATGTGATCCTATAGCTAAACACCAGGAACTTACAGTGCTGATTTCAGTCAATGTGAGTGTTGTGGAGGAGTGTCATGAAAATTCTATCCCCCAATATATAGAATAGTGTCATGGTGGGCAGCAAGAAGGAACAGAAAGAAAATACCTGCATTGAGAAGTCAAAAATCTGTTTTAGGTACAGATGGAAACACCTTGTCAAATATTGGCAGCAAATTACTGCCTGCTTTAATGTTGGTGAGGAAACATAAGGGAGTGTGTAGAAACATCAACCTTAAAGCCACTGTCTACAAGGAACAGCCGCTGTTTTTAGTGGAACAGCTAATTGATTATGTTTCGTTGCATAGATACTGACTTTAGGTAAATGCTTTAAAAAGTTTAAACAGTTTTAAACTGTTTAAAAGGTTTGATTGAATCTGTTGCCATTTTCAACCTAGAAACAAAACTCGAGATAGTTTTTAGTATAGGAGGTAATATAAAGGTGGATCTTTATTTGGAGGCTTCCAGAGGCAGTTATGGAAGAGTGTCCACAAAAGCCCACACCTCACAGGGGTACATAGTTTTATAGGTTTTAGGAAACTAGCCTAATTGATAAAAAGCACCAATTAGGAGGACAAGTGGTGATGCAATTCCCCGCTAGGTCAAGCCCCTTCTCTGGAGACCCCCCCCTTGGTACTAGTTGTACTTTGTTTATGAAAAATGTGTCTCGAAGAGCTGTTTTCAACCTTGGTAGCCAGGGAGAACTAAGATAGGATAGGGGCCCTGGAATTTGTTTTGTCTTCCTGCCTAGGGAAATGCTGGAAGCTAAGCTACAATATGAAGCTAGAAAGCTGCAAATATTTGTGTAAAGGATGCAGAGAATATATAAAAGAAAAGAGGAAAAAACCAAAATGGCATCAAATCAAAGGCAGCTTCAGATATTTCCCATTGATTCTGTAGTGCCAATATGTGTGTTCTATTGATGTGATGTGCTTAGAATCAAAGTTTCAAAGATTAACCGATCCCTTTAAAAAATACTGTAATTGCCTGAGCAAAAATATTGAGTGGTTTGGATTGCTTATTTGTTCTCTCTCAAGTATGATGTAACTGCTGATCAAGCAGCAGTGCTGCAGAATAAAGGGCATTGTCTGGAAGTGCTCTAATTCCAAAACATTGTGATTTCTGTGTGCTTTTGCTTTTGACTGCCAGTATGAAATCCCATAGGTAAACATTTGGGAAGCGCTGTAAACATCAACTGATTTCAGCCAAATCTGAGGTGTTGAAAAATGAAACCCAAGAAGCCCACACTTACTCCATTCTAGGACTCAAAAGTAGGACCCTCAGTATTGAAGGGTGCTTTGGACAGCTAATAAAATGTGTCCAAATTAAATTCACTTTTGTAGACTGATAAATCTCCCTCTGCAAAAGGCCTGAGTGATGTTTTTTGGAATATAAATTCTTGAGTGCCTTTCTGAGTTGAACTCTAACTCCTTTTTTTCACATTACCAGTAAAAGAAAATCTGGTGATCTGCAATCCTAGATGTCTATGTGGATTTTATGACTTTTGTGGTATTCTGTCACCTAGTTAGGGAATATATTTTCTGGAAAAATACACAGAAAATTGGAGACATATTTCACAGGTGGAAAATAAATGGCCACAGGTTTTGTGGGGAAAGCTGAAGACAATGGAAGAGAACTTTTGGGTTACAGTCAAGAAGAAAAGAGTTGAATGCTTACTAATGTTTAAATTACTTCTTTTTTTCTCCTCAGAGAAATATACATATTTCTCTGGTGCTTATTAAATATTTGAAAATTAATTGAGTTACTGCCTTTCATGAATCCCATTTGTGCAAGTTATCAAATGAAGAAACTATAACAAAAACAGATCACCATGAGCTAAGAAAATAAACTGCAAAGTGAATGGATATTTTCCAGTATAATGTTATAGATGTCTATTTTGACACTGTGTTTAATTGTTAGTGAGTTCCATGCAATTTATTGAAACCTTTACTGCCAAGTATAAAATAAACAAAGAGGTTGAATAAGGGCAAAATAAAAAGATATCTGGAAAATATTTAGTTGCTTAGCTTTGTATACAACTTTGCAAAGTAACTTTGAATTCAATACTGACTTTCTCAGTAAAGCTGCTTGGTGTTTTGTCCCTCAGATAATTCTGAATCCTCCTTGTCAATCAATGTTATTTGTTTCAACATTGTGGTGAGAACCCATAATTTTTTTTTTTACTGAGTTTGGCCATACTCTTTCTCTTCATAAGTAATAGTGTGTGCATGGTTGCATAATCATGTAAAATTTTCATGTAAAATTTTGTTCCAATGCACTCAGGATGGGCATGTGCATATTCTGAGTTTTATACCTTTAGTGAGAATCAGCCAATGATGATATTTCTTTTAATGTAGTGTTTTCCTATTTATTTTTGTAATAATAAAGTGCTGAGACTTTGACTGAACATAATTAGCCACACAGGAGATGTAACTATTGTACTGTGCACTAAGTTTTCCTCTTTAAGGCTTCTATAAACTCCTGTCACTGTTATCAGACTTCATTGTAGGTTTCTATGCAAGCCATCTCAACTGGTTTGCTGTAAAGACTGATGGAGATCAGCATCTTCAGATCATGGTTTTTGTTTTCTTAGAGAAGTGGAATTAACTTTTGAATTATATCAGCTTAGTGAGAAACCTGAAAAAAATGCTGCCACCAGTGCGTACTGTGTGATGGAGCATAATGAGAGACATGTCCAACACTCTACCTCTACACTTGTGGTAGTCCTCTTGTGGGAGAAGTGCCAGATGCCTGGCTTCCTGGGGTTTCTGCACTTTCACACCTGGAGCAAACCCCTTCCTGCTTCAGGTCTTGAGGCAATGCGGGCCCTCTCCTGGACACACGACAGCCGGCTAGCTTTTCTAGTAGCAGTGAATTAAAGAGTTGGGAAGGGTCATTCTGCTGGCAAAATTCCACGTGGTAGCTTTATTCTCAAGGCCCGCACGTGAAGGGGGCACAGGCAAAAGACAGGGATGTGGGTAAAACAAGGGGTTTTATATGGGGGCGGCGATTCGGAGGACTGGGGCCCAGGGGACTAATGGGAAGAGGGGAGGGGGTTTCCTTAGGTGTAACTGCAGGTGCCAGCCAGGATGGGAAACTGAGAATAAGTTAACATAATAGAATGAAGCATCCTGGGGAGCAGTTTCTCCCCATGGCTTGGGGTATGTTACATACACTGACTCATGGATGGCAGCAAACACTCTGTGGGGATGGCTGGAAAGGTGGATAAAAGCCAGTTGGCAGCACAGAGTAAAACCCATCTTGGCTACTCAAGTATGGCAAGACATCGCTGACCAGGTAGAGAAAATGATGGTGAAAATTCGTCATGTGGATGTGCATGTGCCTAAGAGTTGAGGTGATTATGAGAATCACAGCAATGAACAGGTAGATCAGGCTGCCAAAATTAAAGTGTCACGGGTAGATATAGACTGGCAAGGCAAGGGTGAGTTATTGCAGTGTAGAGTGTTGGGCGCTTTTCTCACTCAGACATATCCAAAGCCAGTTATATGGCTTTCAGCTCTGCAACCTGTCTTGATTCACCTTGTCCATTGGTAGCTTCCACAACTCACTGTATAGGGCTCCGTAGAGCTTCTTTCCATTCCCTATTAGACCCTGTGATACAGCAAGAACCATCAGTGGAGAAAGTGTACTACCTCTCACTCTCCAATAGCTGGTTATATGGTGGGGCCTCCTCAGCGCATGTCACATACTCATCTGCCTCTTTAGATGATAGTCCAAAATTCTCACCTTCAGGCCAGTTCAGGATGATTTCCAAGAACCCAGGGTGATTAGGATTTACTATCCAATCTTGCTGTGTGATGAGATCCCTCTACTTATTCCATGTAGCATCAGTGGCATGAGGCACAGAAGGGACTTTGCCTGTGAATATCCAGCCCTGCACTGGTAGTCAGGGTGTGAGAATGACATGTGCTTTCGTGATAATCACTTCTAAGGTGGCTTGAACCCCTTCATAAGCTCCTAAGATCCCTCTTCCCATTGGGGTGTAGTTGGCCTCAGATCTTTTGTATCCCTGAACCCAAAAGTCATCCTCGAGTTTCTCCAGGTACCTTCTGTCAGAGGCTCCAGGAACGACCATTCTCCCTGGCTGCAGTGTAGAGTACATTCTTCTCATCCTGTCCCATCCTGACCGACCCAAGGGCAACTGCATGGGCAATCTCTTGTTTGATCTGTTCAAAGTCTTGTTGTTCAGGGCCCCACATGAAATAATTTTTCTTCCTTGTCACAAGGTAGAGAGGGCTTACAATCTGACTGCACTCTGGCATATGCATCCCCCAAAAAACAATGGTGCCTAGGAAAGCCTGTGTCTCCTTCTTGCTGGTCAGTGCGGACATAGCAGCTATGTTATTAATCACCTCTTCCGGAATTTGTTGATATCTGTCTTGCCACTTCACTCCTAGCAACTGAATTTCATGTATAGGTCCCTTTACTTTCATTTGATGGTAAAACCCACTTTGAGGAGAACCTGGATTATTTTCTCCCCTTTCTCAAAAACTTCTTTTTTTACCATTTTACCCCATATGTTATCAGTGTACTGTAGATGTTCTGGAGCCTCACCCTTCTCCATGGCAAATGGTGGGGCTGTGCTTTCACCCCTGGGGCCATTGGTTCCAGGTGTAGGGGATTGCCCTCCAGGTGAAAGCAAACTGTGACCTGCATTGTGCTGCTAAAAGAGTGGAGAAAAATGCATTAGCAATGTCAATGGTGGCACCACTTTGTTGCCTTGAACTCCAGTTCATACTGAATTTCCAACGTCTGTCACAGCAGCACTCAGTGGTGGTGTGACTTCATTCAGGCCATGATTAGTCTATTGTCAGTCTCCACTTTCCTTCAGACTTATGCACACGATATATGGGGCTATTGAAGAGTGAGCAAGTCTTTCTGACCACTCCCTGCATCTCGAGTTCATGGATCATCTTATAGGTGGGAATCACAGCGTCTCAGTTGGTGTGGTATTGTTGATGGTGCATTGTTGTGGCAGCAAATGGTACCTGCTGTTCTTCAGGCCTCAGGTGTCCCACTGCAGAAGGGTCCTCTGAAAGACCAGGCAAGGTATTCAATTGTTTAATGTCTTCTGTCTCCACAGCAGCTATCCTGAAAGCCCAACAAAGTCCTTTTGGGTCTTTGAAATAACCACTCTTGAGGTAATCTATACCAAGAACACACAGAGCCTCTGGACCAGTCAAAATAGGGTGTTTTTTCCATTTCTTCCCAGTCAAAGTCACCTCAGCTTCCAACAGAGTCAACTGCGGAGACCCCCTGTCACCTCAGCAATAGAAACAGGTTCTGTCCCCACCATGTCATGATGGTATCAGAATACATTGTGTGCCAGTGTCAGCCAAAGGTTTGTGTTTTTGTGCTTCTGATGTGCCAGGACATTGGATCCACACAATTCAATACACACAATTCTCCCATGTCTCTATCAGGCTAGAGGCAGATTCTGTCTAATTCTGGCTGTTGTTTAGTCCCTGGGCATACATTCTGGAGGTCCCTTCAAGGGAATCAGACATGTCATCTTCTATTCTGCCCAGGAACACACCCACAGGAAACTGGAGCTAAATTAATTCTTGCCAAGTTTCCTTCATTGGTAGTTTCTTCTTTTAGTTTATGTACCCATGCTGATAAGACAGAAGTGGGTTTTCCATCCCATCTTCTCATGTCTTCTCCATGCTCACAGAGGAAGAACCATAGGTTGCCTCATGGAGTATACGCCCTCTCCCTAGCTGGGGGACGCCTACTTCAGATAGCAAGGATTCTGGTCTGTACTGGAGGACTTAGGCTAAACTTCCTAAACTTCTTTGTGAATTTCTGATGGATTTGTGATGGCTCTCTGATAGCTCTCTTCAATTCACTCTTCCAATTTCCACATAGACTTGGTCAGGTCTATTTTCAAGGCTGAGACTTGGTCTCAGGTTGGGATATGCATAGTGTCTTCATATGTCTGTAGCCTTCTTCTCATAATACGCCCTGTCTTGTTTTCCTCATTCCATTGCAGCATCACAGTGGAAGTGGGAGTACACCTGTGTCCCAAGCTGTGCAAGTTTCAACTACATTAACGTTGTACAAGGCCTGGAATTCTAGTGTGTTGGTCATTATTTGAGAAAATTATCTCTATCACAGCCAGTTCTCTCAAGCTTTGGATTCCTTGCTTGGTGGTTTTCCAAGGGCCTTGATGCAGCTAGAGGGGCTCTTGGCAAAGGTATCTCTCCTTCACAATTGCTAAGAGTTGAATCCAGAGGCTGAGAGGTTTGGGCCTCTTTGCGATCCCCTGGTTGACACCCATATCGCACGACCGAAATCCCAAGTGCCTTGCTTCAGTACCATCCAAAATTGTAGCATCACCTGTAATGTCCCAGACTTGGATCAGCTAGCTCAATATAGACTCGCCTGTTCATCTTGTCAGGTCTTTCTGCAGATTGCATAGACTTTCTAAGGATAGGGATTTGACGATTATTTCCAGCTCTGATTCCTCTGCTGACTGTGAGGATTCTGTCTCCCCGTCATCATCCACCAGACAAATGCATTTTGTCTTGTATTTCCTCCTCTGAACAAGGGTGACTACTACTGGCTTAGGTTCCTTTCTGGTTTGACTGTAGCCTGAGTGTCTGGGGTGTTTGCTGATTTGTTCCCCTTCCCCTCCAGCTGTAGGTTCTGCTGTGCAGTAATGAACAGCATGGAACAAGCATTATCCATGGCCCAGCACAGGGCAATAATTGCCCGTCTTTGGAACTACCACTGTAATTTTCTTCAAATATTCTATTACCTTTATTGGGTTCTGTATCTGTTCAGGGGGAAATTTCCAAAAAATTGGACTAGGGCATTTCTTCAAAATCTGGCCTATATTGTCCCACATTCCATTCAGGATTCTCCACCCCTGGGATAGATCTCTGGGTAACCTCCCTGGATATCTCAGCCCTGATTCTAAACATGTTGTAGAAAGTACAGAGGAGACATAGCAGAATTAGCAACAAGAATATGATGTCTTAACATCCAGAGGGAATTCAACATTCTCAAAGAGTGATGTGCTAGACTTGAAGAGGTAGAAGGAGGTGAAAGGCTGGGAAACATCATCCTCTCCTGTTCCCCCAACAGGTTGGATGAAATTATTAATAAGCCTCCAGAAGTAGCAGCCCAGACCAGGACAGGCAAACAACAACAAATACACATCTGAAATGATCTTTATTGTCTCTAATGCTATCTTTCTATAAACTGGTATCAAGGAGTGTATAAACAAAACAGTCTTGGTTTGTATTCCTGATCTGGAAGAGATCACATGTGAATAAAGGACTGCTATTTCATTCTGGCCTGTGATACACCAGGGCTGAATAGGATTTTTTATTCTGTCTCAGGGCACAATAAAGCAAGGCAAGTGTTAAAAAGGAGAGAACTAGAAGGACATGAAAATACATGACTAAGCGATGGAGTGATTTGGGCTTCTTTTACTCTGAGAGAGAGAATATAGCAGGCTAAAAAGGAAAAAAACCCTGCAAGACCAAAAATAACCCCCCTAAACCAAACTAAAGCAAAGTATACCAAAAAGTCCCAAAGTTTTTATTTATGTTCAGAGCAAACTTGATGATGAATTCCTTCAGGTGTACTAAGCCTGTCAGTTTAGTGTGTTCCATGGTTTGCTGCAAGTGTGGGTTCCTGTAAGCTGTGCTGAATGCCTGCCAGTCAACTCCATGGTTCCATGAGAAAACAAACCAAATAAAGCTGTTGATTAGAAACCAAGGTGTAAAAAGATAGTTGACAGCATGGCCTACTCCCTACTGGTGGTGGGGTTAAACACCTTAAAGCCAGAGGAGCTCTGGAGTTCACAGAAGTATTTTTTTCCATAGAGACAGTGTTCACAGCAAAGCTCTGCTTCTATGTTTGATTTGTACTTATTATATGAAAAATTTTTCCTCCCACATCTCATTAATTAGAGATGCAGTGCCACTACTCTGCACATTGGCAAAGAATACTTGCATCCGAATGTTCTTACACTTTGATCACTAAGACTCAGGAAGAAGGAAGAAGAGATTGTACCCATACCTTGTGTCCAACCACAAAGAGTGGGGATGCAAGCAGGGGAAATTAGGTTTTCTATGCTTTTTTTTTACAAGGCCTTTGCTCTCTTAGATAGCAAAATTAACAATAGTGAAGTACATGTGGCAGCTAAACATGAGGTTTTCCTATGTGGTATTGGGTCAGGGAAATGATTTAAATGTACTGGAAGCTCATCAGTCAGACCCAACCATGAGCCTTCTCTTCTCCCAAATGTGCAGTGCAGCAGCAGGTCCCTCTGCCTGCCCTCAAGTGCCATGTGGCCCAGCTACTCGCCATCTCAAAGGTGCTGAAATGGGCCCGCACCAAGTCTTTCCTGTTCTGGAGAGTCCAGGTCGAGACACAGGAGTCCACATACAGTCTCAAAAGTGTCAAATAAGGAAGGAGAGCATTTTTTTTGTTTCTTAAATAGGGCTTTTTTAGTTGGGTTTTTACTAGATTTTTAAAAAATTTGTATTATTTTTTACTATTGTTTTTTACTTGCTTATTGGCTAGTCTTGCCAAAACACCCAAAAGTAGCAAAGAAGGGCAGAGGGAAGGAGAGGGCCTGGTATCCTCTGGGCTCCTGTGCAGGGGTGATGAGACAAGTCTATTGGATTGGAGGTCTTTGGGGCCTGAAGATGAGGTTTTTAGTCTGAGAACAGCAAGGCCTATGGGGGATTGCTGTCCCTGGGTTGTTCTTGCCTCAGTTACTGAATGGGTGGTTGAAGATGAAGGTAGGGCTGCCCTTGCATTGCACAAAGAATTGTTGCAGATCAGTTGTGACTCTAGTCAAGGCAGGACTGATTTAATATTGGCTATGGGTTCTTGAGGGGAGTGATTAGGGTGAAGGTTGTGTAGGTACTTCTCTCCCATCAGCTGATTCCCATGTAACCCGAGTTGTGTAAAAGTTGTTGAGAGCTGTGAAGGAGGAAAGGAGGTGTTTTTCTTTCCTCTGTAGTAAGTAAAGGACAAGCAGTCTGCAAACAGAAATCATGCTGTTGTTGAGAGAAGGAAAATGGAGCTGGTCATGAAGGTCTTTCTGGTGATGGCTTGATGTGTCTGCACTGCTGTGGTGACAGCAGATCCCAAAGTGCTCCTATTTAACCTGTATCACTCCAGTCCCTTGTTTTTTAGGGCATATCAGGAGATGGAAGGCAGGACAGGCTTTGGAAGTGTGCACTGGTGACATGGGGAAGGTGTCACCTCTGCTGTTTCCTAGTTTCCTTTCTCCCTTTGGCTCATGTTTTTTTTGTCAAGGCTGCTGTGCAGACCAAATCTTTAGAGTATTGTCTTTTCTTTGAGTTATATTTTTGCTAGCTGTTAAGAGAGAGAGAGAGGATGCAGTTGGGGAAGAGGTACTGAAGAGCACTGTTACTTGAATTTAATGAAAATCATTGTGAATTACGGAGATCTCAGGACATCTCTTCTATATTCCTACTATACTTGTTGCCATGATGCCACATGACCAGGAGTAAAACAGGAGTTTGATTTAGCTCTTAATGTGCAGATGGAACTTGTCTCCAGGGCATTTCCTGGGCCTGAGTTGATGGGCAAGCTATCTTTATTGGAAAATGTTCTGATATGACCACATTTGTGAATATTTAACCTAGTGCACCTGTGACTTTCTCAAAGGGATTAACTCAAGGACGTGTCTAAATTTATCAGTTCGATATAGTGGGTAGATTATAGGGGTATCTTTCTTTTTTCATCAGCTTGCACTATTTCTTCTTTTCTTGGGTACAGTTTTAAGTAACGTATGTTTTAAAGACTTGGACAATTTTTTGGAAGTCAAGTTATGCAAGAAATTACTCAGAACAGTTAGTATTTGAGTGAATTAACTTTCATTCTTCATGAGCTTCTTCCTGAATACAAAACTGTGTTTGAATACTATAGGATAAAGGAGAACAAGATATTGCACAAATACCTGGTGGATATCTGACTTTATAGTCTCACTGGTAACAGTGAAGTGAGAGCTGAATTTGCCTGCCTGTTCACCATATGTCAATAATAATATTTATAAAGCCTAAGTATGTAGTGCTATGGTTTGGACAGTTTTGTAGCAATGTGTTGATTTTTAAAAGTAGTGCAGCCTCCTCTCTCACCTCATTTCTTCCTTGACATTGTCAAATATATTTTCTGAAAAGAAAAGAATTGGAAACTATTTCAATTGACTTGCTTTTCCTCTGCCTTTATGTACTGTGCTTCTCTAATAACAAGATGTTAGCCCAGATGAAAAAAACAGATCACTCTCAAAGTATGTAATGTAAATTATTAACAGGCTTTTGTACATTATTAGAATAATTAAATACAGTCAAGAGACACTTCAGTGGAAGCACATCTGGTAAAATAGATCCGGAGTCTGTTTAACCAGAGCTGCTAGGCAGCACGCAGAGTGCAGCATCAGAATGCGTAATGTAGACTTTGAAGATGATTGCAGAAAAAAAGTGCTCAAGATGGTCAGAGCACAGCTGTGTGTATCCCAGGCTCTAATCTGACTCGGATGCAAAACCAAGAAATGAATAAATATCTATCTTTGATTCTCTCAGTAATGAATTTCAGCATTATATCAACCTAGCAACAAATGCACAAATTTTAATCCTCTAGTGTTACATCTTTTGAGATCTCTCATTCATTACCTATAACTTTTACCTATTAATTTTCAAAGTCACATGCTGTTGTGATACCTGTTATTTGAAATGACAAATAAGAATTTTTCAGTAGTGAAATTCTTTATTTTTTACCACCTCTGAAGTATTTTTCATCTCTGTTTCAGAGAAAAAGATGACCTGAAATATGTGCAGAGGTCAGAGGATGTGCATATTCCAGATTTACATCTATAAAAGGGAAAGTAGAATCTGTGTGCTTTTAAACATATGTACATTCTTGCGCTGCAATCACTGACTCATTTGCCTGAACTGAGCCCTTGGCTTTTGTATTCCTACTACAATAAGCTACACACACAGTAGCCCATGCAGAGCAGTATGATGGAGTTGTAGTCCAGAGGATGTAGTGAAAAGTCTGCTGTTTCCCAGCATTAATTGTTCCCACAGCATTATCACACTATTTTCTTGTAAAAGTATATTTCTATGCATTCAGGTTTTTCTCTCTTGGTTGTATTGACAGAGATGTTTGTGCTGCTGGTAACTGACCAGGACTGGGGGGAGAAAAAAACCTGAAATAATTTAAGATTAGTTACTTTTCATCTATCATATAATTATTTGGAATGCTGTTGACTATGCAACTGATTGTACTTACGGGTTGGGAGGAGGAGGTGGTTATAGGGGATGAAGACCAAGGCCAACTGATGCCATCAGAGTTGCAGAGCTCTGAGGGATATCTGACTTCATAGTGGTGGTGGAGAGGCATCATTATGTGCCATTATTATGGGTCCAGGGAAGCACAACAGTCTTGGGTCTCTACACAGTGGTGGCCTCGGGCTGGAACTTGAGCACAGCTACTAGAAGCAAGAGAGGAAAGATCAAAATAGACTTCATGAGACATTCATACTTATTTTTAAATGAATGCTGACCCCTTTTTGTACCTTCCAGATCCTGAGCTGGTATGCTAACCTTGAGCTGTTCTTCTTCTGTTAATCTGTAGAGAGCTGAATTGAGAGAAAGAGAAAAGAAATTTGTATTGTGTGCTAGATCAGAACATTTTGGTATTTTAAGCTGTTTAGGACATCCATAGCATCTTCAGAGAAATTTCAACTGGAGTTTAAAGAAGTGTTGTAATACTATGACTAATGATGATGATGATAATTATAATAAGAGTAATGAAAATGAGAGAGAGAGAGAGAGAGAGAGAGAGAGAGAGAGAGAGAAATAACACCGGAGAGAAACAAGTGATGAACAATGCCATTTCTCACCACCTGCTGACTGATGCCCAGTCTGTCACCAAGCAGTGATTGCTTGCTCCAGTTTATATATTGGGCATGACGTTCTATGGGATAGAGCATGCCTTTGACCACTTTGGGTCAACTGTCCTGGCTATGCTTCCTCCCGTCTTCTTGTGTACCTGTTCACTGTCAGAGTATGGGAAACTCAAAAGTCTGTGATTTGGAGTAAGTACTACTTATCAACAATGAAATCATCAGTGTGTTATCAATATTATTCTCATATTAAACCCAAAACACAGCACTGTATCAGCTAAGAAGAAAATTAACTTTATTCCAGACAAAAAAACAGGATAGGAAATTTTCTTAACAAAAACTCATACAGGAATGGTTAGAATTAAAAATATCAGGGAAGTAGTGCAGGTTCTCAAAGGTCTTTATTTCATATATGCATCATAAATTCTAGGCGATTTTTTTTAATGTGGTGATTTTCCACCATATGACTCAACTTTAAACATGTGTATCGACCAGTTGAATCAAGTTACCTGATTTTGAGGCTTTAAACAGTCTTCTTCCTTCCTTCTAAGAACGCCCTATAAAAGAACACAATTTAAGAAGTTTGTGCTTAATTGAAAAGGGAGTACTAATACCAACGTGCTCTTCAGAAAACATCTAATATTTCTCCTACCAAGGATTAGTCACCTGGGTTCATTTGTATCCCTCCTGTTCCTGTGTTTGTGCAGAAAATCCTTCGTTCTCTTCACCATCCCTGAAAGAGAAATAATGTAGTGTTACATACAAAGGCATTGCTGTCAATAATTTGCAGATAGAAAACAAATGAAACTGGGGTCTGATGTTGGTTTCTGTGCTTCTCTTTCCTTGCTGCTCTCATGGTGATGCTATCCAAAAGGGAATTTAGAGCTCTAGTGATTGAGATGGTGTTGGCTACCGATATGTCCTGTCACTTCCAGCAAATAAAAGCTATGAAGAATGCTTTGCAGCAACCAGAAGGGTGAGTCACTTCACAACATAGTGCAGTGAGGGAGCTGCATTTCAGTTGATGCTTTGCCAATGTGTTTAACTTCAAAAGCACCTCTCCAGAGGCCCTCTTTTTCTTTGATGTCCACAACAATTTTCTTTGTGCTGTTGAATTTGGAATGAATTCTCTTAGGAAGGGATGGGCACATCTGTAGTCTGTGCTGGTGGCCCAAAGCCTTCAAATGTCACCGCTATTGGGAGCAGCCTCACTGGGCATTTCCCTGGTGGGTAACAGCAAGGACATGATTCGAGTGACCTCTACAACTGAGTATTACTTAAGGCTGTAAGACCTACAGAACATAACTTGCACTTTGCCCTTATGCAGATGGTATCAGCAGTCACCCCTGGAAGGGGCCTGCTTCATAACCAGAGAACAAATGAAAACTTGAGATCCACTGGAAAACAACAGATGGAGAACTATGGGGGAAGCCTTTTCTTCCTCCCAGTATGCCACTGGGAGCTGTAATATTTTGTCCACAGTTCTTTCCCAAAAAAATCCTTCTATATTGCTCTGAGTGATGGTCAATTTTTACCCTGGACACAGTTATGTCCAGACCCTCCCAGAATTATACCTGAATCAGAATTCTATCTATATCAGAATTACACGTGTATCAGAATAGGGTATGGCTAGCCACCTGATCCTCTCAGAAGCTACAACTCTTTCAACCATTTTGGATAGACAAAAAGTGGAATTAAAAAATGAGACCACCCATTCCAAGAAAGCGTTATTTACTGGATTCTGGGACTAGCCTCTTACGTTATGATTGTAAAAAATCACCAGCTTTTCTTCTGTGAAATCCAGATTCCCTTCTGTTCTCACACTAGTTTTCTATCAGTGAAATATTTATCAGTTATTGTTTAGACTTGTCAGAGCCCCAGAGATCCCCACTGTTCATTACAGTGGGATGATACGGGCCATCTTCTCTTCTAAGCTGCATAAAACGAATGAAACAGGGAACAGAGCAGCTCTTCAAGACTGCTCGTCCAGACAAGCAAGCCTGGAAAGTTGCTGAGCAAGGTTAAGTAACATTTCTTTTTGCATTTCTTAGTATCTCTTTTAAAACAGGAATCATGTATGTTGGAGAAATAAGACAGTCTTTCAGAGTTGTCTGATTTTATGATGAGAGAAACCACTTCACTAATACCCTGGCCAAGATTCTAATAACTTTATTTTTCTGTAGGTAAGATTTTTGTCATTTTTCCTTGCAAGAGCAGACAATTAATTTTTTTGATCTCTTGGGTTTTCAGAATTGACAAGCCAAAAGCCTTATCACTGTTATTACATACAGCAGATATCAGTCATCCAGCCAAGGCCTGGGATCTCCATCATCGCTGGACCATGTCTCTGCTAGAAGAGTTCTTCAGACAGGTAAAGCTAGGGAAGTTTTCTTTTTCTACAGCTAAGAGGGAGTGTGTAGGATTGGGTAAGGAAGTAGGAAAATATGAACACAGATAGTTTCCTTTTTCTCTGACGTTTGTAAGAACCTCCTAAATAGTATGAAGCTTTCTCTTCTAGCACCATTAACACTGGCTATTATGCCTCCTAGGAAGCTAGTATCTGATACACTCCCTATAGACATAAGCATTACCTACATAGTAGAAATTCTAATTTGGGAAGCTAATATGTCTTTCAAATTAGGAAAACATGGAATATATATCACTCTACCTAGCCCTAGGACCATAAAACCAGATTTGTGTAGGTGTACTTTATAGAACTCTACTTACATTCTTGTGGTGGAAGTGAAAAAGGCTTACTTTGCCCCTACTTTAAAAGAAGTGAACTGATCAAAATTATAGGTCATAATGGACCACCTGTTGACAGACCCACAAACCTAGACAAATCATTGAACTCTGTGTGATGGTTGCAAGGCCCCCGAGTGATTAATTAAAAGCATTTAAGGAATTAAAAAAAGAAAAAAAAGTAAAAGCAAACAGATGACTTAAGGAGTGTATAGGATACTTTTCTCTAGTATGAATTACCAACCTAAGCAGTGCTAGCACTTAAGTGCTTATTTTTCCTTCAAAATCCAAATACTTCATGTTCTACAGTAAATCTAAATGCAAAAGGGAAAAATATGACAATTCTTTAAAAGTTCTGACAATTTTTTAAAATGGTATCTATTTTTAAAGGCACTGCAGTAATCCCCCCTTTTTTACAAGGGTATTGCAAAAATTTGCTTTGAAATTAATCCTTTGCTTTGTTTTTCAAGCCACGAATCAGTTTACTGGGTGCAAGCAGATAGATCATACCTGCAAATGATTCTGTTTTGCCACACAGCAGGCTAGTGCAAGTGGGATGATTTTATCTTGAATTTTAGGGAAAAATCTTTGCATAGTTATGCTTTTCTAGCTCAAAGTTATAGTAAATGTGTTAAAATACATGACTGCCAAAGACTTGTGAGAGAATTAAGATTACCTCACATTAAGATGTGAGACCACAAAACTTCCAAGTTCTGATTTATTTTACACATATAATGAAGACAAAATTATTATTTTATGTATTTAAAAGAGTATTTTAATTTCAGCCAACAAATTCTACTTTAGTTTTGTGTGTTGAATGGCATCACTTTTAGATGAAGCTATACATAAAACTCGTATTCTAATTCTAAATTCAGATGCAGTATTAATTTCCTCTTCAGGAAAACCATTAAACTTACCATCAAGCATAGATTTGAGTTCATTGATGTTATTTAGTGCTAGATCAATGAGTGCATCCCTATTTGACATTAGAAGAAAAACACACACGCTTCTCACAAATTGGTGTTCTAGTTCTGGCCAGGATAGGGTTAATTTTTGCAGTAGCCAAGAGCAGCCAATTTTTGCATGGCTGAGATCTGGAGGTTATTCTATTCCATTTCATTTCATTTTCCAGGGATGGAAGAAGGGCTGTCTTCTGGGTTGGGGTAGTGAGGTCCGGGCTCTTTGGTGAGCATTTGCATGTGAATCACTTCCTCTCTCTTGAATGCTTTTGTTATTCACATAGTTGCTGTTACTGTGTTTTCTTATCTCATTGCTGTTTCCAGTAGGTTATTCTTATCTCAACTGCTGATCTTTACATTTTGTGCCTTCAATTGTCTTCTCCAGCCCACTGCAGGGGGAGCAGGAGGGAAAGGGGAAGAGGGGAGTGAGCAGAACATGGTTTGGAGTTTTTCGGTGGAAGCACTAAATTTAAGAATACCATTCCTAAACCTTAACAGCCTAGTTTGGCACCCAATGTGGGACTCAAAGAGTTGAGATAACAACAGATGTGGCCATAGACTGTTGGAAACAAATTTCATCTAAGCATTTGTTTTACTAGATATGGAGCCACTGGTCAAAATGTTGCTTGGTCTGTTCACAAGGTTGTGGTATCTGTATATAGTAACCCTGTATATACTTCATATATGCATTAAGTGTACACCATGGTGTTCTTTTCCATAGTAGGGAGAGGGATCAGGATTGCTTTTTTGCTGCACTATATCATATTGGCTTTGCATAGTGAAGGATCTCACAATGGGAGAAAGAAGCAGGGCCAGAGATAGTTGCCCGATTCCTATCCCCAGGTAAGCTGCAAGATATGTGAAAATTCTTCAGCTGCCAGTTGGGTGACTCCCTGGTGACCTTCCTGGTCTGGTGCTGGTATATCGCAACCCATGTTATGAAACTAGATAGTGAAGCCATGAAACTGGGATCCCTGGGATGTCCTGGGATGTAGGCATTGACAAAGGGATTGGGAAGAGGACAGAAACTCTCAGCCTCTGGAGCTACTCCCATCAACTGTGAGAGAAGGGTATTAATTCTCGCAATTATGTTCTAGTAGCATGTCCAAGCAGGGAGAAAGCTGTGGAGAAATGTATCCAGTACCTGAGAGAATTAGCCGCGCTGAAGGTAACCTATAAAGATTCAAGTAACAAGCAGTCCTTTGTAGATTCATATCAGGTCCAGCTTACACAATCCATGTAGCAGAAGTTTGTGTGGAGCGCGCCATTGTTGTATACCAATTCATTAGCATTGATGTCAATGAAAGAAAGAGAACAAAGAGGGCTTCAGGTGACTACACAACTATGGCAATATGAAATGTTTTTTTTTTCTTCTTACCAAACTGTGCCTCAGCTGTGGAAAGACTGTCCAAGATTGCAGACAGACTCAAGAGATACAAGCATGTTAGAGAGGAAATGTCTTATTCCCCTCCACAGTATCTGTTATTGGAAGCATGCACTCATCGGCTCAAGAGAGAGGGTACACACCATGAGATAACAGACAGCTTTACTTGAGCACAGAGAGGACATGAGAAAGTGGGATGGAAACCCACTTCTGCCCTAGCAGCACAGGTATGTGAATTGACAGGAAGAACAACCACCACAGGAAATTCTTCAAGGATAAATGTCACTCCAGTTTCCATAGGGCAAGTCCTCAGATGGAATGGAAGGGCTGATGTTACTTCTGATCCTCTTGAAAGGACATCCAGTTGATATTTACAAGAAATGAGCAATGAGTACTATGACAAGAACTAGAGAGGCCCTGCCTCTAGCCAGGTGGAGGAAAGGGATGACTGGACTCCGTGGATCCCATGGCCTGGCACATCAGACCCACAAGTGTATAAGGCTTCAGTTGGCACTGGTACACAATGTACACTGATGCCATCAAGATCTGTAGGGGCAGAATCTGTTTCTGGGGTGACAGGGGGATCACAACANGATGCCATCAATATCTGTAGTGGCAGAATCTGTTTCTGGGGTGACAGGGGGATCACAACAGCTGACGGTACTGGAAGTTGTAGTGAGCTTGACTGGGAACAAAAGGCAAAAAAAACCCCAATTCTGATTGGCCCAGAGCCCCTGTGTGTCCTTGGCATAGATTAACTCAGGAGAGGGTTTTTCAAGGACTCAAGAGGGCATTGTTGGGCTTTTGGGATAGCTGCTGTGGAGGCAGAGGAAATTAGACAACTGAATACTTTGCCTGGTCTCTCAGAGGACCTTTCTGCTGTGGGACTGCTGAGGGTTGAAGAATAACAGGTACCAATCACTACCACAACAGTGCATTGTCAACAATACCACACCAACCAGGACTCCATGACCCTCATCCATGAGATGATTTGTGAACTGGAGAGTCAGGGAATAGCCAGCAAGATTCACTCACCCTTTAATAGTACTATATGAACAGTGCATAAGTCCGGTGGAGACCGACAGTGGACTGTTGTAACCTGAAAAAAGTCACAACACCACTGAGAGCTGCTGTGATGGACATGTTGGAACCTGAGGACAACCTGGAGTCCAAGGCAGCAAAGTGGTGGCCACTATGTACATTGCTAATGCATTTTTCTTCATTTCTTTGTCAAGAGAGTGCAGACCACAGTTTGCTTTTACCTGGAGGGAGGGTCCCATACACCTGGAACTGATGGCCCCAGGAGTGGAAGCATAGCCCCACTATTTGCCATGGACTGATCCAGACTGAACTTGAAGAGGGTGAGGCTCCAGAATACTTGGAACATGTTGATGACATTATTGTGTGGCACAACACAACGGAGAGAGTTTTTTGAAAAACCAAGATAATCCAGATCCTCCTGAAGGTAGATTTTGTCCTAAAACAAAGTAAAGTCAAAGGATCTGCCCAGGAATATCAATTTTAGGAGTAAAATAGCAAGAAGGATATCATCAGATTCCAATGGACATGGTCAATAAAATAGCAGCTATGTCCCCACCCACCAGCAAGAAGGAAACACAAGCTTTCCTCAGCACCATGGATTTTTGAAGGATGCATATTCCAGATTACAGTCAGATTGTAAACCCTCTCTATCAGATGACTCAGAAGAAGAAATATTTTAAATGGGGTGCTGAACAGCAACAAGCTTTTTAACAAATTAAACAGGAGATTCCTCAGGAGCCATAGGCCCAGTTAGGACAGGACAAGATGTGAAAAATGTGCTGCATGCTGCAACCAGGGAGAATGGTTGTTTCTGGAGTCTCTGGCAAAAGGTACCCTGGGACACCTGAAGGTAACCCTTGGTATTCTGGAGTCTGGAATACAAAGGATATCAGGCCTGTTACAACTCAACTCAAAAAGAGGTACTGGAAGTTTATGAAGGAGTTCTAACTGCTTCAGAAGTGATTGTCACTGAAGCACAGCTCCTCCTGGCACCCTGATAGCCAGTGCTGGGCTGGATGTTTAAAAGGAAGGTCCTTTTCACATATCATGCTTCAAATGCAACGTGGAGTAAGTGGGTTGCACTGATCAATCAGAAAGCTCAAATAGAAACTCCTAATTGCCCAGGGATATTGGCCTGAAGACTAAATCATAAATCATGAACTGGCCTCAAGGCAAAAATTTTGGACTATCATCATCATTGGAGGAGGAAAAGATGACATGCTAAGGTGGTCCCACCATATATAATCAGCTACCAGAAAATGAAAAGTGATATGCACTCTTGTCGCAGCGAGCGCATGTCGAA
>VZTJ01001269.1:1871-14324 GCA_013397795.1 Orthonyx spaldingii
TGGGGCTGGAGAGGAGCTGATGGGGCTGGAAAGGAGCTGATGGGGTTGGAAAGGAGCTGACGGGGTTGGAAAGGAGCTGATGGGGCTGGAGAGGAGCTGATGGGGTTGGAAAGGAGCTGATGGCGCTGGACAGGAGCTGCTAGGGCTGGAGAGGAGCTGATGGGGCTGGAGAGGAGCTGCTGGGGCTGGAAAGGAACTCTCATTTCCTTTGAGAAATTTCCTGCTTTCCTTGGGGCTGTGTGTGTGAGCTCCAAGGGGAGCACCAGGACCTGCAATTCTGCCCTAAACCTGCCCCAGGTAGTGCCAGTCTCCGGAAGGGAGGTGCTCCCTGCAAAGGCACGTGGGGCTGGGATGAGTCACCTCATCCCAGGTGCTGTTCTGCAATGAAAGTCTGCATCACAGGCTTGGGGACAATGCAAGGAACCCCCCACAGGAGCACCCAGACACCTGTGTGTCACTAAGGACATTTTCCATGGACATTTCACTCCAAGAGCAGCTTTACCACGTTTCCCTCCAGAAAACTGTTTATTTCTACAGTCAGAATTTCTTTAAAATCCTACTAAAAAATAATACTTCAGGACTTGTCAAGAAGGAGTTATTTCAAGTTATTTCCAGAGGGAGGTGAAGGGAATATTCTCAGCAAGCACAAAGTACCCAGGCACTTCCCCACTGCTGCACTTGCTAAGGATCCTGTGGGGACAACACCCCAAAGTGCACCTGGAGAACCCTGGGATGAGGGGTCCAGCTCTGCTAACTGACCCTGTGCACACGGCAATTCAGCTCCTCCACTTCAGACCAAGCCATCATTCCCTCTCCATCCCCTCCTAGGGCAGGAATTTCTCCCTGGAGAGGAGCCAGGGATAGGAAATGAGTGCAGACTGTGCAGCTGGATCACAGAGCAGAGAAGCCAGCCTCAGAATTAAAGGATTTGTGACTGTTAACGACTGCATTCCCACCTCCTAGGGAGCTGGCTGACTCCTGGCACGGATTTTCCCACATTCCAAGCAGAGAGGACAGAGCACAGGCTGCCCCCACCTCCCCAGGGCCCAGAGCAGGCCAGGAGTGGCCACCAGAGCAGCACTTACCTGCTCCCCCCTGCTCTTTGCTTGGTGCATCCATTCCCTCTGCCACCCTCTGGATGTCTTCCTGGGCCACCAGCAGCCTCTGTGGGGCCTCATGCGGATCTCCCACGGCTCCTGCAGGCGACGCTGGGTCCCCCTCCAGCTCCTCCCTGCAGAACTGAAGCACAGGGGTTAATGTGCCAATGGAAATGAGGAACCCTGTGGTGACTGACCAAGGCAGAGCTGTTTGCCACCCCCTCCACATTGGTCCCATTGGAAAAATGTGAATTTCCTCACCTCCAGTGCCAGTTCTGGGACCAACCAAAGCCCACCAGGCAGCCCTGCCCCAAAGTGCAAGGTGTTCCCTGGCTCTCAGCAGAAGGGATTAATTCCTGCCCAGGCTGGGCACAGCTTGAGGATGAGGCTGTGACACTGTTTGGGCTCTTGAGTTTTCACTCTAAACCAAATAAAAACTCTGCCAGCCTGCTTAAGGACAAACCTGAAATGAGGGAGACCCCAAGTGTGATGAGAAGTGGCTGAGGGAGCTTGGACAGGGGCTCAGTCTGGAAAAAAGGAGGCTCAGGAGGGACCTTTGGCTCTGCACAACTCCCTGACAGGAGGGGGCAGCCGGGGGGGTCGGGCTCTGCTCCCAGGGAACAGGGACAGGAGGAGAGGAAAGAGCCTCAAGCTGTGCCAGGGGAGGTTTAAAGTGGATTTTGGGAAAACTTCTTCATGGAAAGGCTGGTCAGACATTGGAATGAGCTGCCCAGAGCAGTGCTGGAGTCACCATCCCTTGGCAGTGCTCAAAACCCCTGTGGATGTGGCACTTGCAGACATGGCTTAGTGGTGGCCCTGGCAGTTACCCCCTGGCAGGGGGAATGGTTGAAGTCAATGATCTTGGAAGGCTCTTCCAACGTTGGTGATTCTACAAAATCTCAACTGTGAGCCAGGTCACCAGCAGGAAAATGTCTATTTCCTTATTTCTGTCTGCCCAGGAAGCTCTGTGCCTTCCTGCAGCTGTGGGAATTCAGCTCCCAGTGCCTGAGGGTGTGAGCAGAGCCAGCCTTGCACAGAGAGCTGTTACTGTAGAGCAGCACCAGGGCCACGTGGCCCTTGGCACCACCACGTGTCCCTCAGGGTCACTGAGGGGGATTTTCAGTTCCAACACATCTTTCCTATAAAGGGTTTTTGCCTTATACTTGATGGGAATGTTTCAACCAGAGTTATCCCAAACCCTTGTGAAAATCCCTCAGTTTTCCCAGCTACTCCTGGGAGCTCTGTGGGTTCACTTTTTTTAAGACCTCTGATCTCCTGGGCCTGCCCACGAGAGCTGGAGGGCTCAGTTTTGCCCAAAGTGCTGGCACTGAGTGTGATTGGCTCACTTTGTCAGGATAACACTGAGACTTGGAATCACGGGATCATAGAAAGGCTTGGAATGGAAGAGACTTTAAAGCTCATCCAGTGCCACCCCTGCCGTGGGCAGGGACACCTTCCACTGTCCCAGGGTGCTCCAAGCCCCATCCAGCCTGGCCTTGGACACTGCCAGGGATCCAGGGGCAGCCACAGCTTCTCTGGGCACCCTGTGCCAGGGCCTCCCCTCCCTCACAGCCAGGAATTCCTGCCCCATTCCCCCTTGTCCTGGCACTCCAGGCCCTTGTCCAAAGTCCCTCTCCAGCTCTCCTAGAGCCCCATTAGGCACTGGAAGGAGCTTTCAGGTCTCTCCAGAGCCTTCTCTTCTTCATGTGGACATCCCCAGCTCTCCCAGCCTGGCTCCCAAGGGGCTCAGAGCACCTCCAGGGCCTTGCTCCAGCAGATCCTTCCTGTGCTGGGGATCCCAGAGCTCGAGCTGGACTGCTGGGGGGTCCCTTCAGAGGGGAGCAGAGTCACGATGCTGTCTGGCCTTTGGGGTGCAAACAACCAAATGGTGCTTTTGATCCACAAAAACTCCCAAATCCATCCCACAGGGCTGCTGTCCATGAATTCCTCCCCAAGCCTGTGCTCATTCTCAGACTGCCCCGACCCAGGCACAGGGACTTGAACTCCACAAGGTTCCCTGGGCCACTGCTCCATGTCCCTCTTTTTTGAGGAGTTAACACATTCCTGCTCCACTGCACCTGCACTGAGGGGGTCCTGAGGCTCAGCACGTTGGTTGCCACTGATATTTGGCACTTCAGAGGGTGACTGAGCTGGCACAGGCCGTGAATCCAGAACACATTTCCCTATGGGCTTCTCGGAGCTGACCACACAGAGAGGCAGGTTTGTATCCTGCCTTTCTGCTTTCCTGGGGATGCAATAAAACAATCAATTCTGCTTGAGCAGTCTGGCTAAAAGCTGAATTCAGCCCTGTACCAGACAGGCCCTTGGTCCCAGGTCAGCTGGGAACAAGCAAGGCCACACATTCCCGTAAACAGAGCAAGAGGAGCAATTAACACATTAACCTGTAACGCTGCTGCGGCTCCAATGGCTCTGCAAAACAAGGGGGAGCTCCCGGGAACAATGGAGTGTTTAATCAACAGTTTCTGCTCCACAGGCACGGACTGCAATGACATCACTGGGGACAGTAATCAGTCCCATCAGGGAGACTGTTTTCCGGGAAAACACATCTCCAATGTGTTCTTCACCTGGTTAAAACCACAGAGAGAGCCCAGTGTAAGAACTGGGGAGAAGCTGTGGTTGATTGGAAACAAAGAGCATTAAATTTGTAATAATTCCCTGGAAGTGTTCAAGGCCAGGCTGGAGCAATCTGGTCTAGTGGAAGGTGTCCCTGATCCCTTCCAACCCAAACTGTTGTGTGATTCCATTCCTGCCAGCAGGAAGAAACAGAAAGGAACAAGAGCAGGAGCCCTGAGCCCTATTTGAGGTCTTGCTCCCTCCTCACTGCTTGGGAGCTCAGGGACAAACAGGAGCTCCCAGAATCCCAGAGCACTCCTGGACTCCAGTTCCATGGAGACATGGCCATAAGGCAGGAGTAGGTGGAAACTGAACCCTGGAAGCATTGAATGAGAATATCCTGAGCTGAAAGGGACCCACAGGATCATCCAGTCCCACTCCTGGCCCTGCACAGTCCCCCAACAACCCCACCCTGTGCATCCCTGGAGCGGTGTCCAAACACTCCTGGAGCTCTGGCAGCCTTGGGAATGTCACCATTCCCTGGGGAGCCTGGGCAGTGCCCAGCACCCTCTGGGGGAAGAACCTTTCCTGAGATCCAACCTAAACCCCCCTGGCAGAGCTCCAGCTGCTCCCTCAGATCCTGTCCCTGCTCACAGAGAGCAGAGATTGGAGCTGTGCCTCAGGAGAAGCTGCAGCCACCACTGAGCTCTGCCCTCAGCCTCCTCTGCTCCAGCTGAACCCAGAGAAAGTCATTCTTGCCCAGTGGAGATCCTCACACCAACCACATCACAAACTCCTCAACACAGTATTACAATTAATCCATCTCACTGTCCCTGTGCAGACGTGGGAGTAAATCAAGTGCTAAGTGTGAGAATTATGAAAGGCACTGACTTAAAATCCTGGAATGCCAGACTGGTTTGTGTTGGGAGGGGCCTTAAAGTTCATCCCATTCCACCCCCTGCCATGGGCAGGGACACTTTCCACTGTCCCAGGGTGCTCCAAGCCCTGTCCAGCCTGGACTTGGGCACTGCCAGGGATCCAGGGGCAGCCACAGCTTCTCTGGGCACCCTGTGCCAGGGCTTCCCCACCCTCACAGCCAGGAATTCCTTCCCAGTATCCAATCTAAACCTATTCTCTCAGTTTGAAGACATTCCCACTTGTCCTGGCACTCCAGACTCCTGCAAATATTCCCTCTCCATCTTCCTTGTAGCTCCTTCAAGTACTTCAGCCCCAAGACTCCACAGTGGCCTCAGGGACAGGAGAAACAGTTTTCATTACAGAAATACCCTGAAGATATTCCCCTCCCAGCAGCTCTCAAGCAGCCAGAGCCCCTGAGCAGGAGGTACCTGGAGCCCATCCACGATGCTGTGGGATTCCAGCTGCCAGGCTGCCACTTCCAGCTTTCCCAGCAGCGCCGCCCGCTCCACCAGGAAATAGGCGACCTGTTCACTGGCAGCACTGCAGGAGATCTGGGACAAACCCTCCTGCTCCAGCATCTCCTCCACCTCCTTCAGCTGGGTTTCTGCAAGGCAAGGCTCGGTGTCAGCAGAGGAACAAACAGGGCAGGGTTTCCTGGAGATCTGTCCCAGCTCCTCTAAACATTTCTCACGGCAACAGCCCCGTTTCTCCTGGAGCCCAACAGCCCCTCCAGTCTCTCCTGTTTCCCACCTCCCTCACGGCCTCCCATGCCCTGCTATCCATTATCTCAGCCCTATTCCCCCTCTCTCAAGGTTTCTCTTCACATACCCTTCCCTGCCTGCCAAGCATTGATAGACCTGCTCCACCCAGCTGGAGTTCTCCCAACCTGGTTCATGCTCAGCCCCTTCAACCCTGAGTACAGACTGGTGCAAACTAAACACCAGACTAAACAGGCACTGAGAGAACCAGAGAAGCACTGAGGTTGAAAAGACCTCCAAGATCATCAATTCCGACCCTCAGATCATCCAGTCCAGCTCTGGAGAGAAAGCAAAGTCACACAGAGTCACAGATACGTTTTCTTTGGCAGAAGACACACAAAATACCAGATCACTCCTAGAGAGCATCCCTGTTTTCCCAAGGAATGTCTGGGAAGGAGGCAGATCTGAATATCTTCAAGAATTAAACTGCCAGTGCTTCACCATTTATCCAAGAATTATAGCCAGGAAGACTCTGTACTGGGAAAAACTTCCAGATTCAAGGGTCTCTAAGGCAGAAAGGTGACACCAAGACTTGCAGAAGTCAGTTTATGGCTGGGCACCGTTGTGTTTGTGCAACAAAAAGTTGTTAAAAAGACCCCTTGTTGGTGTGGTTGGAATTTACCTGCCAGGAGAAAATGGGGAACTTTTGATGACCAGCATGGTGAGGGCAGCCACTCCTGCACTGGATCCAGCAGCTTGTGGAGCCAGGGAAGGGCTTTTCAAACCCTCCCTGTGTAATTCATATTAAAACTAAAACCAACAGACTAAATTTCCAGCCCAAACCAGATTATCAAGGCTTCCAAGTGTTGTAGGATGGGAAGTGCAGGGAGCTGTATGGAGATAGGAGAGATATTCCCACTCTTTCCCTGTGACAGCACAGATTCTTTCCCACAGGAATTTTTCCCTTCTTCTACTAAAGTTTACTAAATATAAGTTCCATGTTACTGAGAGTGGCTTTTGGAAACAGGCGGTCAGAGCTCTGCCCAATCAGTCCCGGGGGGTGGATGATTGTCAACCACACCGAGGAGCCCTCTCGCCTGTATATAAATCTGTTATTAATTAAATAAATTCATTCAGCATTCTCTCATCATTTGCGTGTCCCTTCGCTCCGCTATCGGTTCAACACAACATTTCCCTGCTCAGGGATCTAGAGTTGAACAGCACAGCTCCAGCAGAGCAAATATTCCTCGGACACAGGACACAGAGAACCCTGGACAAGCCTGTCCCTCGCTCTCATCGCTGATTTAACACAGCAGCCACATCCCCAGGCTCCGATCGATCCCATGTTTCCACTCCACGCTCCGCAGCCGGCTCCATCCAGCCCTGTGGATGGAAAACACCCTGAGGTTCCCCGGGCGTCTTCCCCAGGGGTACAGAGCTCAGCCTGGTCAATACAGGGTCAAACAGGGCTCCCCAGCAGCTTCCTGCTGCAGCAGAGCAAAGCAGGCAGTCTGCAGGATCAAACCTGCTCTGTGTGCCTCGGGAAGAGCCCATGGATCGCACTAAACTGAACCCCAACCTGCCTGGCACCTTCCTGCCATGGTGTTGCCAAATCCCAGCTGGAATGAACAGAAACTGCTCTGGTTTATGGCCAGGATGGGACCCCCTGAACCACCTTCACCTGCCAGTGCTCCCCTTGTCCCCAGCCTGCAATGCAGGACGAAGTGGGATCATTTTAGATCCCAGATCATTTAGAGCTCCAGAGGCTGCAGAGGAAAAAGGATTTGTGTGGATGAGAGGGGTCTGCCCACACAGCACAGATTACCTGTGTGTAACCCCCACTGATTCCTTACAAACCCCTTCCCTCTCCCTCCCAACATCTGGGAAGAGTCAAGCCCTGCCCCAGGCACTGCCACACCACAGCTCCACTGGCATCTCCCACCTCTGCTCAGGCTTGTTTGGAAGCAAAGTTTATATTAATATTTGTATTTTCCTGCCCCAGGAATACTCCCACAAACAGCAGCCACCTCACCCCCCCAGAGCCCTGCATCCTCCAGCCCTGCTGGGTGTGTTTAACCAGCCCAGCTGTTACAACAAACAAGCTCAGACCACAACTGTTTATTCCTTTTATTCCACGTTTTAAACAAACCCAGGCAGCGCCCCCAGGGCTGGGTCTCACTGCCACTGCAGCTGTTGTTCAGGAAGGTTTTTGGCAGCGCCATCGATCTGCCCTCCAACAACACCCGGCGCGTTCAGCGAGAGCATCAGAAACAGATCAGGAACTGCCTGGAGGGAAGGAAAAATGTCACTCTGGGCTGAGGTATCAGATGAGGTGAAGCTCAGCTCGATGGCCCAGCATCAACCAGCCTTGGCTGCTCCCTGTAGGAACCTGTGAGCCCAGGATGGGCACGGAGCAAAGGTGTGAGCAGGGATTTACTTTTTATCTTCAGAAACTGCTCAGTGTCAGTCACCAGCAGTAATTATCCTCGGGGTCTAAAGGAGGGCTGGAGAGAGACTTTGGACAAGGGCCTGGAGTGTCAGGACAAGGGGAATGGCTTCCCACTGCCAGAGGGAAGGGTTAGGTGGGATACTGGGAAGGAATTCCTGGCTGTGAGGGTGGGGAGGCCCTGGCACAGCGTGCCCAGAGAAGCTGTGGCTGCCCCTGGATCCCTGGAAGTGTCCAAGGCCAGGCTGGATGGGGCTTGGAGCAGCCTGGGACAGTGGAAGGTGTCCCTGCCCATGGCAGGGGGTGGAATGGGATCAGCTTTAAGGTCCCTTCCAACCCAACCCATTCCATAATTCCATGATTTTATGAAACAGCTTTCAGCAGATCAAGTTGCTCCGAGTGATCTCAGACCCAGCAGAGTTCCTGATCCGTTTGCCTGCTGTTGGAAGAGGGAGGGTGCTCAGACCTGAGAGCCCACCCAAGGGTCTCCAGGCTCCCTTCCCCAGCTCTCACCTCAGGTGTATCAGGACAGATCCTGTCCCTCACCCTGCATCATTCCCAGCTCAGGACCCTCCTTTGTACCACAGGTTGAACCAGCCACTGTCCCCAGCTGCCCCTTCCCACTCTCCTTTCAATGCTTCCAAAACCATCCTCCTGTCCTCTTGCCTTGCCCACATTTTTAACAATCCCAGCAGACCAGGGCCTGCCTTTGCACAACCCCCGTCTCCTGCCCCATCCACTGGACCACCCAATGCCTGCTGAGACACCCAGGTGTCCTGCAAAACTAACAGGGGGAGCAGGACCTGGAGCACAAATCCCACGGGGGACAGCTGAGGGAGCTGGGAAAGGGGCTCAGCCTGGAGAAAAGGGGGCTCAGGGGGCCCTTGTGGCTCTGCACAACTCCCTGACAGGAGGGGACAGCCAGGGGGGACAGGCTCTGCTCCCAGGGAACAGGGACAGGACAAGAGGAAATGGCTTCAAGCTGTGCCAGGGGAGGTTCAGGTTGGATATTCATGGAAAGGCTGGTCAGGCACTGGCACAGCTGCCCAGAGAAGTAGAGTCACCACTCCTGGAATTGTTAAAAAAGTGTGTGTGGATGTGGCACTTGGGGTGAACCTGGCAGTGCTGGGGGAATGGTTGGGTTTGATGACCCTCGAGGGCTTTTCCAACTGAAACATTCCCATGGCGAGAAGCAGAGGCCTGGGGAACAGACACAGGGATGCAGCACAGAACCTGCAGCAGGGACACATCAGGGACCTGGAGCAGCCCAACAGAAGCTTTGGGATTGTGCAGCATCTCCATCCACTCTGCACTAGAGACGGCCCAGGGGGATTTTTTTATGAAGAGGCTGACCTAGAACCACGGAATATCCTGAGCTGGAAGGGACCCACAACGATAATCCAGTCCAACCCCAGCCCTGCACAGACACACCAACAACCCCCCCCTGTGCCTGAGAGAGGTGTCCAAACTCTCCTGGAGCTCTGGCAGCCTCGGGGCCGTGTCCATTCCCTGGGGAGCCTGGGCAGTGCCCAGCACCCTCTGGGGGAAGAACCTTTCCCTGATACCCAACCTAAACTCTCCCCTGACACAGCTCCAGCCATTCCATCATGTGCTTTCCCTGGTTCCAGAGAGCAGAGATAAAATCCTCCTCTGGATGAGCTGCAGCTTGGGATGAGCTCTGCCCTCAGCTCACCCTCAGCCTTCTCTGCTCCTGGATAAAACAACCAGTCACTCCAGAAAATGCTCCACAAGGACCCAAAACATCTCAGGGCTGGCACCTCTCCCTGCAGGTGACAGACCAGAGGCAGCAGGGCTTCCAGATTCTTAAGTTATCCACACACATCCCAGGATGGCAGCCAACGCCAGCAGTGAGTCAACAGCAAGTCCTGAACCTCAAAATCTGAATGATATCCCCAAAAAAATCCCTCCAGAAACACTCTGTGGCACCAGAACCACACAGCCCCCTCAGGGACAGCACACTGGGAATAACTGGGGCAACCAGCAATCCCTCATGGATACACCGAGATCCAAGGACAAGGATCTCAGCTTCCATTGCAGAGTTAGTCATTGCTCAACAGCCTCAGAAATCCCTAAGGAAAGGAGAAAGTCCAGAGGAGCAGAGCCACCGGGAGGAAATCACCGCGTTCCAGCTTTGGGGACATTCTGTCTTTCTCCTGCCACCTTGTGGGAAGGAACAGAACCAGGAACAGAGTTTTCTGCCACAGCGAGGCTCCCAAGAGCTCATTATTCATTTTAACCTTTCTAAGCAGCCTTTTCACCACAAACCATGGCTTTAAGTGCCCAGAGAAATCAAATTTTTATGTAAATCCATCTTTGGAAAGTCACACCACCAGATGTATTCCCTGAAAACTCAACCGATGCTCAACATTTTCCCCAAACTCCTGCATTTGCTGCCCCAAACAAAGCCTGAACCACAAAGAAACTCTTTAAGTTGTGCCATCATCCCCAATTTTATCTTAGGGCCAGGAGAATACAGCTCACAAAAGGAGTTAATGGTGACATGGGCTATGAGCAGCACTGAAAGTGCAACAGAAGACTGAAGAAAATCCAGAATTAAACCCAGCAAAAGTGACTCTAGAGTTTGAAAATAAAGTATTTAAAGTTAAATAAGTGAAATCATTTGTTTAAACAAAATTACTGAAGCTCTGAGGGGCCCTGAGCAACTTGGTCTAATGGAAGGTGTCCCTGCCTGTGGCCAGGGGTGGAACTGGATGAGCTTTAAGGTCTCTGCCAAGCCAAACCATCCTGGGATTCTGTGACAATGAGCACACCCAGTTTTGAATCAGCAGAACAAACAATTCCTGTCCCTCACATCGTTTTAGAAAATGTGGAGTTTGTGTAAACCCAAGGCAAGAGCAAATTCACTGACTTGGTGGGAGTGAGGAGTCACTGACAGATAATTTAGAGCTGGAAACCAAAGAGCACCATCAATTCTGGTCTTTAAAGAGCCTCTGGAAGATGCTTCGTGAAACAACAGAGCTCCATGGAGAACCTGCCAAATTCCCTGAATAAAAGCAGGCAAGAACCTCTAAATCAATTACAACTCTGTTTGAACAAGCTTATTAATACTTTCAGCAACTTCTTGAACAACAAATCACTGAGAACTCCCTGAGAACTCCCCAAAAAACGCTGCTCAGCTCTCCAGGAGGCTTTCCAGACCCAAACACCTGCCAGTGCATTCCCAGGGCTGCAGAGGGAAGGGATTACCCTGCTGCAGCTGCAGCCGTGCCAGCTCCAACCTCAGCTGCTCATTCTCCTTCTCATACTCAGAGGCAAGGGCATCCCGCTCTTCCGTCAGGGTACGGACGTGGCCCACGTAGCTTTCCACCTGGAAGAAGGAAAATCCGGCAATTCCCGTGTCTGCCGGCACCTCCGGCAGCACAGAAAGTTCTCCACCCCATCATGTTTGCAGGATAACCTCAAATATTTGCAGGACAATAAGTCTCATGCCTTTGGAACACCTGGGGATGGTGACACCCCGGCTGGGAGGTCAGGAGGTCATGCAGCTGTGGGGGTGCTGGAATGTGGGGAGCTTGTAACCACGGCTCTGTGAGAGCTGCTGGGCTCACCAGGTGCTTTTTGATGCCCAGCACGAGGAATGGGGACACAAACCCCGAGTTCCCGAGGGCAGCAGGGTGGCAGTGACACCCCTGAACCTGCTGCTGCACAGAGGGGAATCAGGGGATGCAGGCCTGGGTGGGCTAACCTGAGGGGTATCCCAGAACCACTGAGAGTAGAAAATGCTTCCAAGAGTCCAACCTGTGACAAAACTCCACCTTGTCACCAGAGCACTGAGTGCCACGTCCAGTCATTCTCTGGACACCTGCAGGGATGGGGACTCCATCACAGCCCTGGGCAGCCCCTACCAATGCCTGATCACTTTTTCAGTGAAGAAATTTCTCCTCATGTCCAACCTGAATCTCCCCGGGCACAGCTTGAGGCCATTCCCTCTATGTCCTGTCCCTTTTCCCCTGGGAGCAGAGCCCGACCCCCCCGGCTGCCCCCTCCTGTCAGGGAGTTGTGCAGAGCCACAAGGGCCCCCCTGAGCCTCCTCTTCTCCAGGCTGAGCCCCTTTCCCAGCTCCCTCAGCCGATCTTGGGGCTCCAGACCCTTCCCAGGACAGGCTCCAGCCGGGCCCGTTCTCCGGCCCTTACGTCTCTCATGTCCTGGGCCCGCCGCCGCTCCAGCTCGCCCAGCCGGGTCTCCGCTCGCCGCAGGAGCCGCCAGGCCAGGCCCAGCTGCTCCTCGGCCGGGGCCGCGGGGTCGGCGCCCTCGGCCCGCAGCCAGCGCCGGATGGTGTCAGCCGGCACCGGGGGCTCCGCCTGCGGGGCAGCGACAGCAGCCGTGAGCCACGGGGGGCCGCGGGTTCCCCGAGCCCCTCGGGCTGATCCTGGGGTACAACCGACCCCCGGAAACCCCCCTGGGCCGGGCCGGTCCCGGGGGTACAGCCAATACCCCGAACCCTCCCCTGGGCCGGTCCCGGGGGTACAACCGGCCCCCGACCGGACACTCCCCAGGCCGGTCCCGGACACGCCGCGGGCCGGTTCCGAACACCCCCGGGGCCGGTCCCGGATAGCCCCCGGTGTCCCCCCGAACACCCCCGGGACCCGTCCCGAACATCCCCGGGCCGGTCCCAGACACTCCCGGTGTCCCCCCGAACATCCCCGGGCCGGTCCCGCACACCCCCGGGCCGGTCCCG